>BPLS01004104.1:0-15450 GCA_019656275.1 Rhododendron kiyosumense
AGAAGCAACACCTTGGCCCGAGAAAAACTCGCTAGATCAAAACCTCAAAATGTGATCTAGGCAAAAGTTAGAGCACACAAATCTCTTAACTTGCATCTAGGATCCAGTTATCAAGTTGTGCAACTCAAAATGAAGAAAGACATTCTTTTCTTTTATCAAACGCTTGAAGATATATATCCATTGGTACCCCTTTTGAGCCTAAATCAATTTCTTTGAAAGAACCCAGCTAGGCAGCTATCCCCCACACTGGGGTGGACTGAGGAAGACAAAAGTGCCGAATACATGACTACCATTGGCGTATCAGAATTCAAAGTGTGAAAGTGCCAAATACGTAGGCACAATGAGATGCAAACATCGAAGAAAAATCTGAGAAAGCTCAAAATCAATGAAAGTGCCAAACACATCGGCGCAACAAAGAAGGTGTCCATCAAAAGAAAAAAGGGTACAAAAACATTCAAGATGGCTGCTAGCTCTCGAAGCCCAAAGAAAATGAAAATTTTTGAGCCTATTATCCTTTCTTTGTTAAGCCAAACCTTGGCCATGTTACAACCCGGATAAAGTCCTTTCAGATTGAAAAGCACAACTTGATACAAAAATCCTAGACAGTATGAGAAAACAAGAAGAAGCAGCATGACATTTCGTGAATCCCGCAAAATCCAAGCTGGGGCATTTTCAAAATTCATGGATTGTCATCAGGAACATGGGGCACCGTTCGGGGTAAAAAGCCTCGTGTTTTGATAAAACAAGATCAAAGAAAATCCTGAATGAGCATCACTTGATGGTGTTTGAACAATTTCAAAGCCTCGAATGGGAAAATCATCAAAACTTGATTTTATCATGGCAATTTCAAATATCAATTGTGGGGCATGCTTGCCTTTTTCAAACCCTCAAGTAATCATGCTCCTTGTCCAGTCAAATCAAACTCTTTGTCCAGTCAAATCAAACTCCTCAAGGTCATCATTGAGAGTCAGTCCTTCGATAAAGGGTCCTTCTTGTCTCTTGAGTCATCTAGGCCTTGTCCAAATTCACACAAGGTCATCCTTCTAGTCAAGTCATATTGATCTTGAAGCCCCAATTCGTGAGAGAAACTCCAATACATGGAAGAACCTACACTTGTGCTCATGATAAAATTGGTTGCTGAAACTATCAGTGGAATCAAGGAAAAAAATCAGAACTGAGATCTGTCACTCACTGGGCACATCAGCCCAATGTCATCAGTCATAGCAAGCGTACAGTCAACATTAAGACTGGGGCATGAATGCTCAAAACTCAAGCCCTGATCGAAGTCAAATTCAAACCAACTCCAACTCAAGCCCTGGCTCCAACTCAAACCCAATTTCCATCCAAATAAAAACTCCAGCCCAAATCTCAAAGTCCTAAAGATACCAGCTCGCTGACCAAAAACAGTAAAGCAGAAAGGGTACTCAGACATGTCCCCTGTTTTTCAAAAAAAATAAAAATAAATAAAAATGAAAAAATTATTGTTGTCGTCGAATGTCAAAACACGGGTCTCACTTTCTAGCCTTCACCTCTTATTGTCAACTTCATTTGTCATATTTGTCAGCATGACTGCTTGACATGCTGCCATTGATTTGGCATTATCCTCTGGGATATCATTCAATCATTCTCCGCCATAGTTTTGGCACCGTCCTGAGGGACATCTTTCAATCATCTTCCGCCATAGATTTTGCTTCTTTCAATCGACTTTTGCCATAGATTTGGCATCATCCTATGGGGCATCTTTCAATCAACTTCTGCCATAGATTTGGCATTGTCCTCTCGAACATCATTTCAATCAAATTCCGCCATAGCTTTGGCTTTGTCCTGAGTGACATCATCTTTTGCCATTGATTTGGCATTGTCCTCTCGGAAATCATTTCAATCAAATTCCGCCATAGATTTGGCTTTGTCCTGAGGGACTTCTTTCAATCGACTTCTGCCATAGATTTGGCATTGTCCTCTTGGACATCATTTCAATCAAATTCCGCCATAGATTTGGCATTATCCTCTAGGAAAATCCTTCAATCAATTTCTGCCATAGATTTGGCATTGTCTAGAGGACATCTTTCAATCATCTTCCACCATAGCTTTGGCTCCTTTCAATCAACTTCTGCCATAGATTTGGCATTATCCTGAGGGACATCTTTCAAATTGACTTCAGCCATAGATTTGGCACTGTCCTGAGAGACACCTATCAAGCACTTTTCACCATAGATTTGGTTGTATCCCTTCGAGACAAGCTAACTTGTCCCGTTGGATGGCACCCCTAGTGGTGTATTTTATATTACGTTTAACTCTTTTTTGCTTGTTTATTTGTTTCACCCACTGAGACAAAGCAATCGGTGGGTGCACATTAATCAATTTGTCTTGTCAAATTATTTTCTTGCATGTTTTTATGCCTTCTGCAGCATGCATATTTGCATTTGCCCCGAAGAACTACTCTGGTCTGATCCCTACAGAAAAGGGTACGTAGGCAACTCGAAAGAGTACGACCTCATGTTTTGAATGCTTGTACATCTTTACTTGCATTTGATTTTGGATTAAGGATTTAGTAGGGCTCGAATTGGGCTGTCTCAATCTTTGGACGTCACTCGTATCCAGACATGATACCGAGCGCCATCCAAAGAGGGGCAACTGTAGACACCCCAATTTGGACCTATTAATTATCCTTAATTGTGGCCTTGAGGCTCCCGATGATGAATAGGAATAAAAACAGGACTTGGCTAAAGCTTGAACGATGTTTCTTGGTCTTTTTCAAACCAAAACTGTCATTTTTTCCGACACCCTGAGGGTAAAATGGGCACACATTTTAGCATATAATATAACTTTGAATGAAACCAACTGGGTTAGAAAGAGGACTCAACGAGCTTTCCAATGCTTTGAAAAAACACCCAAAACCGAGTTCGGGAGTGTCCGTGGGGCCCTTCTGAAGTTGGGCAGCCGCTCTTCAGCGCTCGGGAGTGCCACTTTTGAGCGCTCGGGAGTACTGACAGAACACTGGATGTTGAGCTTAATCTTTGATCACATTTTTGTTCAAATTTTAAAATTACAGTTCAAAGCTGCATGTTCCAGGTGTCTGCTTGAGCCAGCAGGAGACTAGTCAAGCCTGTTTTCCCTCCCAAAACTATTTTCTCCTTATTTGTTTTGATTTATTTTTCAAAATTCAAACTTATTTCTTCCTCCCCTATAAATACCCCTTCATTCTACATACAAGGGACCACGAAATTTCCCCTGAAAACTCCCCCATTTTGCTGCCAAAAAAATCAGTCTTCAAAACTCTCTCTCAAACTCTTTCAAAACAACCTCAATTTTCCAAGAGAAATAACTAATTCTCAAGGAAAATCTCTAAGAGAAATGGATACCTAAATCCCCTCATTTCAAACTGTTTTCTAACTATTTTCAAGCATCCAAGTCAATCCAAGAAGTCTTGTTCAAGCACAAAAGGTATAAAATGGAATTTTATACTTGAAAATCCACTATTTTTCCACTTCTGAGGGAGATCAGAGGCTCACACCAGTTCCTCATTCTGGTTGTGAGTTCATTTGATCTTGGTTTAACAACAAGAGCAAAGAGATCACCAAAAGTTTTTCAATTAAATCTTTTTTTAGCTTCCTGGGTGCACTCCTAAGTGCCCAGGACCACTTGTGAGCGCTCAGTACCATTCCAGGGGGGCAAGACCGTCACAGGAGGCCTAAAATCACTCCCGAGCGCTCAGGACCACTCCCGAGCGCTCAAGAGTGGTCCCGAGCGCTCGGGACCATTTCTGGGCATTCGAAACCACTTCTGAGGGCTTGGTTGGGGGCCTAAGACCATTCCTATGGGCCCAGGACCACTTTTAGGAGCCCAGGAACACTGTTGAACGCTCAGGAGTGCTTTCAATGGTGTTGTTTCATTTTGAAGTACTTTTTTTCATTTTAATCTCTCATATCTCATGCATACTTTGTACACAATCACATGTATACACTCTTGTTTGTTGTTTTTATGAATATGCTAGCTGTTTTCATGAAATAAAATATTTTTTGATAAATTCCGCAAACGTTTAGTAGAGACCGATTTCAAAATCGGGCGAAGGGGGTGCCGTAAAGCCCTTCCCCCCTGGTAACATGGCTTCCAAATCCAAAACAATCTCTGGTTTTCAACTTCAAGCAATCATTTTCAATCAAAATGGTTTCTCGGGTGGCAAACCTCAAACTCGGGTGGTGACTCTTCAATTCCTCGTTTTTTTTTTCAAATCAAAAACTTTGTTTTTCGGGCCGCCCCGATCCACCCGGGGCTGTGGTAGCCCACAGAATCTTAGAACCGTTATAATCTGGCTGTCATCACCTTCACATAGGGGAGGACTATTGGATTTAAGATAGTGTATCACGCCTCCCGATTGTGTTTCAGGTCAGCTTTTCTTTCACTAGCCTTTTCCTCAATATTTCCCTATCAATCTATGCTCTCAATTTTAGACAACTCTGCCAATAGTTTTTATGAGAATAAATTATATAAACCGGCGGTATAAATATTTGTTTTCTCCAAATCAATTACATTGCCTTATGTTGTCAAAAAGATTAAATTCTTTTCACCGACGGTGGAAAATCTCACTTTTCCACCACTAATTTTTTCGGTCCTACCCTGTGCTTATTATTAATCTGAACTGTTCATCTTATAAATCTCACAAAGTAATGCATCCATACAAAAAATAAACTTGATCGGACATCAATAGAAATATCAAAACTTGAATTTTTCTTTATAAAATGGATAATTTATCTTTGTTATTACTGACAAAAATAAGATAGTCTATTTTATAAACTAAAATTTAAATTTTCATATATCTATCAACTACTGATCAAATTGGGTTTTTGCATGGCAATATATTGCGAGTCTTAAAATATGAACGATTCAGATCACAATAATGGACACTCTGTGGAGCACATATTAGGCTGTGGTGGAAAAGTAGGGTTTCACACCAACGGTGAATAGAATTTATTCTCGCCATCAAAACAGTATTCCCAATTAATAGAACATGACGACGTGGCGCAACGTAATTGGTATTGGTTCTCTTCCTCCTCCTTGGATTTATATACTGATGGCAACATGACTATGGCTTATGGATGACCCCAAATTTCAGACCATTCAATTGCTTAATTGTCGACTTATCCTATAGGATGTTATGCGGAAGCGTTAACAAACCCAGAAACGGATATGATTAATTGCTTTGTAATTGAACAAATCACAGAAAAGAGAGAGAGGAAGAGCAATCACAGAGAACACAGAGATATACGTGGTTCGGTAATGAATACCTACTCCACGGGCAGTCAGACGATCTAGTGTTTCACTATACGGAAGTAATCGGATGCCCAAAGGGCTACAGATGAGATCTCTCAGAGTTCCTCTCTTTGCCTCTCACAGAAAAGCTGTTGTGAATGCTATACAATAAGCAAAAAATCCTAAAAATTGCTTATATAGTAATCTGTCTTGTCCACGCTAGTCCGGTCCAAGTGTGCGCTGGTCCGGAACACTAAGGCCGAGAAGTCCAAAACGAGCCAAAAAACTACAAATCTCCACCTTGGCAAGATATTGGACTACAAACCAGAAAACCATACATGCAGCAACCAGAAAACCAGATAACCAGAATACTCAAACGAATCGTGCTCTGACTACCATCAGGGCGCCCAACGGCGCATGCACCCTACGGTGCTCAGATTTGCTGCATATGGATCAAGTCCACGCAACGCTGGAACTTAACCCCAGTGACAACCTTAGTCATCATATCAGCCAGATTGTCCGCAGTACCAATCTTCTCTAACAGATTATCCCCTTCATCAATGATCTCACGAACAAAGTGAAAGTGAACATCAATATGTTTGATCCGAGTATAATGCACCTGATTCTTCGCAGGATGAATTGCACTCTGACTGTCACAATGAACGACATCGTGATCTTGCCCAGCGCCCAAATCAGCCATCAACCCATGCAACCAGATCGCCTCCTTTATGGCTTCAATGACAGCCATATATTCGGCCTCAGTAGTGGACAGTGCAACTATTGACTGCAAAGTACATCGCCAACTCACTGGCCTACCAGCCATGGTAAAGACATACCCAGTTGTTGAACGATGCTTATCTAAATCACTCGCATAATCCAAGTCCACAAAACCAGAAACCAGATCACAAACTGATGCGAACCTCTTGAACTTTAAACCCAAATTCACGGTCCCCAGAACATACCGTAAATTCCACATAGTCGCTTGCCAATGCACCTTACCAGGATCGTGCATGTAACGACTAACCATACTGATGGCCTGTGCCAAATCAGGCCTCGTGCAGACCATGGTGTACATCAGACTTCCAACCAAGCTCGCATAAGGAACGGTCGCCATGCATTTTCATTCCTCATCTATAGTGGGAGATAGCGAAGCACTAAGCTTAAAATGGGGAGCCAGTGGTACGCTCACCGGTTTTGAGCTACCACCTATACCAAATCGCTCAAGCACCTTTTTCAAATATTGCTGCTGAGTTAGGTGAACGGTGCCCTTCACCCTATCCCGAGTACTCTCCATCCCTAAAATCTTACGTGCCTCCCCGAGGTTTTTCATCTCGAATTCCCGACTCAGCTGAATCTTTAACCTATCTATCGCCGCCTGACTTTTACATGCAATCAGCATATCATCGACATATAAAAGCAAATAAATAAAGGACTTATCTGCAAGCTTTCTGAAATATACACAATGATCAAATTGGCTCCGTATGTATTTCTGACTCAGCATGAAGCTATCAAAATGTTTATACCATTGACGCGGCGACTGTTTTAACTCGTAGAGAGACTTATATAATCGACAAACCAACTTTTCCTTACCAGCAACATGAAAACCATCAGGTTGAGACATATAAATCTCTTCCTCCAAATCACCATGTAGGAATGCAGTTTTAACATCTAATTGAGCCAATTCCAAATCAAACTGAGCAACCAAAGCTAGCAAAATGCGAATTGAAACATGTTTCACAACAGGAGAAAATACCTCATTGTAGTCAATTCCCTCCTTTTGTGCGTAGCCCTTGCCTACCAGCCTAGCTTTGAAGCGAATACCACCCTTCCTTTTTGACTCTTCCTTCTTGGTGTAGACCCATTTGCAACCAATCTCCTTCTTGCCTTTCGGAAGCGGTATCAAATCCCAAGTCTAATTCTTGTGAAGAGAAGTCATCTCCTCACCCATCGCTTTCTTCCACTCCCCAGTTTCTGAACTACCCATAGCTTCTTTGAAAGTGGACGGGATATCAACATCAATAATCGGCAATGCATAGGCAACCATATCAACATACCTTGCGGGTACACGAATGACCCTTTTGGGTCGAGATGTTGCAATGGAATCTTTCTACTGTTGTTGCTGCGAAGAACTATCTACTGGAACTTCACCCTCAATTGTATCACTATCATTTGATTCAACCTCACTGTCTTCTTCAACTGACTGAATCGGATCTTGAGGAACCATCGAGGTCTCTAACTCCACCTGTTTCTGAGCAACTTTATTACCCACAACTTGCACAGGCGGCTTGATCATCTCAGATTCATTGAAGGTCACGTCGCGGCTAATGATCGCCTTCTTTGAATCAAGACACCACAACTTGTATCCCTTAACACCTTCCATAAAGCCCAAGAACAATGCCTTCTTGGCTCTAGGATCCAGCTTTGATTCCCTAACACGATAATAAGCAGGGCAACCAAAAATATGTAAAGAATCATAATCTGATGCAGGTTTACCTGACCATACCTCCAATGGCGTTTTACCCTCAAGTGCAACAGATGGCAAACGGCTGACCAAATGACATGCATACGTCACTGCTTCAGCCCAGTACTGTCTACCCAAACCAGAAGTCGATAGCATACACCGCACCTTGTCCAGTAAAGTACGGTTCATCCTCTCTACCACACCATTTTGCTGTGGTGTGCCTCTCACTGTAAAGTGCCGCGCTATACCAAATTTTTCACAAATATCGAAGAGAGGATCAGATCGATACTCTCCCCCATTGTCTGATCTGAGGCGCTTGACATGTCTACCTGTCTGGGTCTCAATCAACTTTTTCCACTTAAGGAAAATATCACGCACCTCATCTTTATGTTTCCTAATATAAATCCAAACACGGCGAGAGAAATCATCAACAAATGAAACAAAATAATACTTACCACTAAGAGAAGCAACCTTAGCTGGCCCGCCGACATCCGAATGAATGTAGTCAAGTGTACCCTTCGTTTGGTGAATAGCAGTGCTAAACTTGACTCTAGTCTGCTTCCCCAGAACACAATGTTCATAGAAATCCATCTTGCAGGTCTTGGCACCTTTCAGCAAATTATGCTTCAGCAGGCCTTGCATGGCCTTTTCGCCAGCATGACCCAAACGTATGTGCCATAGTCTGGTAGTGTTCGAATCATCCTCCCCGACGTTGCTACAGACGGCAGCTGACCCGCCTATAACTGCACTACCCTGCAGGTAATACAAATTGTTCTGTCGAATGCCCTTCATCACAACCATAGCACCTTTCGAAACCTTTTGAGCTCCACCTTCAATGGTAATCCGATAACCTGTGGAGTCTAAAGTACCTAGCGATATCAGATTCTTCTTTAAGTCCGGTACATACCTAACATCAGACAAAATACGGATGGACCCATCATGTAGCTTCTGCTTGATTTTCCCTACCCCGATTGTCTTACAGGCATGATCATTACCCATAAACACTACTCCACCATCAACCATGTCAATGCTGGAAAACCAATCCTTGTTAGGACACATATGGTAGGTACAGCCGAAATCCATAATCCACTGATCAGACTGACAAACTAGCGATGATCCCAACAGAGCTAAATTAGAATCATCATCTTCATCAGAATGTACTATGTTGGCCTTGGAACTATCATTGCCCCTTTTCTTAGGACAATCTTTCTTCCAATGGCCCTTCTCACGACAATAGGCGCATTCATCTTTAGCAACTCTACCAGAAGTTGAGGTCCCTCTCCCCTTAGACTTGGAGCGACCCCGATTACCTCTATTCTTCCTATTTTCAGACCTGTCCCTGACAGATAAGGCTTCTCCAGAATCTCCATGTGCCTGCATATCTCTCTTGCGATACTCATTGTTCACAAGAGCATTGGAGACATCATCAAATTTAATGATATCCTTCCCATACATTAAAGTGGTAGACAGATGGTCATAATCTTTGGGCAAGGAATTTAATAATAGCAGGGCTTTGTCCTCATCTAGAATCTTAACATCTAGATTCAACAAATCAGCAAGTATTTTATTATAATCATTCAAGTGCTCAGTCATCGATATACTTGAACGATACTGAAATCTGAAGAGTTTCTTCTTCAGATAAAGGCGATTCTCCACGCTCTTGATCATGTACTTGTCCTCGAGCTTTTTCCACAGGACCTTCGCATTCGTTTCCCGCATAACAAAATACTTATGATATTTGGCAAGACACATCCTGATAAAACTGCATGCCTAACGGTTGATACGATCCCAATCCCTTGCATCAAGGTCCTCAGGCTTGTCTTCCAAAGGAAAATCCAACTCCTGTTGGATCAGAACATCCATAACTTTGCACTGCCACATACCGAAGTTATTTTTGCCATCAAATTTTTCCACGTCAAACTTCGCACTCGACATAATTGGCCTCGAAGCCCCAGGCCGATAACTCGATTCAGTTTTGGTGGAATCTCCATCTTTTGGAGTTTTACCAGATTTACCGGATTCTTCAGACATCGTTCTTCAATAACAAAACAAAAATCACCAGAAGCAAACCCTAGATCGAAAACTTAGAGCTCTGATACCAATTTGTTGTGCGGAAGCGTTAACAAACCTAGAAACGGATATGATTAATTGCTTTGTAATTGAACAAACCACAGAAAAGAGAGAGAGGAAGAGCAATCATGGAGAACAAAGAGATTTACGTGGTTCGGTAATGAATACCTACTCCACGGGTAGTCAGACGATCTAGGGTTTCACTATACGGAAGTAATCGGATGCCCAAAGGGCTACAGATGAGATCTCTCAGAGTTCCTCTCTTTGCCTCTCACAGAAAAGCTGCTGTGAATGCAATACAATAAGCAAAAAATCCTAAAAATTGCTTATATAGTAATCTGTCTTGTCCACGCTGGTCCGGACCAAGTGTACGCTGGTCCGAACCACTAAGGCCGAGAAGTCCAAAACAAGCCAAAAAACTACATAGGAAGACTTGATCAATTATGTCATCCAATTGGTTTTGGTTCTCTTCCTCCTCCAAGCTTGGATTTATATACTGATGGCAACATGAGTATGGCCTATGGGCAACCCCAAATTTCACACCATTGGAGATGTCTACTGACAAGTACCACTAGGCCTAAATTTCCAGCCTGAATTTCACTCCAATTTGTTTGGTTTGTGTTTTGAGAGAGTTTTTTAGGGTAATGAGGAAAGAGAGAGAGAGAAAAAGAAATAAGAGTAATAAATGGGGACATGGCCGGGTCATAAGTTTTGGAGGCCGGAAGCGAACCTCTCAAATGAGGTCTCCCGATATTTTCCATACAAAAGTTGGTCTACAATCAGTCTCATAAAAAAAGTCATTACAAAGATTTACCATTACAAAATATAAGCATATAATTATCCAAAAAAATGCAACTATTACTTGATAGAGGTGGAGAGTCGGAGATGGTAAAATAGGGGCCTCAAGGTATTCCGTATGCATGTATTTACCGTCCACTGTCGTTCGTCGTTGTCTTCCCTTCCTTCGAGTCCTCAGTCAAGCGTTTCTTTCTCCTTTTTTTTGGATTGCCTCAATGTAGTCTTCCCATTCCTTGGAGTCCTCAACTCCTCATGAACTGGCGCTTTTTTTTCATTTTTTTTTGAACCCGCCTTAGTGCTTCTAATTAGCAATTCCACCATTGGACTTATTTTGTGGCCTATTAAATTTCAATTGGGTCAATTTTGTGTAAAAGAACTTATTGCAAAAAACAATTTGGGCGTAAATACATATATACATAGATAAGGGTCCTAGAATTTTGGAAGCCCTCATTTTTAACCTTTTTTGGGGGCCAGAAGCCCATGCTTCTCCCCCCTCTTCCTTTAGCCGGCCCTGAATGGAGAGAAAACTTATTGGGGATCGTCTGCAGAGAGACTCGTTAGTTTTTGAGAGCCAAAGCGAACACAGTCTGACAATCCCAAATTTCACATCCTGTTTATCTACTTGAATTTAGGCATGGGACTAGAATATATCTACGACTAGGAGGAGCTGTTGGTTGAAACCTTTGCGTTTAGTACTAAATAAAAATATCTAGGACCGGGAGTATAAGAAATGAAATTTCATGAAACATAAACATAATAATACTACTATTAATCTCCTCTTTTCTGTAAGCTGTCCTTTTGGATAACAAGTTTTTGAGATTCTCTCCTTCCCTTTCATTCTCAGCCCTCCCGGCCGGGATCGTAAATGATTTCCTACCCATTGATCAAGAGAATTCAATTCTTGGTTCCTTCTTGTTTTCTCTCTTTTATAGTATTACCCAAATCAGAGTTACCTAAAAGAGAAAGGGTTGAGAGCTTCTCTCTCTACTTTAGAGAGAGAATGCACTCCCCATACCATCATCCACTCTAGATCCGATTATGAGGTAAATAAAGCTCAAATCGGTACCAATCGGAAATATAGGGGTTCTCCAGATTTGGGTTGAACTATTTACAGGTTCTATTCTTCATATACCCATCTTTTACTTGAGTAATTTCATGGGTTCTTTTACTTCCAATTTTTTCAAAACCCCCAAACTTGGGTTGGGTTTCATAAATTCACAGGGGGATCCACAGAATCATCTGATTCCTACTCCGATTGTACTCGAAATGGGTTGTCTTCGAGACCCATCACTTCCTGCAAATCCGAGCTTCCACTTTTCGTCGGATGGGTTAGGAACCGATGGAGACGCATAGAAAGGGAAAGTGCTGGTGCGGCTGGGTTAGGATGTTGGGCACCACCTAACTCTAATCGGCTCTCACCTAAGGGGAATCCATATTGGATCGTATCCCAGTTCCGGACAGAGGTAACCCAGTTCGTGGGTCCTCTTCACGGCGATGACCCCGCCTCCTAACTCGTGGATCCTTTGCACAGCTAAAGGAGTCACCGGTGATCATATCCCAGTTCCGGTGTCAACTTAGCAGCCATTAGTTCCACCGTTCTGGTCCTGAACTGCACATGGCGGAGGACAGTGTCGTCGGAAATGGTGGTAAGCTCTCAGATCTGGTGAAACTTATAGATAGTATACCTGTTCAATGCTCACTTTAGCACGGAGGTACGGTCATTCAAAAATGGATTCTGGAGCTACAGAGGTAATTCTCTGTACTCAATCACTTCCGTTCAGATTCAGTCATACACTTCCAGATTTAAGATGGGTTTGGAGGTATTTTAGGTGTTCTCACTATGCGATTAATTGTGGTGTATTGTGACCCTTGCCGATCCATAGCAGTGAGGTCGCTACTACCATTTTTTACTTGCCTAAATCTGATAGCTACGATATGGACCATTCCAGATTGCAATTATATGTCAGCCTGGATTTATTCAGTAGACTAATCTAGGTTGCATTGTGATATTTAATTGGATTGGGTTGGTTTCTACTACCCAATTTCATGCTCAGTTTAGTTACCGGGCACATATTGCCCCATTTGGGGCTCAAATGCTTTGCACCTTGTTGTGGAGCTTAATTAACTCCATGATTCTTTGTTTCACTGGCCTAGTTCTTTAGCGTAGTGTGGTGAGGCTGGGGTTATCTTCGACTAGATTGGTAGTTGTGCTCAGATCGAAAGGGGTAGCTTGCGGGCTGTCATCGATTAGACTGGTGGTCATGCTCTGATTGAAAGGGATAATTTCGCTGGCTATCATTGATTAGATTGGTGGTCGTGCGCTGATTGAAAAAGGTAGCTAGGTTTCACTTGCGGATCGAGTGGCTACATTTCGGTGGTCATGCACTGTTTTGGTACTTGATCTGTCCCGCTTTTAGATTATAGCGAGTCTAGGGGAATTGGTTGAGGGTGTAGTAGTCTGGATGGATCGGGCGGTGTATAAGGTACTTGGGAGGGTAACCTTGTCATGCCGTCATCTCCAGTTCAAGCCTCTTCTCAGTGCCTTGTCCCTCTGTAGTAGCTGTTCTTTAGAAGTGGGTTCTATGCTTGTTTCTCTGGGTTTGGTGGAGTTTTAGTATCTTGGATTGCTTATCTCATCTCTGGAGTCTGTGATCACTGGTAATTGGCTGAGAGCGGGTTGTTTTCTAGGGAGCCTTAGGCTTGGATGAGGGAGTATTAGGCCAGACGGAATGGGCATGGTGTGCAAGGTGGGGCCCCTTGTCGGATGCCGTCATCTCTGGTTCGAGCCTCTTCTTGGTGCCGTGTTCCTTTGTAGTAGCTGTTCAGCCTACCTTGATGCCAATTTGCGTTGTTGTTGCATGTCTTCAGTGATGGTTATCATTTGGTCAATTCTGACCGAGACTATTTATTTTATTTCCTAACTTGGCGGGATGTGCCAGGTAATAGTTCGCTTTCATGTTATTACTTCTCGTATCAATATATATATCATACCCCATTGTACTATCCTTCCACTTAGATGGATAGTGCAACGGGGGTATGATATTAACACATTTGGCACTTTTGTTATTTCATTTACTCTATCCTACTTTCCATGCGGGTTGTGCATGGGTTATCGCACTTTTTTCGATCTTTTTTTTTTCCCCTTTTATTTTCCTCCTGGGGTATGCCCCTAGTAGGCTGTACATTCGGTTAACCTTTTTTTAATTTCAAGCTAATTTACCCAAAAAAAAAAAAAAGAGTTATCTAATTTTCACTGATCTTTTGTTACCCAAAGGAAATGTATAGAGGGAAGAAAATCGCCGCAGAAGACTAGTCTTTGCACAGCCAAACACACGCAAGGAACTCCCCCATCAAAATCGTGTCTAAATCTGTCGAATACTTGAAGTCGATCAAGCGGCCAATCAGAATCAAAAGTTTCAAAATAGCTAGGCATCTACTAGTCTAGAAATATACAAGTACGTACTAACCAAAAAATACAGCACTAAAGTAATCGGCTTGGCCCAGATCGAAATCAACAACCTTGGTGGCTGGCCTTCTGTTGAAATATAATTATTTTGAGTAAGTTTCAAAACCTATCATATGAATTTACTATTTTACTCTTCAGTTAAGAAAAATGATTGAAATAGAATCAGGCACATGTCTTATTCCATTTAGCCACTGGAGTTTGATTTGCTTTAACTGGCGTAAAACTGATCATGTTCTATGCACGAATAAGAACCATTAATAATTGGTACCAAATAAAGAAAATCTTGAAATGAAAAATATTGTCGATAATAGTATATGAAAAGGCAATTACAATGTACAACCAAAAAAAAAAAAATGCATTTGAAAGCAGCAACTTTAAAACTGTCTTCCCATCTCAAAATTTTAGTCCCGCAAGAAAAATTGTGTTCCTGTAAGTTAAAATCAAGTACATTAATAATTAAATTTTGATTTTTTTTTAACCTAATTAAAGATCTCAATTGCAACACAAGGATGTAGCTCAGCACTTAAGTGCTACCTTGCTCATATACCTTGGCTCAAGCCCGCCCACCACTATCATCTCATAAAAAAAAAGAACATTGAAAGGCTCTATTTGTTCTTTAAATTTGTGCAAAAATATTTAAGACATTAGTCACAGTGACCGTGATTGAATTTGCCCATTTCATCAAGCTATCAATTTATGTGCTCAAAGATTTTACTTTTATTTTCATTACTTCGTTTTCTATAAATCACTGTAAATGTATATGAAAATGTCAAAAAAAAATACTGTGTTTAATCTTAGACGTATCCATCTCAAATAACCCCTCCTTACCTCTCCAACGTGTAAATAGAATTTCCAACGTAATTAATAAGTACACAACATGAAGTGACAATAATATTTTAACATTTGAATTTGCAATCCTACTTATCCAATTGTATTGTAAGGTCTGGTCTACATGTGTCGTAGGCCTACTTTTTCGATTGTGTTGAGGCGGCTTAAGGTATTTATTCAATTTTGCAAGTCCCCGAAATGTGTACCTTATACTCAGTGCTCCAATTGATAAATGGGAAAGACTAAAATACACACTCCTTATTTGAGTGTGTATCATATGCACCCCCCTAAAATGTCATGAATTATAGAGAAAATGTTATAAATCGTATTGCTAAAAAGTTACGAATCATATAAAGATTACGAGATATACCAAAATGTTATGAATCATAATGAAAATGTTACGAATCGTATTGCTGAAAAGTTATGAATTTTAGAACAAAAGTTATGAAACATGCTTAAATGTTATGAATGAACCATAAAATAGATGCATATGGTACATTCTTTTAAGGGGTGCGTATTGTAGATTTTCCCCTGATTAAAGATCTAGCATTGGCCATTGTTTTTTTTTTTTTTTTTT
>BPLS01004110.1:0-11612 GCA_019656275.1 Rhododendron kiyosumense
CTCAAGTGAACTAGCCCCACAGCTAAATCCCTGTGCATTCCAATACTACAACAGCATGCTATGGAATTAAACATAAATAGTAATCTTATTCAGTTGTTCTCCAATGCATTAGAATCATATGTTCTTCCTAAGAGCATCCTCATTATTAAACTTTTAGAAGAAAAATCCCTTTTCATGTGATATGAGTAAAGATTATCCCATATTTAGCCCAACTTTTACTAGCAATGGTTTTTACGGCCAGCAAAGGTTTTTTCATCTCTACAAAGTTGCCAATCCACACTTTTACCATGGTACCATTCACCTCCGCCTCTCGAGGTGCAGAAACCATGACTCTTTATCTGAATTGAATGACCAGACTCAAAACCAAGAAGGTTCCAAAAGCCTTCACAACATGCTCTGTTATATTAACATTCACATTCTGTAACAACGTCATCTTCTCTTCTAATTCTTTCCTTAGGTCCAGCATTTCTGCATTCAAGTACTTAATCTGCCTTGCACTAGAACTGTCTGTCTCATCAAATTGAAGGTGTGCATAGATATGAGAAAGGATTCCTACAACACTGCCATCATTGGCAAATCCCACCTCTATATTCAATGTCATTTTTGAAGGCGCACCCTCCTTACTTCCAGAACCCACATTGGAATGAAGAAGTACCAAAACAACTTATTTGGTGAAGCAAAGCTGCAAGTGATCAGATACAAAGTCAACTAATATGGTTAGGCAGTGAAATACATCGAAATTTGTGTTTTATTATTGTTTTTGAGTGTGCACAAGTTTATAGTTGTTGTAAATTTAGGTTTCTTGGTCCTCCAACGACTTTAGATAGTTAAACCAAATCCGTTTTGTTTTAAATAACTAACCAAGCTTAAAATACAAACATTTGATTCACTGCTAAGTATTTTCCTTACTTTATTGACTATAATCTCTTTTGTGTGGTTATTTTATATAAAAGGTGTGAGGTTGATGATGGAATTTGGATAGCTTGTGGCGCATACCGTTTCTTCTATACATTCAACTAGGATTTTATTTTCAGTGTGCTGGTATTATTTTGGTATTATTTTTGTTGCTACATAGCTCATCTTTTGCGTGCATAAGGATTGTTGTCTATATTGTGGTTCTGATACGTTGAAGGTGTGGAGGGTTGATGATGGGATTCGGATAGCTGATCCATTCCATTTCTTCTATGTATTCCACCAGTTTATTACTTTCAACATACATGTTTCTATTATTTCTATTTTGCACGTATATGGATTGTTGTCTATTATGGTTCTCATATGTTAAAGGTTTAAGAGGTTGATGATGGAATTCAGATAGCTTGTGACGCATTCCGTTTCTGCTATAAATTCAACTGGTTTTTTTACTTTCAGCATGGTGGTGCTAATATTGTTACAACATTTTTCTATTGTTTCTATGTTGTATGTTTAGAGGTCGTTGAATCTGTTTTATTTGCACGTCGATGGCATTGTTTATGCTTATTGTTCTTATTTGGATTGGTTTCCACCTTGTTTGGAAGGAGTTTGTTGGTTTCTTCATTGCTCGATTTGAAAATCTTTATAGTTTCTTCTGTGAACATGGTAAATCTAGATTTCTTCTCCTATTTTATATTCACCCTCATATTTCTCACCCACTTTTATGGTTCTTAGTTTGATCAATTCTCTTCATCTGGTAGAGCAAAGGTTTTGACCACCCTCAAGAAGCTCAGTGAGTGGGTCGTGGATGATAGAGTTCGGCCGTCAGTCATTGGTGTTGGGTTTGGAGCTTTTTTAGACTTGTCTCTGCCGAAGCACGACCATGCTTTGTTGTTGTCTCTCGTGGAGCATTATGATGTCAGCGAGAGATGTTTTGTATTCAATGATGTAAAGTTGGACTTTGGATTGGAGGATTTATGGCATATAACATGATTGCCTGTTGACGGGGAGGCTGTTACTGGGGTAGAAAGAAATCCGATCCAGTTGTCTATAGAATATTTGGGGGAGAACCTATGCGAAGGCAACAGGGGCGCCATCAAGTTGGATACCCTGAAGAACAAATTCCAGAATGTACCTGTCGAGATTGATAGTAGTGAGTTGGCCTACTACATCCGGGCATACCTATTATACGTTCTGGGTACAGCAATATTGCCGGTCCAGTTGGGTTCTCTGGTGCTAACCCTATATATGGTTGGCACTAAAGAACCTGACTGGTCTGGCAATATCGCTATACCTAAAATTTATAATAGGTATGCCCGGATGTAGTAGGTCAACTCACTACTATCAATCTCGATGGGTACATTTTGAACTTGTTCTTCAGGGTACTCAATTTGATGGCGCCCCTCTTGCCTTTGCATAGGTTCTCCCCCAAATATTCTACAGACAACTAGATGGGATTTCCTTCCAACCCAGTAATAGCCTCCCCGTCAACGGGCAATCTTGTGATATGTCATTTGTCCTCCAATCCAAAGTGCAACTTTACATCATTGAATACAAAACATCTCTCGATGGCATCATAATGGTCCACGAGAGACGATAGTAAAGTATGGTAGTGCTTCGGTGGAGACAAGTCTAGAAAAGCTCCAAACCCAGCACCAATGACTCATGACCAAACTCTATCATCCACGACCCACTCACTGAGCTTCTTGAGGTGGTCAAAACCTTTGGTCTACAAGATGAAGAGAATTGATCAAACTAAGAACTATAAAAGTGGGTGAGAAATATGAGCGTGAATGGATAGAGTATACAATAAAATAGGAGAAGGAGCAATGAAGAAACCAACAAACTCCTTCAAAACAAAGTGAAAACCAATCCAGATAAGGACAATAAGCATCAACAATGCCATCAACGTACAAATAAAACAGATTCAACAATCCATGTACATGCAATGTGGAAACAATAGAAAATTGTTGCAATAATATTAACACCACCATGCCAAAAATAAAAAACCAATTGAATTTATAGAAAAAACAATATGTGCCGCAAACTATCCATTTCATCAACCTTTTACACCTTTAACATATGAGAACAATAATAGACAGCAATCCATATACAAGCAAAATAGAAACGATAAAAACATGTCGCAACAATATTAACACCACCATGCTGAAAGTAATAAACTAGTTGAATACATAGTAGAGACAGAATGTGTCTACAGCTATCTGAATCCCATCATCAACCCTTCACACCTTCAACATATCAGAAGCATAAATAGACAACAATCCTTATGCGTGCAAAAAATAGAGACATGTAGCAACAATATTAACACCAACATGCTGAAAATAAAATCCTAGTTGAATCTAAAGAAGAAATGGACATGTCTACAGCAATCTGAATTTCATCATCAACCACTCACACCTTTCACATTAAATAATCAGACAAAAGAGCTTATAGTCAATAAAGTGAGTGTGAAAAGAAAGCCAGGAAAATACCTAGCAATGGATCATATGTTTGTATTTTAAACTTGGTTAGTTCTTTAAAAATGATAACTCATTTGTTTTAAGTATCTAAAGCCTTTGGAGGATTGAGAAACCTAAATTTAATCAACTAATTAGTGCACACTCAAAAACAATGATAAAACACAAATTTCGATGCATTTCACTCCTTAACCACATTATTTGACTTTGTTTCTGATCACTTGGAGCTTTGCTACACCAAATAAGTTGTTTTGTTACTTCTTCATTCCAACGCTGGTTCTGGAAGTAAGGAGGGTGGACCTTAATAAAACGACATTGAATACAGTGGTGGGGTTTGCCAGTGATGGCAGTGTTGGTAGGAATCCTTTCTTTGTGATTGGACCATGGCAAAACATATTTGGTTTCAATTGAACATTCCTTCCCAAATTACTCAATTTTTCAGCGGTCCCCTGCTCGACTGGCGTCATTCTAATTGCACCTGTAACTTGTATCATCATTCAGGTGATAAATGGTCCATTATTATTCCTATTGCTGGGTAGGCTATTTGGAATTCTCGGAACAAAACTGAATCTGCGATGGAAGAGTTTCGTGATCGTAATGATTCTATCCCCGCTGTCACAATGATCATACTTAAGTCTATCAGCTAAGGTGTACTGAATCCTACTTGTTACAATTTACAACAACACTAGGAATAGTTAATGCTCTTTGTTGTTTGAGGTCAAGGAGTTAGACAGGGAATTGAAAGGGAGGTATGACGCAGAGTCTTTACTTCATCAAAAGGTCTTGCCTTTTCCTCTCTTTCTTCATTATTTGCTCAGGTGTCCTAAATTCTAGTTGGGCTTCCAACAATGCCTTAGCATGCCTGCAAATTCAGTGCCAGAGCAATAGAATGCCCTTCAAGCATTTCTCCTTTTCCTTTAGAAAATTTGGAGAATAACGAACCTTGAACTCCAATACATTTTCACACTGAACAAGACAGCATTTATAAACTGATTCACATGTTGAAAAGCCCTTTTCTGATATACAGTTACTGGTAACCAAGGAAAAAGATTAATTCTAAATATCATTTGCTCATTTTCGTTGCATAAAAAACATAATGTATAAACTACTTTTACGCTGTTATCCGGCAAAATAAGGCTGTTTTCCTTGTAATTTTAAGGACGTGAGAAGTTAAAAGGAATAATAGTTTATGATGCTCTTTGTCGTTTCGTTCCATATTTGTCTCTTTCCTTGTTATCAGCTAAGGTGCCCTGAATCCCACTTGTTACAAGTTACAACAACACTAGGAATAGTTAATGCTCTTTGTTGTTTCAAGTTGAGGAGTTAGAGAGGGAATTGAAAGGGAGGTATGAAGCAGAGTCTTTACTTCATCAAAAGATCTTACCTTTTCTCTCTTTCTTCATTATTTGCTCAGGTGTCCTAAATCCTAGTTGTTACAAGTTACACCAAGAACAATAAGAAGTTAAAAGCAAGAATAGTTGATGCTCTGTCATTTCAGGTTGAGGAGTTGGAGAGGAAGTTGAAAGAGAAGCAGCATAAATCGAAACCCGCCCTTCATCAAAAGGTCTAATTTCCATATTTGTCTCTTTCTTTGTTATTCGCCGAGGTGTCCTAAATCCTACTTGTTACAATTTATAAGTTACAACAACACTAGGAATAGTTAATGCTCTTTGTTGTTTCAGGTCAAGGAGTACTTAGAGAGGGAATTGAAAGGGAGGTATGACGCAGAGTCTTTAGTTCATCAAAAGGTCTTACCTTTTTCTCTCTTTCTTTGTTATTTGCTATGGTGTCCTAAATCCTAGTTGTTACAAGTTACACCAAGAACATTAAGAAGATA
The DNA here is from genome assembly GCA_019656275.1 of Rhododendron kiyosumense. Lineage (NCBI taxonomy): Eukaryota > Viridiplantae > Streptophyta > Magnoliopsida > Ericales > Ericaceae > Rhododendron > Rhododendron kiyosumense. The sequence continues at coordinate 5,224 of BPLS01004110.1, forward strand.
AAAGCAAGAATAGTTGATGCTCTTTCAGGTTGAGGAGTTAAAAGCAAGCATAGTTGATGCTCTTCGTCGTTAAGCAGGATAACACGGAGCAAAAGGTCTAATTTCCATTTTTATCTCTTTCTTTGTTATTCGCTAAGGTGTCCTTAATCCTACTTCTTACAAGTTATAACAACATTAGTGATAGTTTATCATTATATGCGGTAGGCTTAAAGATTTTGATAACCAGTACGATAGATGACAGATTTTCCCAACTTCCACTTATAGACTTGTAGTAGGTTCCCACTACTTTTTGGAGAGTTATGCTCCTGTTAGTTGGATTACTGGAAATATGCTGCCTCAATCTTGAAACTGCTCTTTTTCTTGCTCTTTTTTTTTTTCCCCATATTAACTTCCGTAGAATAGCATATTACTGATTTCTGTTGCATGTATCGTTGATTTCTATTCCATGTGTGAATAATGGCAGATTAAGGAGCTTGAGGACAAGTTTAGAGAACTTTTCTTCCAAAACAAAAGTCTAGATTCCATACTAAGAGCCACTCCCGATGGAAGCAAAACGCGGGTTAAGAGACTAGACTATATTCTTCAGATTTCAAACTTGATAAAACCGCCCTGTCTCATTCATCACTCAAAAAAGAGATTTTACTGCAGATTTGGAATGCAATTGGAAGGGTATTTTATATTTTCCGTTACGGGTACTCTTGGAAGAGTAATAGACAGACATTCTTACTCCCACTATGTTTTGGAGAGTTTGTTCCCTTTAGCTGAATTTTTGGAAATCTGTTCTGATCTATGATTTTAGTTTTGTAAAGAACTAAAAAGTTGGATTCAAGAGTCTTTTTTTTTTAATGTTTACACCACCAGACTTTCTATCGTAACTATGTCCCATGGAAATGTTAATATTTCATTTCATTTTTTTGTTTTACTTATTCAATCGCATTCATTTTGTGCATACCGATGTTCTGGATTATCAATGAAGGAAGCATGGTAATGTGCATATAAATTGATTTGGGTCTCTAGGCTTGCCCTCTCTGATACCATTTGGCTTTGATTTGGGGGCATGGTTCTACAACAAAACGTCTTTGTAGCTCCTCGGTTCTTGGAGGTTTAGGGGGACCACTGTTTCAGTGGTATTCTGAGAGCAGCCATATATTGCCAAAGGTAGGTCTGTTTCTAATCATCCCCTGTCCATGTCCTCAATGATTGGGGACTAGATGGGTTCTGTTATGTTGTTGTAATTGCATTCATATTGTTTCATGCAAACGGCACTTACAAAGGAATTCACCCAGAAGAATTAAAAAAAGAAGAAACTATTGCACAACCCACTCAACCAACAAGATAGATAAATTACATCAAAAATCGGATAATTTTTTTCATCAAGACATAAGCACATATTGTAGAGTAGAATCGAAACACAGAGTTCAGCCAATAGAGCAAGTCAACGACAAAGAAAATAAGCACCTAGGAGGGCATAGACTCAGATAAATGCATAAACTCTTCGGCACTGTGCATTCCAAAAAGTCCTACAACTAGGAGATTTAAACCGAACATAAACACACATAACATCAGCAAAACCGACTCGTTGAATTCCACAGAGGAAGGAGAACAGCAAAACAGTAATGAAATAGAAAATCACGAGCTTCCCTTCTCTTGATTATTGGCTGTCGAGCCCAAACCTGCTGGATCGATGCCCACTGGGAGGGGTTGAAGGGGGGAGGAAGAAACCAGTGGCAGAACCGGACTAGAGTAGAGATTAGCCCAGAAATGGACCAAAGAGTGCGGCGAAGCCAACCTTTCTGAAACTACAGACAACTGCAAATAACATAATGTAATCTTTTTCTTTCGAACTTTATTATAGACAGACAATTTTGGAGATGCACAGAAACAACACACCACATATTAGCTCGGCTCATTATCTTTTCTGGCACTGTCTATTCCAAAACCAAATGAAAAATGAAATTAAAGAACACGTATAAAAAGCATAATGTTTCGAATTCAAAACGAAATTTAAAAATAAAAACGGAGTGGAAATTAGAGTGGAAGAAGATGCAAAGAATCAGATCATCAACATTCACCAGCTTTTCCTTCATCTCCCCTGCTCCTGTGCTCTTCTGACTTCGATTCCAACAGATTTCGAGTGTTGTCAATATCCCTCTAGCTAGGTGTTTGGCTGCTCGTAATCTTCATCTTCAATCTCCGAGCATTGATTCTTTTTATCCACTTGCATAGGCGGCTGAAAACATAATATTGTACATATGTTGGTTACCCTGATCTCAGCTCTTCCTCTTCCCTATCGTAGTCGGTAGGTGTAACCGAACGTTCCTCATACATAATTACATTGACTGTACGGCAATATGGTTGAACTAGGATTTCTTTGTGCCAACTATTAATAGGATTGAATACCCTTACACTCTGACCGCTTCTAGATATGAACATTAGAACTTCACCATCTTTTGTGAAGCATAATGGCTCTAACTTATCATAAGACCTTAATGCCAAGTTCGATATGCCAAACAGCTTGGTCCAAGATTTTTGCATACCATATTCCTTCATTGCCAATACCTCTACACTGTCGGCTTCAGGACTGTCGTGACAAACCATAGAAAGGCATTTGTCCAAAACCCCCAACCTGAAAATCATATTTCCATCCGACCCGTCCCTAGGTTCTGGCATTGGTACCTTGCTAAATTGATTCGTATGTGGATCGAAGTAAAGAATCTGATGCGATGGAAGGGAATGATTAGAATTTTCATCGGAAGCATACCAATGTAGGTGTCCATTTACTACGGGCCCTGACTTCACCGTATCAACCTTGTAAGGGAATCGAACGCTTCTCCAATTTTTGCTTCTTAAGCTACCAACATTGACAAATTCACCACCACCACCACCATAATCTGGATTCAAATGACAAAGTGCCATTACAGCCTTATACTCATTGGTGGACGAGTCTTAGCAAAGCCCTGAAACCATGCGATAACCGTCATCGGCCAAGGATTTATGTGACACAACTTTCTTAAATTTTGAGTGACGGGATTCCACAAGAACAAGTCATAGCCAATATTTATAAGCAGCAAGCCATTACACGAACCGAAAAGTACTGGGGCATAATGAGACTTAATTTTTTTCCATGGTCTACGAAGTACTCGTTTCACACGAGATTCTTTATTGATGGAGTGGAACGTAAGGGCACCTGATCTCAAAATGGATCAGACGAGAACCACCTTCTTTTCGGTTATTTTGGCAATGACGTCGGAAACCAAAGAAAACGCCATTGTTTGGAAACGCAAGTGAATTGATAAAGAGAGCAAAAGGGGAGTCTTTAGAGTATTTCGTCCACAACTTCCTCTGGAATATTCGGAAAACTTGGATTCGGAAAACTTGGATTGGCTTGCACTTCCACTTCCACTTCCACTTCCGCTTCCGCTCTGATTTCTATTTTTCTTTTCCCTCGTCTATTTTTCTTCCTTCCCATTCTCCTTGGAACCAAGCCTGTCAACGGGTCAGATCCGATCCGAATCCGATAGTGATAATCCGGATCCGAATCCGAAAAATCCGGATCCGATCCGAAAACTTTTTTACTTCAAAAATTTTAGCAAAAAAAATAAAAAAAAATTTTTCAAAAAATAAAATTTCGGAAAAAAAAATTAAAAAATTTAAAATAAAAAAACAACTTCTTAAACATTTTGTTTTCAAAATAAAAAATTTATTGTTTTTTTTAAAAAAATAAAATTTGGATTCGGATCGATAACGGATTTAATCCGATCCGATCCGAATCCGATCCGTATTTGAATTACCGGATTCGGATTATCGGATTACGGATCGACGTTATCGGATTCGAATCCGGATTTTTCGAATCAAATCCGGTCCATTGACAGGCCTACTTAGAACCTACTATTGTTTATGGTGGCTAGGGTTTTTCTTTTTCGAACGGCTGGGTTTTTTCTATTACTATATAGGAGTACGTGGTTATGAAGAAGAATGAGGACTGGCAATACATATATATATGGCCTACTCCTCTAAACATTAGGTTTCGGATGTGGCCTTAAATGCTTGACGTGCATCACACTCAACAACTGCCTTAGCTAGTTGAGAAAATTACGAAATCAGGAACACAACAGATTGCGGGATTGGCCGAGCACTGTGTGCTGCAGCTGATCTAGCCATCCATCTTGACCGTCCATTGTTTAATCCGAACTCTTACAAATCTTAATCGTACATTATTTGAATTAAAGTCCGAGCCATCTATTGCTAAGATGGACGACCGGATCGACCGCATTACACGGTGTAGTGCGGGAGGTGCACTAGAACACTGTCAGCACCCCTGGATCCCAGATTGCGGCTGTGAAATTGAATAAATTACACTGATTTTTAATCGTGAGTTTTTTTGTGTGTTCATTGGCGAAAAATTCATTCAAAATCGGGTCATCTCTTATCTTGTTAAAAAAAAAAATATACAAGTTTTCAAATATATCCTCTCGCAAAAGGGGATAATTATTTTCAGCGAAAGATCCAAAAATAAAACTTAGAGGGGGCCGGGGGCACTTATTAGCGATTACTTAAAATTGAGACTGTCTTGTTTTCGGTTGTGCTGTTTACAACACCAACCAATCACATCACAGTTCTGATGTTAATGAAATTTTTCTGGGGAAAAGTTTAATTTTTTTCTAGAAAAGTTTCATTAACATCCGGACCGTCCAGAATACTTTTGTACGGTCATGATTGAGTGCTGTAAACAAGCATTTACAGCACAGCCGGAAACAAGTTTTTCTCCTTAAAATTTAGATTTATTTGTTCACAATCAAAGCCAATCTTCTTTTTACAAGAAGTCTTCGTCCTTGGGAGCAAAATCTCCTTGACTCCCTCCAGAATAAATTGAGAAATTTCACTTTAGTTCCTTCAAGAGTTGATCATCCTCGATGGGCATGGAATTCAAAGGGTTGCTATTATGTGAAATCTGCTTATTCAAATTGGGAGCTTATTTCTTTTCAAATCAGCAATCGCCTCAACTCTATTTGGAAAAATCTTGGTCCAGCTAGAATTGAGGCTTTTGTATTCTATCTTGGTGGAATGTATCATGTGTTTGTCCATCGACCTTTCCTGGATTAATTGACTTTTGGTTTTCCAATTCGTTTCACAACTTGGGAGAAATATGTTGGATCACCACCCTTTATATGCTGTTCTGTGGTCTATCTGGAAAGCTAGAAATGATACCAGTCTTCAAGAACGCAATTCCAGAGGTTGGGGAAGTAGTCAATCTTATCAAACTCAGGGTAGCTTTTTGGATTGAAGGGAGGTTAGGAGCCATTTAGATGGTATTAGAAGGCATAAAATTTGATGTAATTCTGATTTTTGTTTCTTTTTTTTTTTCAACTCTTGGTTGGTTTTTCTCCTCTCTCCCTTGGGTTGCTGGCTTGCACATGATTAGATTGGACTTCTCTCATTGATGCTTGCCTTCTCCTTCTCAATGTTTCATTTATCGAGTTTATCATAAAAAAAATTTGCCTATAAAAAAAAAAAAAAACAGAGAAAGGGGATGTATATTTTTTTTGAGAGAGAAAAGTAGTGAAACAATTTGTTTTCGGGGATGTACACTATTCTTGAAAAAACGAACTATTATTCTTTTCAAATTCACTTATGAAAACCAAATTTCGTCAATCTGCCAATATTCGATGGACTTGATTTTTCATAAGAACGCTTTGCTCATCGACCACTTGAATGGTTTTGGATCAAATTGATACAATCAGAATGAACTTGATTCGCTTCAGAAGCACAAAAATTCCCGAAGTCCATTACTCGTATCTGTAGGCCAGTGAGATTACATCCACATAATCAATTTGTCATTTTTGAGCCTTATGGTCACTAGAAGTTTATTTGGGTAGATTGTTCTCAATTTTGTGAACCAACCCTTACGACAGGGTGATAAATTGGATCGTAGGTGGCTGGATGAAGTCATAGCGATCGAAGAATGTCGTTAGAGATAAACCATAAGATCAAAAAATAGACTGCCTTTATGTATGGATCACACCCTCAATTATTAGACTAACATGCGAAAAATAAGCGTATTTTTTTATTTTTGTCAAAAATATAAATAAATAAACAGTTACATTCCATTTCCATTTCCATCTCCATCTCTTGCACTTCTAGCCATGACTCAAGCTTTATTTTTCAACATTGCAGACTCATAATTTCTTCTCCATAGCTGGGCCGGTTCTGAGTTTTTCGGACAGACGCAAACTTTTCCAAATGAGGCTTTTTATATAACTAATAACAACTAAAAAAATCAAGAAAATTAATCTAAAGAAAATACTACAAGTGTTCAAAACCATAATAACAAAAAATATACTCTGATTCCATTAATTCAAAATGTGTAATTTAAACATAACTCTTCTTGC
>BPLS01004138.1:0-10976 GCA_019656275.1 Rhododendron kiyosumense
ATTTAGTATGTGGGGGCCTGATCCAAGGGCCGATATGTTTCTTGAGTATGGTGCAAGCATTGATGTTTAAACTAAGGGTGCATTTGGTTGTCAATATTGAACATGGATATTTTCCTGCATGCGCACTTACAAGTGAACACACCAAAATTATCTCTCATGGATATTTGGTCACCCTCCTCTAGTCCCATCTCTCCTTTTTCTTTTCCTCCCTGTTTTCTTAGTTTATTGATTTCTGTTATAATTTTTTTGCGCTTTGTTACATCCAGGGACTCCACTTCACAATGCAGCTAAAGAAAGAAAGAAGCAAGCAGTTAAATTCCTGGTGGAAAACGGAGCATTCTTGCCAGCTGACATGAACGACAGCAGGTTCAATCCGCCGCTCCATTATTGCCCAGGTCTTGAATGGGCTTACGATGAGATGAGGCGCCTCCAGCAAGAAAATTCATCATCAGCTGAGGCCTCTTGCAGTTCTGAGAGTTAGAGGTCATCTCTGCTCCTACTTTCTGTATGCCGCTGCTGTTTCAGTGGACCTTTAATCTAGGTTGTGTACTTAACTTTATCTTACCCTCTACTGTCGTATCTTTGTTTCGTACTATTGATCTCGTCATGGACTCATTTACAGATTGTTGTTGCTGTTTAATCATATCATAAAAACCTTGGTATTATTGAACAACATATCTTGGGTTTGTTTTTTCTTTTGTACGTGGAAGCTGTACTCTGAAAGGTGGTGTTGCCTTTTTCACCTTTCCTGTAAATTTGTGTGGAGTATTTGTCTGCAGTTGGGCAGTTATATTTGTCGCTGTTAAAATGTCTTCTGATTCAATCCGTGTCCATTCATGGCTGGAAATGAGACTTGCTGCTATGTTAGTTGGCCTGTGCATCAGTAGTGGTTGAGGCTTGCTGCTATATCACTTGGCATGTGCATCAGTAGTACTTCTGGTTCATGTCTTGTGGATACGAATGCCATTTGGCAAGCATTGTGCAGTTGGTTGTCAATCTACATCCTATAATTCAGGATGTTGGGGGGTTTCTTGGGCTCTTGGTAATTTCTGGAGGACTTGAAAAGACAATGCAGCTTGTGCGGAGGCCACCAAAGCTTTCGACATATGACCAGCTTGTGCAGAGGCTTCTCCAAAGCTTTCGACATAGGACCGTAAAGCTTTCAGACATATGACGGTCGAGAGAGACGAGTTTCGCTTTGCAAAAAATCCTACCAAATTTACCAGGAAGAAAGGCTTTCCCAAACTCTGTCAAATGTTCGGTGGCACTCCATTTTTAAGAGTTCCAGCCAGCTTTAGACATTGGCAACGAGTGATGTGCATAGCTGGAATTCCTCTTACAAAGCTAATTGTTGAAGCAGGTATTTTAGAGATTTGATCTTCAAAGCACATTCCAAGCGAAATAATGGCTTTTCGAAAAACCAAGAGCCATTAGGAGAATGGATCCATCTCTCGGCAGTTGCAGCAGGAGAGGAGGAAGGTCTCTGAAGAGAGAAAGTAAGTCACTGAGACATTTCTTTCTCATTGATAATGAAGGATGGTATTTGGGCATCAAGAAAATTTCACTTTTCCATCATCTAGACAGCATAAGCATGGTGTTGAAGTCCAAAACTAAGAGCTCTCTCGGGTAAAAATGTTGTTGGATACCCCAGATGCACAACATAGCGTGTGCACGACGATGCTCCATCGTGACCCTGACAATTCTATAAATCCGAGGCTATTTTATAGTGGCAAAATCTAACCTCTAGCGGATGTCCGAATGTTAGAGCAGCATAAGCTAGCTTCGAATGTGCATACCAAGCAGTTATTGAATCTGATTCTCGAACAGATTCTCCAAGGGTGTGTTTGGAACTTAGGGGAGAAAATGGAAAAGGAGGGATGAATAAGTTAGACTTTTCAAAAAAATTCGTTGCCTTGTATTTTTTCTCCTGACTGAGGTTGTGTACAACAATTAACAACCCTTGCCAACAGACCCGCTAACCTTTAGTCAAATCACGTGGTTCAAAAAGTTAACCTTGAATTATTCAATAGTTGCTCACGAGGGATACATAAATATGAATTCTATAATTCTTATGATCTCGTAATGATGAAAATTTTGATACTTGATCCAAATCTTGGAAAGATTAAGATAAAATAACTAAAATAAAATCGAGTCGAAGTTTTACTTGCTTCGATAAACATGATGTGTATCTAGTTATCTACTTAATTAATAAGGACAAATTGATCGACTATAATTAATAAGGATTACAAAGCGCTTCAATATCCTCTGAACGTGTCTCTTTGGTAGTGTTTGGTTAGGTGTTTAGTTTAGTTTAGTTTAGTTTTGGTAGTGGGTGGAGAGAGAAATAGAGTAATTATTGAAAATAGAGGTAATGATTGGAGAGAGGTAGAGAGAGATGAGAAAATAATAATTGAAAAAATAGAGTAATGATTGGAAAAAGAATTAGGGTAATGATTGGAAACAAAACTAAAACTAAAACTAAAATGGGAACCGAACAAAGCCTTTATTTTTCTAGTTTCTCTCATTAAAAACAAGCTTTTTTAACCCTAAAACTACATAAAACTCACCTAATTTTTTGATTTTTTTTTTACCAATTTAAAGACCTCAATTAATTCATTGAATTGTTTCGAAGAAATTTTAAAAATCGTGAGATATATCTATATTTTCCCGAAAAATATAGGTCTTTTCGTAGAATACTAGTTCCATTTTAGGAGCGACACATTGCATCCTTTTGTTAGCGAAAAAACAAAAGTTTTCGAAAATGTGAAACAAATAGTAGCTGGAAGGTTTTTGCTGAGAGAAAAAAAAACGTTAAAGCTCAAGGTCAAATTCGTCATTTAACGAAAATAAAAGGACTACAACACTGAAATTTGAAAAGAGATTAAATTATTTACACCGCCGGTGTAAACATTTGTTTCCTCCAAATCGATTACGTTGTGTCACATCACCATGTTCTATTAATTGGGACTACTGTTTTGACGACGTGAAAAAATATAATTGATTTAGATAAAACAGATGTTTAAACCACTGGTGTATATAATTTTTTCTCATTTGAAAAGGCCTACGGAAAGAGCGGATAGGCTCTCCAGGTGGATTGTTCTTACTCCAACAACTATCATTGCTTTTCTCTATGTGAATGCCCACTAGGTTGCATATAGCAAAACTCTTGTTAAAACAAGTTCAATTTTTTCTTAATTTTCCCTCTAATTTCCCTCATTATTTTCTCTTCTTTTCTATTTCCTTTCCCGTATTTCAAACAGGTCTACAGTGGGAGAGAGTGAGAGAGGTTCTAAGCGTATGCAAGATCCGGAAAAATAGCTACACTTCTGTCTTCTTCACTGTTTGATGCTTTGGGTTCAATGTTTTGAGACGAAAGTTTGTTTTCATGGTCTCGTGATGCTTAGGGATATTTGCTTCAGTAGTAGGTGATAGTTTGGTTGCTTGGATGGGGCCTCTTGAAGTTTGAGCATGCAGATATCCTTGGTTTGTTTTCTTATGTTGGTTTTTTTGCGAAAGCAACAACTTATTAAAGACATTTTAACTACTAGTATCAGTGGTATGCGCTTCGAATCTCAAGCTGAATTCAGCCTGCAGCCTCCTCTCAAGCAAACACAGTTCGGTGTGGACAAAAATCGTATAAATCCATGGAAATTGCTGATCAGATAAAACACAAATGGAATTCAGCTCACATCCCAAGGTCCGAAGCACATTCCCTGGCAAACCTGAAAAAATTACGCATGTTCAGTATCCGGAAAAAAGATATGTAACAACACCTTCAAAACTTCACATTCTATAACTCGTGCAACGGAAACTTGAATGTTCAATGATAAATAAAAAGGAATACGGAATAGGAATTAGCCATACCAGCACATGCTACGGCGAGACAGTTGCAGAACAATTACCATCAATTCATAAACCAACATTTTGAACTGGACAACAGAGATAGCATGTCCTCCACTTGAATCATCATCCCTATCCTCTATATGGTCAATATACAGAAAAAGAGTGCAACCCCAAAAATTTTACAAAACAGAATAGAATAAACAAAAAAAAAGGTCAAAACAACGGTGACCATCAACACAATGCCAGTGTACTTTATACACTCGACTCTGGAACAAACTCCTCAGAGATGCACCTTCTATAACTGTAACTCAATATTCATACTCCAAAACCAATATAGCATCCAGAGTACTCACTACCCAGGTATCTCACCTTCCTCTAACTCCTCATCCTCTACTGGGATGCCTCTGCTGAAATCAGGGTTGTCCCTTCTTTCCACTGGTCCCACTTCCTCAGGAAACATACCTTCCCAATCAAGAAAGTCATCAGGATTAGTTTGCGCAATAAGATCCGAGTATGCATCAATCAACCCTTGCTCAAAATCAAAATCCGTGTCCTCAAACACTCCTGCGTTCGTGGTCTTGGTACTAGAGCAGTACAAATTATCCTGTGCTTCATGGGCTTGAGTCTCTAACAATGGCGTGTCTAATTTTTCATGGAATTCCTTCTCAATTACCTTATCTTTACTGGGGATGGAATACTTCATGAGATCCAAAACCTGAGGATTTGGAGAGGGGTCATCTTCTATCTCCTCCTCCCTAAAGGTCACCCCCTTTGGACTTGGGTGATTACTACTGACAGATTGCTTGTTCTCTATTCTCTGAGGAATGGCATCCTTGATGACTTCAAAATCGCAAGGGTGTGAAGGAAGAAAAACATGAATTACGGGATACTCCAAAATAACCAAATTTTCAAGTTGTTGGCGGATTGGAGCCTTTATGTCCAACTCCCGTAAAGGTGATTTAGGACCCTGCAGTAATAGGACTTTTTGTGAGATTAGATAGGATATGATTAATAGACAAATGTAATATTAAAAATGGAAACTCCACCTCAAAGAAAGGGTAGGATTTACTCAATTCAAAGAGGTTGATGGCAATCCCCAATCCAGGCAATTAAGCAAGTACAGAACCAACCAATATCATCATCAGCTCAGATTGCAGAAACTCTCAACCTTAATTTTAACAAAATAGCTAGACGCAACAGAACTTTTTTCCCTCCTCTCTTTTTCTTGTTATTATGGAGCTTAGAACCATGCTAAATAGCTGGGGAGATGACCCCATTTCAAAACGATTTTAGTACATAAATAACAAGCTAGTTCTGCTCACATTGAACTTCCATGCTTCAGTTATAGACGAATTTTAAATGCCAATACAAACTGATGCAAATTTTGAATGAGCAAAAGTAAAGCTTGAGCCCAACCCAATTCATTGCATTTCTTGTAAGATTAGCAGATAGTGAGGAGGGCTTTGGTGTTGAACAAATGGAAGCTTCTTTATTACTCCCTCCATCCCGCAAAGATGATCCAGTACTCCATTTAGGGATGTCCCAGAAAGATTATCCAGTTTAAAAAGTTTCAAAAAAAGTAACGCAGCGTTCTCATTTTGCACACATTTTCTCTGACCTTATATAAGTTAGGATTTCAAGAAGCATTCCAGCAAGGGGGGAAATTAGAAAGTTAACAAAAGTACAATGTAATAAATTAATAATTATGTTCCTTTAAATAGTACCCAGATTGCTTATTTGAGGATAAGCCAAGACCCCTACAGGGGTTAACCCACCCCCTCATAAGTTATCCCACATGCCCCTCAAACCTCTCCAAAGAGTCCAAACCCTTTTTGTGATCTCATTGCAAGGGACAACTAAGTAAACTCTCACAATATTTCTTTAGCTACCCACTCTTATAGATCCATTTCAACTACCAAATAAAACCTTTCTTAGCTAATCCCTCATTCTTAACTAATTCCCCCTAACATATCCACCCTTCTTTCATATCCCAAAACCTTACCCGACCGCCAAGCGAGTCGTAATGGAGAACTGAATCTGGTGACTGCTTTTTGCTCTTCACAATGGCAACATATCAAAAAAGATATCCAAGTATCACTACAAAGAAAAGTTGGGGGAAAGAAAAAAGAGACCTTCGGATATTTACGGATGAAAAACTTGAGCGAGTCTAGAGGCTCCTCACAGAACTGCTTCAGCTTGTGATTCCACGGACTGGGTTTTAAATGGTTCTCAATCACTGAGCAGAGACTTTTACTTTCATCGACTCTGCAACAAAGTAACATGCATGACGTCAAAGAGAATGCATATCGACCCTGCATTAATGAGAAGTGAAATACTGGCAGATTACTCAGAAACAATGAAACAGTAGGATAACATCTCAAATGCAAATGAATACAACTCACCCATGGTCAATCAACACAACGTCTGTTGCGTGAAACCGCCACTCAATTGACCAGGAGATGAACTTCTTCCTGAAATACAGTTCAAGAAATTTATCCTCTCTCATTACACAAACAAAAAAAAGAAGTTATAAAACCTAATACAGGGGGGAAGGCAGGAGCTATAGGAAAAAAAAAAACACTCAAATAAAGCATGGTAACATCCCCACTATTGTCCATTACTAAGGCGAAATGAGAATAAAGTAATAATTCAAGTTGATGGATAGTGTGACATTCTCTCTCTTTCTTCTTTTCCTTTCGCCCCAGAGGTACGAGATCTTTTTTTAAATCGGGAAAGAAAATTTCATTCATCATAAGTGATAAAAAATGAAATTGAATAGAATAGAAAGGTACGGTCTTTTTTAAAAGATGTATACAGGCAGGAGAATAATTACTTTGCTTCTTCTGGAACAAAAAGCCTCTCCTGCACTAAAGGTGCGCAACAAGCAAAGCCATAAGAATAGAATCACAGAAAACATCAATATATAAGAAACCTACCTTCTTTTTGTAGGCTGTAACTTCATTAAAGAGGAAGTTACACCCTTAGAAAATCGGGGAGAGAGAGAGAGAGAGAGAGAGAGCACTTTGGAGACAAGATGGAAAAGTATTAAAGAGCAAGGAGGCAGACATAAAAATTTCTGGGGCTGAGTACAACTTTTGAATAACTTCTATTGACTAATTAATAGACAGCGAGTACAACTCACTGCTTGCATAACCACAGTTCACTGCTTTTGTTTGGGGTTCGACTCCAACCCGTGTGCCATCAATTCCTATGTTGGGCTAGTCTATACTGAGCCTTGCCCTGGCTTTAATTGGGCCTTGGGCCACCTACTAGTGGACGGTGAGATTGGTCCTCTCAATTAGCCGGCTCCTTGGGCCGGAACCGGATACCGAGTTATAAAGACAACAAATCTTGAAGGACTGATGGGGTATCAAATCCAGAAAATTACAATTCCCCAATGAACAGCACATCAGAAGCTCATGTCTGTATCGACAACATAATGGTTATCTAACAAAATTCAGAAAAGCAAACATCAAATTCCAAAAAATCAATGTATAAAACAATGAGTAAGCAGCAAGAACTAAGATCCATATAGTCAATTCATGGTGACAGCCTTCATTAAAAAGATAACGACCTGTTGTTGTAATACGATTGATTTGTCTCTCTCTTTGACATTCCACTTGGAAGAAACAGGAGTTTAGTCCTTCGACTTGCTGCAGCACTCCGAAGGCTTTTTAGAGGGAAAGGAAGCCTAAAATGAGGATATCCGCCCAGCTTAAGTCTCATTCTCTGAGCAGAGTCGGCTACCCTCTTTACATCCTCAAGCATGTTATAATCTACATGTAGAAGAAGTTCTTCAAAAATAGTGCAAGTTGAATTCAAACCAGAACATACTGGCAAACTTCCTCTCGAAAAATACATTTCACCCAAACGAGATCTTTAACACTTCACAAAAGATATCAAAGGGAGACAACAAAGCGAATTTCCCAAGCGATCATATGCTATCAACTTAAAAATTCTTCGACCCAATAACAAAATTCAGAATATAAAGACAAAAAAAATCAAACTAAATGCCGCATTACACAATATTCAGTCCGCTCCTTCCTTGAGGGTTTCTATGGCAGGGGTAATGTGCCTTTTTTCTCAAAAGGGTTTGCGGAACAGGGATCCTCCAAGACTGTTTTCTTCAGGCAATTATCATGGTGTCAAACTTAGAAAAGGCCATAGCTTATCGTTGGTTGGTGTTGCATGCCTAAGAAGGAGAGGGGGGGAACCCGTGAATCATCTTTGATGCAAAGTACAGCTACTAGTGACTTGTGGAACCTGATCTGCTCTAACTTTTGGCATATTGTGGATTTTCACTTCAGTGGGAGACAGCGTGAAGTCCCAGCCGCACAAATATAGGAAAGGTTGCCGGACACAGCCTTGTACGTGTTATGGAGGTTTTGGAGCAGAATAGGAGGTCCTTCCCTAACTAATGTATAGCCAATCGATAGGAATATGAACGACTTCTGATATGTAGTAAAGAAGGGCAGTAAGAAGACTTGTATCCACGATTGTATTCTTCTTAGAAGCTTAAGGAAAAACTCATATCTCATCCTACTGCATCCTCTGTGAGAAGCTATCATGATATTGTTGAGCTCCTTCGCAGGTAACAAAAGACTCGTTTACAGATATCCAAAAGTATGAAAGGGGTTAATGAATTTAAACAACAAACAATGGATACCCACAAACAACGAGCAAGGCAGAAACTTGAGTAATGGTGAATAGGGTGTCACTGTGTCAGCTTTTGGAACAAAATTACTGATTGAGGAGAAAGAAATGGAAGTACCGGAAAGGAGGAGATTATCATCGAAGTGAGAGAGAGGGACGAACTGAGTCTGTTGCCGCTTGCCCGTGCACCCAGAGCGTTGTTTGTGAGCTTTGACACAGGGAAGACTACAAGAGCGTATAGAGCAACCGGGGCATTTGTACTTTGACGGTTTCAACTTGCACTCTTCGCATAGAGGTTTGGCGTTTGGGTTTGTGGAAGATGGCTCTTCTGGTTCGTCCATGAGAGAGAGAGAGAGGCGGCTTTCGGTTCCAAGGGAGAATCGGGCTGAGTTAACGCTAGGGTTGAAGAGAGACAACCATGTTTACACGATCAGTTTGCATTGAGGAAAAAGAACATCTCCGATTCTCCACCCATGGCCCATGGGTTTAAACGGTTCGGTTTTGTCCGGTTTAAACATATTTCAAACTAAACCAAACCAAATATATTAATGATTCAGTTTGACCTATTTATTTTAATTTTTTTATTTGTTACTCGTGTTACATTTTACTATATATTATATTATTTTTATAGTTAAAAAAGGAAACCACCATAGACTTCCACCATTTAAATTTCTTTTTGAAACTACTCAAATATCATAAAAACATGTAAATAACTACTCTAGAGAATTTATTATTACCTTCTTTAAGATTTTCCACTTCATCTAGTTGCTCTCAAGAGAATTTAAGATGGGTACATCAACTGATCTTGTTCATCAATGTGTTCCTATCAATACTTTAATTTTTACATGTATACATGTAAATCCAGTTCGGTTTGATTTATTCCGGGTTGAAGGGTGAGAAATTAGACCAAACAAATTTTTTCCGATTTGGAAAAAAACTAATACAGGACCAATTTTCATTTTCAATTTGGTTTACCAATTTTTATTTCACCCCTAACCCTAACCCATTTTTTACTCAAATTTTGGGTAAAGACTCCATTCCATTTGTGTATGCATTTTCAATACTAAATTTTTTTTTATTCCAAATCTATTACTGCATTTTTTACCTTCCAATGGCGCAATTAAAAATAATTAAAAAAGTGAAAAGATGTGTAAAGAAAAAGGGGTTTAATTTAGGGTCTGTTTGGAACTTAAGGAACAGAAAGAAAAGTTCGGAGGAAAATTATTCTTTATTTTGTTATTTTCCTTTTTGTTTTGTCTCAAACTAAACAAGGAAAAATTATTTTTCATTAATTTTTTTTCTTTGGCATATGTTCCAAATAAACCCTCAGATTTCTCCTCATTTTAGTAAGGGAAAAAAAAGGTAAAACCCAAAAGGCGTCAAATTAAATAAAAATATATTTTCAAGCAAACAATTTTCTGAAGCCATATCTTTAGGGGAATGGCATCAAGGGTGACTTAACACACCCAAACTCTTTGTTAAGTGGTGATCTAATTTTTCACAAGCCATTGTCGTCAACACTGTTTTTTACATTCGTAGCATAAAGTGAAGGTTTTTCTTCTGCCGTTTCCTACGAGGAATGCCACAACGGAAAATTTGGAGGGCAACAAGAGTGATGAATTTTAGAGAGAGAATTAATTATTAGGGGCTTAATGGAGCAACTATGCAATTTCATGATGTGTACGATATCATGGATGTGTACTTTAGGGGCTCCAGATAGAATACCTACTTAATTTTCCCAAATGTACGTTGACAAAAATTTATAGTGTTTACTGTTACGCACGTAATTTTACCATAATTCGTGGGCGTTGAATCATATTATTATATTAACCCAGATTTTTTTAAAGAAAATTATCATGTTTACATATATTTTTTACCATAATCTCTTAGCGTAGGTGTAGTGGGCCAACCCTGACCCCGTTTACACATTTATGATGTCAACACCAATTAGGGAAAATGGCGGCCCAGAACATATTTGATAATTAATACCCGTCAAGGACATGCTGAGAACATTTGTTAATGTTGAAAATGTTCTTAACAGATATTAAATATCAAAACACATCCTTGACCGTCATTTTTCCCACCAATTAAGCACCCATCATGAAATTGTATTGGGCCCAACCTGTGTTGACTAAGATGAGCCAGACAAATGAGCTAAACCCACTAGACGAGTGAGATGGGATTAACGGCGATGGCCGTGCCGAACAACCCACCTATTTAACGGCCCAGGTGTAAGCCCAAGGTCCATTTTACGGTGGGTTGGTTGGTGCTGAGTAGGATGTACACGGTTCGGATTGGTCCGGTTCTCTAGAAAATCAATAACCAGATCATTTCAAACGGTTCTAGAAAATTAAAAACCAGAACCTAACCAATATATGCATGGAACCTAATCAGAACCAAATCGCAAGACCAGTCCAGTTTTGGTTCGATTCCGGTTCTATCTAATAAGCATCAAAACACTTATTCACAAAATATGAACT
>BPLS01004255.1:0-14559 GCA_019656275.1 Rhododendron kiyosumense
CTCTCTCTCTCTCTCTCTCTCTCTCTCTCTCTCTCTCTCTCTCTCCCCTAATTGAGTTTTCCTGGACAGCCTGACATAGCTGCTCCAGGACTGAGCATAATAGCTGCATATTCAGAATTGTCGTCTCTTATGGGGATCAATGGCGACAACCGGTTTTCCAAATTCGACATACTTTCAGGAACTTCAATGGCTTGCCCCCATGTTGCAGGGGCTGCTGCGTATGTCAAGAGCTTCCACCCAGAGTGGTCGCCTGCTGCCATTAAGTCTGCTCTTATGACCACAGGTATGACTCTTACGTGCATGGAACTTGTGCATGCTAAGCAATTGTGACTTTAGGAATTTTTGTTAGTCAAAATTCACAAGTAACAATTTCCACAGCTTACTTCAATAACTTACAAACTAAAGTAAATTCTGAAATCATGGAAAAGGAAACCTTCGCAAACAAATGAAATGAGTAGACCTTTTCATGACCTGAAATACAAATGAGCAATGAGATTTGCGTCACAGTCAGAGGTCAAGCATTGGCAGTCCGATACAGAATTTTAAGAATTCAACTCCGAAAAGATGTTTGAGTTGGAACATTACATATTCAACTCCAAAAAGATGTTTGACTTGGAACATTACATAATGGAACTCAGAAAATCAGAACTGAATGATGTGCCAGAAGTATAGCCTCTTTTGGGCATAGCATCCCTATGACTAAAAGGAAGCTAGAGATTACAGACTACGATAATAAAGTTAGTTAGAGCCGTGCTAGAGAGAGAAATTATTTCCAAAGAGTGCCCTCCTCATGTAACCATTTTTTAAGGGGAGCCTAGCAAAGTTTTAAAGAACAATAGAGGACCACGTAACGTCAACTCTGTAAAGGTAGCAAGCGTACTGAATGCTACGTAGTGGTAATGGGGTGTAACAGCCATAAATTTTTTGAAAAGATTTTTGGTGTCAGAACACTTCAAGCAGCCATAGTGGTCAATTATCGGCTGTATGGGCCATTAAGTGGGGGAGAAATCGGAGATGAAGCGATATTTATCAGCAATCGGCCAATACAATTGTGGAATTTTTTTAGCGCTGATATATCGGGGTATAACGGTATTGGAGGGTTGAAAAAGTGATATGTCAGCTGCTATTTAACTGGATGGAGTTAAGTGCCATCAGGAAACCTATACAACGCCCTCATCATGTAATCATTTGTCTGTTGATTTTCTTCAGCAACAAGCATGAAGATCAAGCAGCAGGATGCAGAACTAGGCTCAGGCTCAGGCCAAGTAAATCCAACAAAAGCATTGGACCCTGGCCTCATTTACGACATTAACAAGAGCTCCTACATTAGTTTCCTATGCAAGCAAGGATACAACAGCACCACTATCCGCCTCCTCACTGGCGGCAAAAAGCAATACAACTGCTCCACCTTTCCCGCTGCCAAAGGAACAGATGGCCTGAACTACCCCTCCATGCACTTCCAGCTCCTAAACACGAACGCCATCATTTCAGCAGTGTTTTATCGGACTGTAACTAACATAGGGTACAATAATTCGGTCTACAGAGCAAAGGTGAGCTCACCTGAAGGCCTTGAAGTTACCGTCATTCCTAAAGTTGTTTCTTTCAGTCGGTTGCTCCAGAAGAGATCATTCAAGATTGTGTTGAAAGGGAAGTTTATCAAGGATAGGGATTGGATCTTATCAGCATTGTTAGAGTGGAGCGACTCTTACAAACACATTGTTAGAAGTCCTATCCTTGTGTATAGGCTACTGTATAGTGATTTTTAGCTTCCGGGTCATGATTGGCCTTGTTATTTTACATTGTTTGTTTGTTGGAAGAATAGACTCGATAAGCATCAAGAACTTGGATTCTATTCATAGATACAAATGTAAGCATCCAATTTTCAAAGCACAGCATAGACATGAATAAATGGAGAATGGCAGTAGACTATTAAATCAAGAGATTAGTTATTTTGATACACTTGATATACACTACAATAGCAATGATTCCCTCTAATTTGAAAGTTCTCTATTACAAGAACAATTTCAACGCCATCATTGACCTTTCCGAGTCTGTACGGCTGTGGAGACAGTATCCACATCCTAATTTAGTTATCTTGAATTATTTCATACTTGTAATCTAGTTGGACATTATAATGAAACTTCTGTTGAAATTTGTCTCGCATCGGTTAATTATCACCTCAAAAACTAGTGTATGAGCTTGGATGGCCTTTCCTCTCATTGCCAATTGGTTGGTGTGAGATGGATGCTTTAACATGGTATCAAAACTAGGACTTTTGGAGACTTTGTTCCCCCTTGTTTGTGCCATAAGTGCACGGTTGTTTGTTGTGCCCCAAGTGTTATGAATTGTTTATTTACCTCTCCACGTGTGAGTCTCGGGTCGCACGTGCGGGGGAGTGTTGGAGTTGTCCTTCATTGGTTAATTATCTCCTCTAAAACTAGTACATGAGCCTGGGTGGCATCTCCCCTCATTACCAATTGATTTTGAGGTGGATACTTTTAACAACTTCTGTTCCCCTATATCTTCCGCTTATGCCTGTAGTTTTATCTTGAATTCGTGGAAGGATTGGATATGAATACCTTTTTTCACTCCTTTTCTTTCCCTTGGAACTCCTTTTCTTTCCCTTGACAATCCAGTCAAAAAATACTATTACAACCTGTGGAGGCCTCGGTTATTGTACCAATGGCCGAGCCGGGTCTACCGAGCCCATGACCTTTGGGGGTCCGGTCAATGAGCTGATGAAAGCTAACGGTCTCGACCTTGTGCCCGGTATAGCGCTCGGTGACACGGTTCTACCTCGATCTTCCCGAAGAAGCTTGTATGAGGTTGTTACGCCAGACAAGTCCCACATGGGTTGTGTGGCAGCGATAATCATTGGGGTCAGACTTGGCCACGTGCTCCGTAACCGTCCCGCTGGTCTCGTCATATATGACATCACCCGAGGCGGTTACCTGAGCGTACCCTTCACTTGCTACCTTGGAGGCCAAGTAAACCTAGGTCTATAAATACAAAGGGGTGCTCATGGAGAGAGGTATGACATTACTCCCTGAACCCTAGACCTAAATCTTCCCCCTGAGATCTAACTTAATCATCGGAGGGTCACTGGGTTGCCCAAGCCTTAGTGACTTGTTGCAGATTGAGAGTTAGGGGAGCGGAACTGCGGAGGAGGGAGCCTGCCCTGAGCAACGTTTAAGGTCCCGACAATTTGAACCCGTACAATTGGCGACTCTGCTAGGGACCTAGCCATCCTCTCAACATCCATTTCTCTCTCCAGAAAGCTCCACCCACCGTCCCTACCCCAGAAATGGTGGAAGTCGAAGAAACCCACCATAGTGGCACCACCCTTGGGCTTGGCCCCCTCGGGGACCATACCCCAGCCTCCGGCGGTGCCAATGCCCTAGGAAAAGCTCACATGTCCGTTGGAGTCAGAGTCGGGACTTCAACGCCTGACGGCGCCCCATCCTCTGAAATCCATACCTACATCCGCCACCTGGAGCGGAAGATCGATGACCTAACAATGGTCGTAGAGCGAGACAAGCACGTCCGGGATGAGTTGGCCGAAATCAAGCATCTCCTGCAGATGTCTCCCTCCCACTCCTCCGGAAGCCATGGTGGACGAAGAAACCTTCGCAGCCCCTCTCGCAGTTGTGGTGGCCACCTAACGGAGTTCCAGCCTCGCATCTCAGCCAAGGACCATCTCGAGCCACCAGAGGACGGCGCTCGCATTGAAAAGGAAGGACGGGGCAGGGAGCGAAAGCAATCCCCTTGCCCCAAAACACTCCAAGGAAAGCCTTCTCCCTTCAAGCGGCTCGGCCCGAGCAGCGTTTCCACTTCCTCAACCCACTCCATCCGAATTGGGAAAGGCCAACGAGAGCCCACCCCCAATTTTGTCAGGATTGCGAAAGCAGGAGGCCTCCTTGAGCTCCAAACCAAAGGATATCGTGAGCGCATGAAGGACCAATGTGCAAGGAGCCTAGCCTTATCACACACAAGAAGCGGACACAGTAAGAGCCTGGTAACCGAGCGCCTCGAGAACTACCCTCGGGATAGCTATAAGAAGGATCGCCACGACCGTTCGCCCCAGAAGTCGGCAAGCATCAATACAAAGAGAAAGGAGTACAAAAGGTTAGACCAACTCATCCCAAAGAAGCGTTCAACGACCGAGCATCCAGACGGTTTCGATCGTTCGATCAGACCTCACCGCGACGCTAGACTTGAAAGGCTCACAACCTCTCCCTTCACAAAAGAAATCGACTCGGTCACCCCCCCCCAAAGGGATTCACCCAGCCCAAATTTGCCAAGTATGATGGTAAGACTGAGGCGTACACTCATCTAGTACAGTACAAGCTTGTCATGTATTTATTCCTCCGGAACGAGCCTTCGGACGATGCCTTCTTATGCAAGGTTTTCCCAGCCAGCCTCGGAAACCTGGGCCTCACTTGGTTCAACCAACTCTCTGCTCAGTCAATTTCCTCATTCGATTCCCTTTGTGATGCCTTCATGGCTCGGTTTGTTACAAGCAACAAACACGAGAAGGAGATCGATTCCCTCCTCGCCCTCCGTAAGCGAAGTGATGAAACGCTCTGTCAGTACGCCGGTCGCTATTGGGAGCTATTTAACGAAATTGAAGGCTATGACGGTGTCATCTCGGCCTGCGGGTTCAAGCTCGGTCCCACCTCCCAGGACAAGCAGGTCTATGACGACCTTGCCCGCCACAAGCCCAGCTCCATGAAAGACCTCATGACTCGCATCAAGGGCTGGTGTCAGCTCATCGAATCCAAGGCTGAAAGGGGCATTGGGAAAACCACGAATTCAAAAGCAGCAACCTCATCGGCGGCCTCTCCGGCTCTCGCACCTATTTCAGCACCTAAGAAACAGGTTAACAACATCAAGCAGTCACCTAGGAGGGGCCCGAAGCCAAGTGATTTCAACGCCGAAAAGACCGCTTTTACCATTCCCATCTACCAAATTATCGACCAAGTCAAGGATTAGCCTTTCTTCTCCTTCCCAAATCAGAAGCTGGGAACCGAGAACGGAAAAATTAAGAACCCGATTGTTCGATGCAGCTACCATAATGAGCAAGGTCACTTTACCACCGCTTGCAAGCCCTTCAAGGCATGCTTGAAGCAACTTGTCGCAGGTGGCCATCTCGGTAATTTTATTGATCACGAAAAGACGAGCCCGAGCACAGCGAGCTGACACCCATACCGAAGAAGTCCAAACTATACACGTTATACACGGCCCTCTAAACCCTGAAGCCGCTCGTATCATTCGAGACGAGCTGAATGCGGCCTCCTCTTCCAAGCAGGTCATGCTAGTCGGTCCCGAACCCAAGCTCCCGAGAACAGACAACAGCTCCAAGTGGACGATAACATTTACCGAGAAGGACCTCAACCGTGTCCAGCACCCACAGATCGACGCCTTTGTGGTCACGCTACGCATCGGAACCTTAAACATCTGGCGCGTCCTCGTGGACCAGGGCAGCTCGGCCAAGGTCATGTACTATTCTCTGTTCAAGGATCTGAAGATCCCCGACACCGACCTTCACCCCTCTGAAGTTCCCCTTATTGGATTCAACGAAGCCCCAGTTTGGCCCATTGGCATGGTCACTCTTCCAGTCCGTGCCGGCTCGGTGGTTTTTAATATGGAATTTGTGGTGGTAGACGTTCCCAGTCCTTACAATGCAATTGTCGGGCGCACCTGGCTACATAAGCTTAAGGCAATTGCCTCCACTTATCACCAGGTGGTCCGTTTCATCGGTCCTAACGAACGCCAGGAGGACTTGTTTGAAGATCAGACTGCGGCAAAAAGATGTTATGTCAACGCTATCCGAAGTAGTAAATAGACTTCCCGGGTCAATCTCATTGAAGTCCCCGAGGCCGCAGTTTTGGAAGACGTCGGCAGGCCAGCCGACGACAAAACCATAGAGGACATTGTCACCATTCCCATAACCAAAGATGGTTCCCGTTTTTTCCTTATCAGGTCCTCACTTAGTGATACTGATCGAAACGAGACGGTTGCCTTCCTCAACCGGAATATAGAAGTATTAGCGTGGACCCCATATGAAATGCATGGGATCGACCCCTCCTTCATTTGCCACGAGCTCAACATTGACCGAGCCAAACGCCCGGTCGTACAAAAGGCAAGGCGATCCTCCCCGGTCCACTCCGAAGCCGTTATTGAAGAGGTCAACCGGCTCCTGAACGTGAAGGCCATCCGAGAGGTCCAATACCCCAAGTGGCTGACCAACACCGTCGTAATCAAGAAAAAGAATGGCAAATGGCGGGTCTGCATCGATTACTCTAATCTCAACGACGCTTGCCCGAAGGACTTCTTCCCCCTCCCTCCCATCGACCAGCTCGTCGACGCTACAGCCGGGCACGAGCGGCTCAGTTTCCTGGATGCTTACCGAAGCTATCATCAGATTGCCATGAGTGAAGGCGATGTCGAAAATACGGCCTTCATCACCCCCCATGGCATCTTTGGATACCTCGTTATGCCCTTCGGTCTGAAGAATGCCGGGGCCACTTTCCAGCGAATGATATCCAAGATGTTCGAGCGATTACTGGGCGACACCATGCTGTCTTAAATTGACGACATGGTGGTCAAAAGCATGCGCTCCAGCGATCACCTAACCCACCTCGCCGAAGCCTTCGAAATCCTCAAAAAGCACAAGCTCCGCCTCAATGCTGAGAAGTGTGCTTTCGGTGTTAACTCTAGTAAATTTCTTGGCAACCTTGTCTCCCGACGCGGTATTGAGGCCGACCCCTCCCAGATACTTGCCATTGAGAAACTCTCGGCTCCCCATAATAAGCACGAACTTCAGCGTTTAACAGGCATGGCTACCGCCCTGAATCGGTTTATCAATCGTTCTTCGAACAAATGCCAACCATTCTTCGCACTCTTGAAAGGTAGCCAACGAAGCTTCAATTGGACAAAAGATTGTGACCGAGCTCTCCAACAATTGAAGGCATACCTTTCCAAAGCCCCACTCCTTATCACGCCTCGAGACCAGGAGGATTTTTTCCTTTACCTAGCTGTCTCTCCACATGCTATCAGCTCGGTGCTCTTCCGATAGGAAGGGCGGGAGCACTAACCCATCTATTAATCCAATAAAACTATGACTCCCGCTGAGACTCGCTATCTTCCCTTGGAAAAGCTTATGCTCGCCCTCGTCTCTGCCTCTCAGAAGCTCACCCCATATTTCCAGTCACATTGCATCATCGTCCTGACCGAGTACCCTCTTAAGTCTCTCCTCCAGAAAGCCGACCTCTCCAACTGAATCTCTCAATGGGCTGTCAAGCTCACGAACTTTGAAATTCACTTCCAGCCTCAGACAGCGATCAAAGCTCAAGTTCTCGCCGATTTCGTTGTCGAGCTTACGCCAGCCGAAGTCCTTGCCTCGGCACCGTCTGCCCGCCCCGAAGCAGCTCTCCAAGCAAACCCCAGCTCTGCCTGGAAGCTTTTCCACGGCGATGTCTGGAAAATGGATGTTGACGGTGCCTCCAACAACCGAGGCGCAGGGGCCGGGATCGTGCTCCTCTCCCCCTCTGGCATATTGCATGAAAGCACAGTCTCCATCAACTTCCCAGCTTCCAACAACAAGGCTGAATACGAAGCACTAATTTCTGGGCTCAAAAACGACCGAAGCCCTCGGCATTGAAGAGCTCGTGGTCTACAGCGATTCCCAATTAGTGGTCAATCAGCTTTCAGAGGAATATGAAGCTCGGGATGACCGAATGCGTACCTACCTCAGTTCCGCCATCCGACTTATCCAAAACTTCAAAGCTATCCAAATCGAGCACATCTTTAGGGAACAGAACGCCCATGCCGACGCCCTTGCTGGGCTTGCTTCGGCCTGTTCCTCCACAGGACATCGTTCTATCTCCTTCAGCTCCATTGACAAGCCCAGTTTCAAACTTGACGTATTAAACCAAGAGGTACTCAGCATAGAGCTTGGGCCGAGCTAGATGGATGAAATCATCGGCTACCTGCGCGATGATGTACCTCCCCCGGACAAGAAGGACGCTCACCGAATCCGCAATAAGGCCGCCCTCTTTTGGCTCAATCCGAACGGCAAGCTTTACCGAAGATCGTTTACAGGACCTTACCTACTAGTTGCGCACCCTCACCAAATACCAGGCATCGTTGAAGAACTTCATGCCGGCGATAGTGATTGTCACTCCGGTGGTCGATCCCTCGCTCACCGGTCCATCTCTCAAGAATATTGGTGGCCAACAATGAAGAAGGATTCTGAAAAGTTTATCAAACGTTGCAAAAAGTGCTAGATGTTCGCTCCCATCATCCACCAGCCGGTTCAGGACCTCAGTCCCCTCACCAGCCCTTGTCCCTTCTCCCAATGGGACATGGATATCGTTGGCAAGCTCTCGGTTGCTCCTGGTGGGTTCAAGTTCCTCTTAACTGCAGCTAACTACTTCTCGAAATGGGTTGAGGCCGAGCCCCTGATCACTATTGAAGAAACAAACATCATTCGCTTCGTGTGGCGAAACATCATCTCACGCTTTGGTGTACCATTCGCCATCATTTCAAACAATGGGAAGCAGTTTACAGGGCAAAAGTACCGGGCCTTACTGGACGAGTACGGTATCAAATGGGACACGTCGACTCCGGCTTACCCCCAGGGCAACGAGCAAGCCAAAGCTACAAACAAGGCTATTTCATTAGGACTCAAGCGCCGACTCGAGTCTCGCCGGGGCAAATGGGCCGAGGAGCTACATAGGGTGCTCTGGGGCTACCGTACTACACCCCAGCAATCCACCGGTTGCACTCCCTTCTCCCTGGCATGTGGAATGGAGGCTGTAATCCTTATTCAAGTCGGGCTTCCAACAATCCACACTGAAAACTTTGATGAGTCGGTCAACAACGACAACATTGCTTCAGACCTTGATTTGGCCGAAGAGGAACGGGAAAATGCAAGGATCAAGCTTGCGTCATACCAACAGGAGGTTGCAAAGGGCTACAACCGAAGCATCCGTCTCATGTCATTCAAACCTAATGATCTCGTCTGGAAAAAAGTGGTCGAGAAATCAAAGAAAAGGAAATTGATGCCCAATTCGGAAGGCCCCTACTGAGTCCTTAAACACCTTGGCTCAAGGAATTATAAGCTGGAAAAATTGGACAGTTCCCCTATTGCTAAAACATGGAACGCAAACAACCTGAAGAAGTTCTATCGATAGTACTCCCCCGGTTACCGAAGCCCAATTCACCCCTCTAGCTGTATTTCATTTCTTTTCAATTTTAAAGGAAGCTTGCTTATGTAATGACAGTACCCTAACAAGTATGAATGAGAATGTTTCTTTTCGGCACCACTTGTAGTATTTGCTTCTGTCGTTTAAATTATCTGCACTTGGTCTGTCCTCGCTCGGACCGTTTTACATTGACTTCAGGGGTTTTGTTCTCCCATGGGCTACTCCCATGGACAAAATTCCCACTAAGTCAACCCGACCTCCTCGGTCGTCTGGACTTTTGGTCACTTGCCTTAAGGACACTCGGTCTTCCACCGAGCCACTTATTCTGACCTACCAAAGTCATTCATCACTCGGACTCGCTGCGCCCCGAACTCATGGCCGAGGCCATCTCCCTTTCGGGACTCTAGCCCAAGTCCCCTAGTGGTCCCGTCATATCAACAAGCTTACCCCTTGCTACACTTATTTTGTTAGTAAGTAGCCAAAGCGCCCTAAGTCCGAAGCAAAGGCATGGAAAGTTCAAAATCGTTCCTTACTTGCTTCGGAATAGGTCATTTAGCTCTCCCCGGTCCCACTAGAGGCCGGGGCTTCGGTCACCAACCCCAGCGCTCAAATCATTTCTTGGATTGCTTAGACAGCGTGCCCGCCCGAGCCAGGGGTTGCCGGTAAATCATCTTTATCAAACGAACAATCAGATTCGTTTCGATTAGTGCTTCGGTTAAGACTTGCTCCACTCCTCCACAAGCCTAACCAAAGCAGGGGCACAGATACATCCTAGCAGCAATTATAAATTCATAACAAGCATTTCAAATATAAGCGCTACTGGGAAAAGAAAAGCATTCATTCACTCAAGAAACAAAAGTTAATATACGATTCAAAATTAAAAATCCTACCGAGGATCTGGCTTAGGCCAACTATTCTACGCCAGTCCTACTCAACTATTACAACTTTGGAACGGCAAACTCCAAACGTCCGGAGCCTTCCAAACAAAAACAAGTTAAAGATTACAAATGTTTTTGGGGAAGGGAGAGATAGATCCATCCTACGTGCCCTCGGTTGGACCAGTAGCGTTGGGATCAGCCTAATTCTCAGGGACCTACAACTCCTCGCGATTTGGCATGGTCTCAACTTCCTCTTCGGGCAGAACAAGCTCTTTGAGAGGCGGTCGGGGCACGACTCGGAGTTTCGAGTCTTCAGGAAGATCAAGTTTGCTTACCAAGACCCCGTGGCAGAAGCGCACTCCGTCCAGGAAGCGATCTCTGTGTAGCTCGGCTTCAATCTCCCAAACCTACTTTTTGTATTCTACCTCGGCCGCATCCCAGCCCTCGCCAAAGCCTTTGTCCCGCGCTGCCTCGACCTCCCGAGCTCGGGTGACCCTCAGAGTTTCTGCATTCTCCTCAGCCTTTATGGCTCGGCCCGCTGCGAGTATCCGTTCCCCGTCACATCTTTGGAAATCGGCCAAGTAAAGATCGCAGGTTTCCCGGGCCACCTTCAGGTCATCCTCCTTCTGCGCAAGGGCCTGCTTCAGCTCCTCAATCTCTCCCTCCTGAGCCTTGCATCGGTCATTGACGACCAAAGCCCGAGCGCCGTCCTGTCGAGATCAAAATCGAAATATTCACCAAAGTGCAAATATCCAAACCGAAAGGGACAAAGCGCGAAATGATAACTTACGTTCAGAAGTGCCTGTGCGATCTCCCCGGTGAGGTCCTCGGTGCAGCCCTTCACCGCCTTGGCATCCCTTGGCAAAATGCAAGCTCGCATCACCCCAAACGCCGTCCCAAGGTTGGAAACGCTGTCGGCGTGGTGGATTTGGCGTCCAACATAATGGCAGAACTCCAGAGCCCAGGGCAGATCCCGCGCTCGGACCATTGTCTCGGTCTCAACTCCCACGTCGGTCTCCTCTACGTGCTCCTCCCCTTCCTCCTCGGTGATTAGGATGATCTCCGGGTCCTAACCCCGACCCCCGTCACCCTCCTCATGCCGAGCCCTTTTCTCCGAGGGCTCCTGTGGAGAAGCGGGGTGGGCCCTCGACGCTCTTACCCCAGGCGAGCCCGTCATGACGCCGGCGCCGCGGCCCGCCGGCCTTCGACGCCGTAGTTTCTGGGGTCGTTGTTTGGAAGAAGCAGAACCTCGACGTCAGGAGGGATGCTATAAACTCTTTTGAACTCTGCATAAGCAGCCGACTTGCCATCGAAGTACTGATTCCGATAGGGACATGGCCCCATCGGCCTCCTTCGTCCCCGGACCTCCTTGGGAGCATCGGCGAACGGCCCCGGTCCATGGTCCGAAGTGCTTGGGGCCTCCGTCATTCTCGGGTCAAAGGTTGTTTTCCTCTATGGAGCTCTTAAAGGGTCGAAGGGCTCAATAAAATCAACTGGGGTCTGGTAGAAGTCTCGAATCCGAAGTGCTTCCCTAATGTCTGCAGGAATCTCGGTGGGAGAAGAGTCGGTGCTACTGGAGCTGTCCGAGGAGATCTCAACGACCATTCGCGCCTTCCTAGCAAGACGAAAAGTTGCAAAAACCCGTTAGCTATATGCCTAGGGAAAAGCAAAAGGACCTAGCGTTCGGGACATAATGGTCATCGCTCCTTGGGAAACCTAGTCCTCAGTCTTTTGTCAAGGTACTCCTCTTTGGATTGAATCCCTATGGTCAAACCATTCCTAAGGTTTCGGGATGAAGATAGGCCTCGGGAAGAACATGATCAGCGCTAGAGCCCAGCGCCGCCACGAACCAGACGGCGGCGAGGTACAGCACAGCCACAATGCACGCTAAAAAAGATGAAAAAGTTAAAGAAAATAGTCAAAACATGAAGATTAAAGTGAGGAGATCAACATACCTCAACTTCGTGCGGTTATCTGCGTTTGAAGCCCTTGAAATTTCGTTCAAAAGTTTGAAGCAGACGGCGGCGGGGGTTCATCTTCGAAGCAAAGGAATAGTGGCTGCCCTCGCGTCTGCCTCGTCTATTTATACTAAGAAAGACGAAAAACCACGTGGGAAACGAAGCGTCGTGTACCAAGCCGTTGGATCTTTGACAGGTGTCCTCATCGGACGGTTAGTGTCAAGGGCTCTGAACCAAGGTCAGAGCATCGGAGGGTCGACCCATTGGCATGTTGACACGTGTTCCCAAAGCGACGTTTCGTACCAATCAACTGACACGGCACGTGCCGAGACAGCTTCCATCTTCTGGCATCTCAGCGATGATCGACACGTGGCTCCAGCTGCTGGGGCTATCAAACTAGAATCTATCGAAGTTGCTCGACTCTTCGGTAATCCTTATGGAGAAGACTCGAGGCACGATGGCTCGTGAAATGAGTCAAGTCTCTAAAGTAAATGTGTGAAGCTCCAGAAACTTGAGGGGCTATTGTGGAGGCCTCGGTTATTATATCAATGGCTGAGCCAGGTCTACCAAGCCCATGTCCCTTGGGGGTCCGGTCAATGAGCTAATGAAAGCTAACAATCTCGACCTTGTGCCCGGTATAGCGCTCGGTAACACAGTTCTGCCTCGATCTTCCCGAAGAAGCTTGTATGAGGTTGTTACGCCAGACGGGTCCCATATGGGTTATGTGGCAGCAATAATCATTGGGGTCAGACTTGGCCACGTGCTTTGTAACCGTCCCGCTGCTCTCATCATATATGACATCACCCGAGTCAGTTACCCGAGCGTACCCTTCACGCGCTACCTTGGAGGCCAAGTAAACCTAGGTCTATAAATACAAAGGGGTGCTCATGGAGAGAGGAATGACATTACTCCCTGAACCCTAGATCTAAATCTTCCCCCTGAGATCTAACTTAATCATCGGAGGGTCACTGGACTGCCCAAGCCCTAGTGACTTGTTGCAGGTAAAGAGTCAGGCGAGCAGAGTTGCGGAGGAGGGAGCCTGCCCTGAGCAACGGTCATTTCTTATGCAACAATTCCCATCTTGGCACCCCATCATCTAAGAAGAACCAAGACACATATTATATTATCTGATAAGTAGCACGAAATTTATGCCAAAGTTATCTAATGTTAGCGGAGTGAGTTTAGAGTCAATGGAAGGTTGTAGAAGATATCTGCAAAAAAGTTCAGTCATAGGTAGTATTTACTAGTTCCTAATATTGCCCCGTAAAAAGGGAAACTTCACATTATCAGAAACTGTGCATACTTTTACTCAGTTACAACTTCAAAAACAGATACAAAATCCCTGAAACTTAACATTCTCTCCGTTGAAAATCCTCTTACTGATTTACTACAACACAAAAGTAATTACATAAAACTCAAAACCTTCAGTCTTTAATTCCTATCGGGCTCAAACCTCTAACTGTGTCAAACAACAAATACATACATTCTATTCTATCGTTCAAAGTTCAAACACCATACAAAACAAACTAAAAGGTGTCTAGGTAGATAAATAGGCAGATAACCCATTATTACAAGCCAGTTCCTAGTTCTTCCTTGTCCTTAATGGTTAGTGTTCAACTTTAAGTAGTCCTACCCATTTTTACAAACCAAATCCTCTGTTTCCCAAACCCAACTCAACTAACCGAAATTCAAGGTCTTTAGCTTTGTAAGTTCCTTCCTCCTCTTCCTCGCCTCTGCTGCTGCATTAGCATCCTCTATTTTCCAGCTAGATCCTGCTTGGTTGCAGGCAGAGCAGAGTATTCACAGTACAACCAACTGTTGGAGAAGCTGCTGTTTTAACTTTAATAGGTGACAGAGGATGGCACTTCTCTACGTGGGCAATAGTTTTTAAAGATGAACTAGGTTTCAATGTTGTTTACAGCAGTTCCATTTTGTTCATCATTCGGATAGGGCGTAAGGTTATTTCTGTTGCCATGTTTGGGAAGAGGGAAGAACCAAGGGAAAGGAAGAATAAACACGGTAGTACCCAGAATTTTACTAACCGCGACGTGAGCCCCAAAAACTTCATGAGTTATTAAGAACCAGAAATCAACAGAAGTGTGAGTATCCTAACCTCTTAGCGCAAGTATATCAGATTAGGTAAATACCCAATCTTAGCCACTTTACCAATCCAAAGTAAGAAAACTCTCATGCAGTAGAATAGGTAAAGGGGTAGATTGAATACCTTTTGCTACAATTGTTCGCTTCATTTGCCGAAGCTCTATTCACAAGCTACTCCTTATTTTATTGTTTCCTCCCCCTCTTTCTCTCTCTCTCTCCCATGGAAACCTAGCAGGAGCAACGAGGTTTTGGATCACAAATCATGTCAAAACCTAGTTCGTCTCCCCCCCCCCCCCCCCTTCTCTCTCCCTTTTATGGAATTCTCTTCTTCCAGTTTGTAGAGATTATTCATGGGATAAGTTTTCTCCACCAATTCTCATTTGAATTGCAAGATATAGGGTTCAATTTCTTGCT
>BPLS01004258.1:0-10598 GCA_019656275.1 Rhododendron kiyosumense
CTCGGGGTAAATCAACCTTTTCAACGGTTAGGTTGTGGAAGAAGCATCGATCCATATCTCACGGATAATTTTTAGATCCGTGTCCGGATCATTAATCCTAGGGGATCGGTTCGGTTTCGACCGGTTTCATGAGTCACCGGATATTTCGAACAACCCTACTTAATTTATAGAATACAAAAAATAGAAAACTGAACTGACAATATAACCAACAACCTCCCGACGGCACCCGTTGTACTTCTCCATTTTCATTGCATAACATGGAACTGAATGGAAGTAAAATAAAAAGAAGACAATTGACACCAAATCCACAAAAACTGCCTTCTAACTTACAAATAGATACAACAGTCAACATATATTCACAGAAACCATATATAATGTACAACAATAAGCCACCATAAGAAACGGGAGCAACAATCCTGATGCGTCCAGAGGATTGCTGGAAAGTTAAGGAACCGTTTCTCAATTCATGTTACGATACGGTGCAGAGGGATACCATCGCCAACTCAGAACCACTCAACCATACATCTTGGATATAAACCTGCCTCTGTTGCGACGGTAGAAAGAGCCTGTAGTTCCTTTTGGACTTTCCGCCTCTCAAAGAAGACAAAGCATGCCAGTGATGTGCACTGCACACCACTTTCCAGGGTCCAGTCTTTACCTCGACAATGTCGACACGCGCACAGCAACAGAAAAAAGAGAGCAATGAAATGGGGTATTTGAATTAGTATTAACAGCAATACAAGATCTTAGTATTATTGTAGTATCATCGAAGGTGATCAAAGAATTCATCATAGAAGGTGATCATTGTAGGGTATTATTCGACCAAATTCAGAAGTTTCCATACTTCATTCACCAAACCATCCACAAATTACCACAACGAAGTCAAATGAAATACATTGATGCCTTGCAATTTCTTC
Source organism: Rhododendron kiyosumense (assembly GCA_019656275.1). Classification (NCBI taxonomy): domain Eukaryota; kingdom Viridiplantae; phylum Streptophyta; class Magnoliopsida; order Ericales; family Ericaceae; genus Rhododendron; species Rhododendron kiyosumense. The sequence continues at coordinate 918 of BPLS01004258.1, forward strand.
AAAATTAACCATTTCACGAGTCCAAAATATCAATGGACGATCTCATCACCCCAGACATCATCTTGTGGACCCAATGGAAATCATAACTTTCTTGAGAGTTCTTCAAACTTCAATAGAATCTCATACCAAAATGTTTCCTGGTAAAAAATCAAGGGAAAGTAAGGTACAACCTGGAATAAAATGTTAACGTTGGATCTAGAGCGGCTATACCCTTTAATGAGGAGGTGCGAGCAAAAACAACAAAAAAGTGAAAAACATACTTTTGCATTAGAGATTAAAATGAACCCCTTGCGCTGTTTAAGTGAACTGTAAAATTGAGAGACGACAGTATCGATTTGTGGAAAACCCAAAAGTAGGGTAACTTTCATTAAACTGGGCATATATACAACGCAAGATATAACAATTACAATGAGGTCCTAACTAATTAACTATTTACATACTAAGGATAAATAATGAAACTCCTTACAACGAACTAATTCATTAATCTAACACTCCCCCTAAAGTTGGTGCGAAGATATCGATCAAGCCCAACTTGAATGCAATAGGGTGGAAACTCTTGCTGCCAAGTCCCTTTGTGAATATATCAGCCAACTGATCTCCAGATCTCACAAAAGGCATACATATCGAACCCTCGCTCAGTTTCTCCTTGATGAAGTGCCTGTCAATCTCAATATGCTTCGTTCTATCATGTTGAATAGGATTATGAGCAATGTTTATAACAACCTTATTGTCACAATAGTGTTTCATAGGACCACTATCAATGAAACCCAAATCACATAACAAGGTTAAGAGCCAGAAGAGCTCGCAAACACCATGAGCCATGGCTCTATACTCTGCCTCTACACTAGATCTAGCAACCACTTATTGCTTTTTACTTCGCCAAGTAACCAAATTCCATCCAATAAAGGTACAATAACCAGAGGAAGAGCATCTATCATCCACAGAACCAGCCCAGTCAACATCAGAAAAAGCCTCCAACCACAAATGACCATGATTAGAGAACATAATTCCTCTTCCTGGAGCTGATTTGAGATACCTCAAAATACAATAAACTGCATCCAGGTGTGAAATACAAGGATCGTGCATAAACTGGCTAAGTACACCCACTGCATAGGTAATATCCGGCCGAGTGTGAGCTAAATATATTAGTCGCCCAACAAGTCGCTAATACCTCTACTTATCAGTACGTTCGCCCATATCTCCACTCAAGTGATGATTTGGCTCAATAGGAGAATCTGCAGGTTTACAACCCAACATGCCTGGTTCTTCCAAAAGATCAAGAATATATTTTCGTTGAGAGATAAAAATATCTCTATCAGATCTTGCCACTTCCATTCCAAGGAAGTATCTCATCGCTCCCAAGTCCTTAATCTCGAATTCTTGGGCAAGTCGAGACTTCAAATTATAAATTTCATTCACATCGTCACCTGTCATTATTATATCATCAACATAAACAATAAGGACAGTAATCTTACCATCACTCCTCTTAATGAATTGAGTATGGTCAGCATGGCTCTGTTTGTAGCCGAAACTCAGCATGGCCTTTGAGAATCTGCCAAACCAAGCGCTAGGTGACTAATATAGTGCCTTTTTCAATTTGCACACATTTCCCTCACTTGCAGCGGAAGAAAAACCTGGTGGAATATCCATATACACTTTCTCATCCAGATCACCGTGGAGGAATGCATTTTTTATATCAAACTGTTGAAGTGGCCAATTCAGGTTAGCTGAACAGGAAAGTAGAGCTCGCACAGAATTCATCTTTGCTACTGGAGCAAATGTCTCCTCATAGTCAATACCGTAGGTTTGAGTGAACCCTCTGGCGACCAATCTAGCTTTGTAGCTGTCAACTGTATCATCTGCATTCTGTTTAACAATAAATACCCACTTACATCCCACTGATTTCTTTCCTCTAGGAAGTGGTACTAGCTCCCAAGTGTCATTCTTTTTCAAAGCTGTCATCTCCTCTACCATAGCTCTTTCCCATTCGGGTATGACAAACGCATCCTTCCAATTTTGTGGAATAGATATAGAGGAAAGAGATGAAACAAATGCATAATATGAAGGAGATAAACGATCATAAGACACAAATTGGGAGATGGGATGTAGAGTACATGATCTTTTCTCTTTTCGAATAGCAATAGGATGGTCATCAATAACAGAAGGTTCAATAAGAGAAGAATCACTACTAGATAAGTCAGCTGAGAGAGGAGAATCATTACCAGATGAGTCAGTTGAGGAATTTGGAACTGGAGTAGGCAACGGTGATTGACAGAATGGTATCACATGGGAGGGCTTCCCATCTTTTTGTCTAGCATAGGTCTTCAAGTTACCTTGCAACCGTGCTAGGAGTCCATCAGTGTCATCGCCCATGCCATGTGATGCCTCTTCAGTAGATACTGTTTCTTTCTCTCCTTCGACATGATTATAAAATAGGTGCTCCCCCTCGCCATGATTATACATAGTAAATATCTCTTCCTCCTGATTAGACTCCCCCTGAAGAGATGACTTGGAGAAGGAATAAAAAGACTCACTTTCTCAAAAAGTGACATCCATGGAGACTAAAAACTTTCTAGAATGTGAATGATAACACTTGTAGCCCTTCTGGGTAGGAGAGTACCCAACAAAAATATATTTATGGGCTTTATGACCCAACTTACCCCCAGAAGGGTGGGGTGCATGGACAAAGCACACACAACCAAAAACTCTCGGGGGAAGAGTGATAGCATGATAACTGCTAGGAAGACACTCTATGGGAGTCCTGAAGTTGAGAACACTGGATGGCATACGATTGATAAGATAAGCAGCAATTAAAATGGCTTCTCCCCATAAGAATTTTGGAACATTCATGGTAAACAAAAGAGAACGAGCAACCTCAGCCAAATGACGATTCTTGCGTTCAACAACTCCATTTTGTTGTGGAGTGTCAACACAAATCGTCTGAAACAGAATACCACACTCATCAAGAAAAGCCCTAAAACCCTTATCTATATACTCAGTGCTATTATCATTACGGAGAATTTTAATTTTTGCATCAAACTGAGTACTCACCGTCGCATGAAATGATCGAAAACAAAGAAAAACTTCACTCTTTGATTTAAGTAAAAACACCCAAGAGCACGAGAATAACAGTCGATAAAAGTGACAAACCAACGATACCCCTTGAGAGAAATAACAGGAGAGGGCCCCCAGACATCAGTGTGAATAATCATAAGTGGAGACTCACTTCTTTTGTTAATAGGTGTATAAAAAGAACGCTTATGTTTTTCAAGCTCACAGGCTTCACAAAAAAACTGACTTCGAGGACAATGTCTACAGAAAGAGGGCCAGTTGCATTAGCTCGAATACTTCGGGAGTGAAATCGCACCGGCGGACGAGCCGGGCAGTCTCCGGCCATCGGACGGCCGATCCGAGCCGTCCAAAAATTCTAAAAAAAAAAACCAAGGGGATCATATATACACGGAAAAGGGGTGCTCGGATCAAGCCCCCTACACACCTCGGATGCCGTTGATTCCCGCGTTGGCCCCCTTGGTTTTTTTTTTTTAGAATTTTTGGACGGCTCGGATCGGCCGTCCGGTGGCCGGAGATTGCCCGGCTCGTCCGCCGGTGCGATTTCTCTCCGCCGGCGCCTATTATCATAGCAACAGTCTTATTTTTTGTATAAGGCAACTTCAAGCTCAAAAATCATGTGTTTATACAAATAATTTTCCTATCACTATGGATCTTGTTTGATAGATCTCATTGAGATCTTTAATACGGTGCAAAAAAATTGATTTTTTTTTTATATAATTTTTGAGTTTGAAAATGTGAAAGGAACTTTTGATTTGAATTTTGTGGAATGGCCCTTATTATTTTTGAATGAGAAGTTGTAAAACAAGTACTTATTTTTTAAGAAGCGTTCCGGAATGGAGCCTAAGTGTACGTAGCACAAAATTTTCGCATCTTCCTATCACATTTCTTGGTGTTGCTTTATATCACACCTTGCGTAGCACTAAATTGATGCACAATATTTTCAAGCATCAAGTCGTGATTCCAAGAGCCCAACTCAACTGCTGCCAATATTTATAAGTTCTTCCTACAATCAACCAAACCGAGCCTCATGTCCTAATCATACTTGGGGTCGGGTACATGAATAATTTTCCTCCAATGAGCTCTATCAAGGGGCACTTGTTTACACAAACCCATTAAACTCATATCTTTGCACACAACAACATATAATATCAATTTAGGTCTACTCCTCCCCATAGCATTGCTACCCAAAGCTATCTTATCCGCTCTCTTAACTACTACACTCCTGGTCTATAATATATATGCCCAAACCACTTGAGCCTATTTTCCCTCAACTTCTCCTCCATAGGTGCTACACCTACCATCTCACGAACCGTTTCATTTCTAATCCTGTCTCATCTAGTCTTACCACACATTCACCTCAACATTCTTATTTCTGCTACACTCATCTTGCTCACCTGTTGTTTCTTAATAGGCCAACATTCTGTCTCGTAAAGCATTGCTGATCTGATGACAGTTCCATAGAATTTTTCCTTCAATTTTGTGGATACCCTCTTGTCACATAGTACACGCTCCTCCATTTGAGCCACCCCACTTGAATCATATGGGTCATATCATCAACAACCTCTCAATCTCTACTAATAATTGAGCCTAAGTACTTAAAATGATCACTCATTGGTATCCCCTGGTCTTGGATCATCACTCTTTCTTCATACGCACTGTTGATACCATTAAACTTGCACACCATATACTCATTTTTATTTCTACTTATCCGAAAACCCTTTGACTCTAATGCTTTCCTCCAAATTTCTGGTTTCGTATTAACACATCTAACGGTTTCATCTACGCGGGCAATGTCATCTGCAAACATCATACACCACGGAATATCCTCCTGAAATTGTCTAATCAATTCATCCATAACTAAGGCAAAGAGGCACGGGCTCAAGGCTGACCCTTAATGCAATCCTGCAGTGATTGAAAATTTACTAGTTTCCCCTAGTGGTGATCTAATGGTAGTGACGGCACCTTCATACATGTCTCTAATCACCTCAATATATCCTTTGGTCATCCCTTTCTTTTCACAACCCACCATATGATGTCTTTAGGTACCCTATCATAAGCATTTTTTAAAACTATGAAAACCATATGAAGATATTTCTTCTTTGCTCTATGTTTTTCTACCAATCTTCTTAATAGGTAGATAGCTTCCATGGTTGATCTTCCAGGCATGAACCCAAACTGTGACACCGTAGTCACCATCCTCAAACGATGCCCAATAACTCTTTTTCACAACTTCATCATATGACTCATCAATTTAATACCTCTATAGTTGTTGCAGCTTTGAATATCCCATTTATTCTTATAGATAGGTACTAAGGTGCTCCTTCTCCAATCGTCAGGGCCGCGTCATAATAATCTTGTTGAACAACTTCGTCAACCAAGTCACCCCCAGGTCACCTAGACTTTTCCACACTTCAATAGAGATACCATCTAGTCCTAAGGCCTTACCTAGTTTCATCCTTTTGAAAGCTTTAACCACTTCAAACTTTTGTATTCTCCGAAAAAACTCATATTCTATGTTCTTGTCAGGTACATACACTTCCTCCCCACCTAAGCCTCATTCATGTTTCTCTTTTAACAACTTCTCGAAATACGACTTCCATCTATCCCTTATCACTTCATCTTTCACCAACATTGCCGAATCAATACCTTTTATACACTTAACTTAAGAAACGTCTCTAGCTTTCTTTTCTAGCAGCTTGGCAAGTTCATCGTACAATCTATTTTTAATTTCCACAATTATATGGTCAGTCTATACATTTGTAACCATAATAGATTCCAAGTCAAGTTCCACTTTTGTTCGATAAAACAAACCCAACCCTAGTAGACCTCATGGTTTTCTCTTGAAAACTCAAAGGTGACCCACCTTACGTAGCATTAACACAACCACGTTCGACACAAGGACTCAAATTTGAAGTCAATACCAGCCACAAGAACAAAAGGAGGAAGAAATAATACCTTTGATCCTGTTCAGTATTGCTTTGCAAAAGCACAAAAACATTTATCTTGGAATCATTATTGTCCTGAAACGCAAGAAGTAAGAACTACGACATTAATGGCATCAAAACAAGGGTCGGGTTGTAACTCTCCTCTAGATTCTGCTTGAACATGAAAACCAGAATTGCAACCCATTGAAAGCTCAAAATCTAGTTACCTCAAATGCACACGGATACTAAGAAAGCAAAGCTAGTTCTTATCAAACAAAAAACATCTAACTCTAACAAAATTTCAAGCTGATGATAAGAAACTACTAAAGAAGAGACAGGCAAGCAGAATAAATATTATTTCAGAAGGCCTTTTTAGCAATTTAAATATCTCAGTAAGTCTGAAAGGTGTGTGAGAAATGAAAAGACAACGTAAACTGAAATCCTGAGTATCTCAATATCATTTGATTCAAGATACATTATACTGCACTTTATTAGAGCACAAACACAATGGCAATAGGAAGAAGCTTTTTTCAAGTACCTCTACACTCAACAATGTTAGCTACTGACCCCCACCAAAACTTGCTAGATCACGGAATCCAATTTGGCTTACAGGAGTTGGCTTTGATTTCCCATCTGGGCCAGAAATCTGAGACATATCTAGCAAGCAATCAAAGCATTCTTTTCCTTTCGTAGAATCGCTTTCACTATGATATACTCCATTGAGATCTCCATGGGCCTGTTCTCCCGACACTTCCTTAACAAAAGGATTCATCTCAACATTGAGATCTCCGCAGATTTGTTGTTTTAGTTTACCCAGAATAGGAGACTTGACAGATACCGAGCTGGGTTCTAGAACAGGCTTCCCACAGCTCTCTACACAAGAACCTTGTGAACCGATCTGACAGCCAAAGGAGCCTGATAGGATACTTGGGAAGTCAGAAAAATCTAAGGAGTTTTTCTTTCCACTCAAAGAAAGGAAAAACTTTACCTGTTGGGGATGATGGCTCCATAGCGGCAGCACTAGAGTTTTGTCCTGAATCACCTACTGTTAAACTACCAATTAGTTGAAAAATGCAAGAATAAAATGAATGACAAGCTTATTCACTAGTTTGAAAGAATACCTGAGTCAACGTGCAATAGCCATCTGGAAACACTGTCTGCAGAAGGGGGTGAAACCAGAGGTGTCAACATGTACAAGTAAGAGCCATCATTTTGATAGTGGGTAGGCACACCCACGACACGTTTGTGAGGATCCAAGTCATTATTTGTTGAGCCCTTCTTCTACACCTCTCCATCTTTCAAGCAGTTGCTCTAAAAAAAAAGGAAGGAATTCGTCTCCAAGATTTCTCTGAACTGCCATTGTATGACAAATAAACATTGTCAGTTAATAAACACAGAAAGAAGAGACTACAATGTCGACACCAATATCCTGTTTAGTCATGCATTGGCTTCGAACAAAGTGTTTTTCAGCAAAGATCATTATAGCAGTTTGTTAGTAATTGTTACTGTTCATTTGAAGCTTCTTGTAACAACTTTCACTACCTCTCATCTAACAAAGCCCCACCTTACTGCTTCACAAAAGGAGTTTATTGGTGATGGAATCAAACTCAACATGATGCACTGTGAGGGCATCAAACTCTTTCAAGTTGAACACACCGTGACACGGACACCATAAATGGACTTCTAATAAAAATCAAAGCACCCTACCGAATAATGTTTTGAAACTGTTTACAGTAAAAAAAAAGCAGCACCACGTATCAATGCAAAAGTTCCAAATTTCATGCTGGGCAAGGAGACCAGCCACCTAAACAACATTGACAATTTCCCACCAATCGTCTTGCCCTTTTATAGATTTATATCCCTACACAACAAATGAGAATGCTGTAATAAAATTGCTATCACAACATAATTCAGGGGAATAGTGAGGTACAATAAAAATTCTTGAGCGGATCAATACATTAATGTATCTGTTGGATGCGCTAGTATTAGAGATGCATTTCCTTGTCTCGGCCTCTCAACTAACACAAAAACTAAAAATTTAAAAACATTAATGCCAAAGCACAAAGGACAAGAACGAGAGAATGTATCAAGGTAGAAGGTTCCAAAAGGCAAGAGAAAGGAGACATGGCTACCGTCTTGAATACAAGCAATGCCTCTAGTGGACGGGAGTAACATTTGCAGGCTAAGGCGGGAGCTTTCAAGTACAATCGAAAGTCACCAAAAGATTGTAAGACAGGGTACTGTGAACTACCCATTTGAGAAGGGATTGTGCCATAGTGTTTATCTGTTCTCCACGTAATGAAAAAGAGGAAATAGTGACAATTGTCCTTCGTGAGGGTAAGAGATGGTAGCCAGTTGCGTATCGACTTCTTATTTGACTTTGTTTTCTCTTCTATCATTCTAAAATAAGAGTCAGATTAACCTTTCATCTCTTTGGAACTGACACGTTATGGTAGCCAGTTAATGTAATAAATACCTTACAGCTAGAAAACTAGATAGGAATTAGGAACCTAACGCAAAGGCTACCATGTCATACAACTGTTAAAAATAGTTTTGGTCTTAAGAAAATGCTTATGGTAGTAGTTATGGTCTTTTGACAATTATTATCACTGAATATGCGGTCAGTCTATTAAACAAGTGGAAAGAATATCTCCTTCCTTCCAAAATTAGTGGTAAACCAAACACAGGGAAGGAGACACAATCCTCTCTTCCCTTCCCTTATTGGTAAATCAAACAAGTGGAAAGAGTGTCTCCTTCCCTTCCCCTTCTAACACACTCTTCCCGAGGTCTATGTATATCGAAATATTTAAAAACATACCCTCACAACCAAAATCTATTGCAAAGGAAAACTACCTATCTTGGGATACTGTTCACAGAACCAAACTAGCCAGAAATTCAGTTTTGACAGTTCCTGTATTTATATGTTTTTTTGACAAGTCAGTCCTGAACCTTCCAATGTAAAGTTCTGATAAGCCAACTGTTCCTCTACCTTCTTTACCTTCAATTTCACCACGAATCCAAAACTTGGCTGCAACCCAAACCCTACACACATTTCTCAGAAAATCCTGCAGGCTGGGTTTTTTTTATATCAAACCTTACTTTGGTAACTGGTTCTTCATCGACAAACTCTGCACCCTTTCATCTGTTGAGTAAACAAAAGCGTCCTATATGCCCTGAGATCTCCATCTAAAGTAACAACATTACAGGCGTATTAACCCCAATATCTGGTCACACCACCCTCAGTCACGGACACCTAGTATAGTTGTAGGTTGTAATGATACAACACTTTTATCTCATGAACTGGTCACATTAAGAATGGAGTAAGGTGTTTGCTATATTAACCAATCATCCTCTTCAATCCAATTTCTCTCTCTCTCCGTAGGTTGCATTGATGTTGACAAATTTTTGATTGCATTGTTCTAAACCATACAAAGTGCCTTCATAAAGTCACAGGTGACAAAAACAGTGAGAGGAAAGCAACTTCTTGGGCAATCTTCTGCACAGATCACATTCTCTCACTTAAAAAGGAGTCCCAGAAGGTACGGTATGGAAAGTAACAAAAAGGATGAAGGAAGGAAAAATAACTATATTTTCCCGTAGAGCTCACAAACAAGCGCTTTAGGATTCTTTATTAGGAGGATGTAACGACAAAAGAACAAAGAAGACAGGACAGTCTACCAACAAG
>BPLS01004409.1:0-12225 GCA_019656275.1 Rhododendron kiyosumense
ATAAACCTCTTGGATCTTATTAACCAAAGATCGAGATAAATTTATCCCGAAGAAGGCTTTTTGATAGTTGTCTTCTTGCTCCTTGTTTCCTACTTAATGAGCATAAATTATCTGTTCAAGGGTATACCTAATTTCTTCAAGATTTTAATCTTCTTCAATAAACTGGACTGTTCATAGAAGGGAGATAAATGTGTTGCTATTGTAAAACGTTCTTCAGCTATTGTTGAACCACCTGATGTAACATACTACTCCATATATTTGAAGTACAAACACAATTTTGGGTGATGAAGGCAGAGTTCCTGGGGCCTTTCCTGTCTCTCCTATTCCACATTTTCTCTAGCATCAAATCAATCCTAAACCACTGTTTACCCATGTCAGATTCTATCCCACTACTGGTGTGCGATGGTCAAAATCATTTCTCGCGTGTTATATTAAACACATCAGTTGTTAATCCAACCAATTCCGGCTTTGCCCAATGGAAAAAATTGATCACCAATCTATCAGATTTTGCCCAGTAGGCCATATTTTAAGTAAAATGTGGACCGGAAAGGAAAGCGAATACACATCTATTTTCCAGATTTGTCGACCAGTTTTACCGTTCTGAGAAAAAGCGTCTTGGAGACCTGAATCTGGTTGACAACAGATGGCTTTTTGTCCTACAACTACAAGCTTAAGAGAGTAAGGATTAACAACAGAACTTATGTGGCACTTGGAAGCAAACTGCAAGCAACAAATAAAGCATTCCCTAGTGATTGTTTGAGGCGCTCGCAATCAGGGGCGGATCCAATGTAGGATCAGGAGGGTCACGTGACCCACTTGGCGAAGTAATAAATAATATATATGTCAACATATGTAACAAACTGGTGCGTGGTTTAGTGGTTTGGCACTTGCTAACATCCTGCTTCTGTGTTTTGTTTAATGCTCATAAGTTGACATTGTTTCAATTTTTCTCTTTTCTGTAACTAATAAATTTTATTTTAAAATTTTCGTTAGTATATTAAATTTTGAACATCATTAAAAAATTATAAGAGTAATTATAAATTCTAAAAGGACTAGCATGGATTTTTTAAAATCTGTTATTAGTGTAATCATAGCATGCCATATTTATTTATTTAGTACTCTTATAAAGTTCATTTTTCTTGTCTTTTTTTGATAAGCTCCCTTACATGATCTTAATTAAAAAATAACGTTACTATTTTGAGTGATTTTATAGTTTTCAATTATTGTTGAGAGCCCAGATTTAAGGTTTTGCCGCCCTGAAATCTCAGGGCCAGATTTGTACTCGAAAGGTGACCCCTTTTTATGAAATTCCTAGATCCGCCACTACTCGCAACATGACCCGAACACCTTGAGTTTTACAAAATAACTAGTTGCCCAAGAGATAGATAACAAAGCTCTCAAAATCCTCCTAACAGAGCCAAGAGCAATTCAAGTTCAGATTTACAATTTTAACCAATGCATTTGGCAACAACTCTTCAGATGGAACACTAATGAAAGAATCGAGTGTGGAATGCGTTCGGCTCTTCTCCTGTCTTAGATCTCAATTTTGGTTCCAGAATGCCAATTATCCCTTGATAGCTAGTACTTCATTAGACCAAGAATATCATCCTCGTTTGTTCAGAAACTTATCAAAGAAGCATTTCTCACTTAGTAAAAAAAATGGTACTTCAGCACAAATCTTCCTTCGCCAGCAAAATTTTATCACCCAAAACTTCAACTTGGGATGATATTATGATAGTCCCCTCCAGATTGCATAAGACTCTCACAAAGGTTGAGTGCACAAAATCTCTGCACATACTACTATTAGTTGTCATACAGGAAATCCATGAGCACTCGAGTTCGGAACAAACTGATTTCACAATTAAAGCCACAGATATCATCGATGTCAAAGAGAATCTATCCCGCCACCATGAATACACTATCTAGAAAAGCAGGGAAAGAACAAAAATTGTGTCAAGTCAATGTCACTGAAATAACTACCTCATTGCAAAACATTGGAAGAGAAGAAGAACAAGCCAAACTCAAAAAGTACATGAAACTGATAATACATGTCAATCACCATGGTTCAGCAAGCTAGCTCAAGCGAGAAACGAACACCTCCAGTCTCCAACAATTTATAGGTTCTGGAAGAGCTTCCACATAAAAGGTATAAACAACTTACAGCCATTTCCCTAATAAGACTTAAATAATTATGCCGCCACAATGAAGAATGCCCGAGTAGATCTAATATACTGGAACAACAATTGTCAACTAGAAACGCAATATCAGCTAATCATTGCGATGTTAATAATGTGAGATGCTACAGCTTTATTAACCCATCAGTGCCCTTGTGTCAAATGCCTGGTTTTAAAAAACCTAGTTTCTCTTAATAAATGCTCCACAGTTGAGGAAACCGATCCTCATATTCGGTCTCAAATTTTTCTAGGAAGCATTTATCAGCTGACATACGAAAAGTACTTGAGCATTGTGGTGTGCTGGTTTATCGATGTTGGACCCGGCGGTACTCTGGCTCGGATTTGGGCTAGGGCTCCTCCACAGGATCTGACCTGCGCCATGAACACCCACCATTAGTGCCTAACCAGAGGACGGAAGCAGGAGAAGAGTTAGGAAGCTCTAGGTTAGAGTGAGCACCTCTTTACGGTTTATCCTTGTCCCTTATATAGAACCTCAAAAACTTGCCCTCCAAGTATGTACATGTTCGGCATGCAAGGTACTTCAGCTGACATCACATATGACGTAGGTTGGAAAACGGTTATACCCACGTGTGTGAACCACCTTTTGTGAATCACTCAGGTCAGACAAGTCGGTTGGAGATGGAGCCCTGGCTATTCCTGAACGACTTCCGAAACGTGAGCACAAGAGTCGGTTGGAGATCTTTCGGCAACAACCAGCCGTTCAGCCAAACTCAGTCACTTCATGTTCCGCGCCTCATAGCCCGCTGAGCTCCTCAAGGACACAGGGTTGGGACCTTCAAGAGCTCGGCAGTTTAGCCCACTACAAGCATATATCATTCTTTATCAATCCTCTCAGCCTCAGAACTCTGATGACACAGCATCTGGGAATGACCCTCTTGTCCAAACTATAAGAACTATCGGATTTCCAGCTATCAATGAAGGCTGGAAACCCTTCTCGTTCACTTAAAAAAATGCATCCCATTCGCGATCTTTTCCAAAGACAAAGCCATACATAAGGGGTATCTTCTGAACAACGAGCGAACGTCATCATCTGACCAACCCCACCTCCTAAATACTTCAGCTTTTCAAGCCCAGGTTTGGTTTACTTGTCCAAGAAATTACATGAATTACTACATGAAACGATATTTTAAAAGGGTTAAACCCCAGATTCATAACCTCTCTTTGAAACGGATCAAACCTATCTCTGCTTTCAACCATTATCCAATGAGATCGATATACTAACGAGTAATGACTCGATAGATGGCTGAGGCACCCCAAGTTGCCTCAACACTGTCACAGCTGGAGAAAAGTTTTCTACCACATCCTCCATAAGAACCCAAGGCAACCTATTCTTCAAGCTAAAAAGCAGAATCGTTGGGCAGCTTGTAATGTCTTTGGAGTGCCAACCCATCTTGTTCACAAACAAGTCCATTGGTCTCAGTTAATCTAAGTGTACCTCAGAATCAAACGGCGTGGTTGCTTCTTGAGTTCCGAGGTAATCATCATTAGACAAACCCCACGTCATATATGCTTCATAACCACTGAACCCAAAATGGTTTATTCCTTCTTCCCTGAATGGTATGCACCACCAGAACAAAGGTCGATTTCAGAAGGTCAAACCCCATCTCCTTAACCTCGCTGACAATTTCCTTAAACTGCGCATGTTTTTGCATAATATCATCAGGGTAACTCGTGTCCACTAAAGAGGAAACAAAGAACAACCAGACAACCATCAAAAAGTCATCTTTAGGGAAAAAATTTCAGGGTATAATGCTACAACACAAGAATTTATTGTTGAATGAAAACAAAAATTTATCCACTATGATAAGGTGCCATTAAAGCAAAAACAAGCAAGCATGGAGTACATAGTAAATAAGATAGAAATCAGAAAAACTTCAATAGCTTACTCTATGGAAGTTTCCAATCCATATTGACCACATCTTTGACCTAAAACCCGTTAAAGATAATCAAACAGAAGCAATGAGTTCCACTAATTTGTTCTAGAAGGACTGAAATGCCAATTGAAGTAAACAAATGAAGAACAAAAAGCAGAACTCATTTACTCTTAAACATTAACACGAGCCCTGAACTAGGGGCAAATGGTAAGTAAGCCCAAAACACGGGGCACAAAGTACACAACAGTTAAAATCATGAGTCCTACAGTAGAACAGACATCATTCCAACTCAGAATAACAATGAAGCACTGAAAATTAGCAACCATGAGTTGGGAAAAACCAAAATTGATTCGAAATATTACCCCATCGCTGATCAATTTATAACTTCAGAATATCCACCTTTCCTTGATACATTTTCATTAGTTGAGGAACTTCCTTCTCATATCTAATCACATACCTCTCCAAGAAACACTCCTCCGGTGGCGTCAATATCGTACTCAAGCACAAATCTTTCGTTAGCAAGCCCTTTGATGACAAGACTTGATAAACCAAGCACCTCGGGACAATCCTCTTTTCCAAGCTAAAAAGCATAATTGCAGGATATCTTGTAATGTCTTTGGAACGCCACCCCATCTTGTTCACAAGGAAGTCCATCACTCTTGTAATCTTCGTCTCCGACAGAACCATACAATGTGGTTGCTTCTTGAATGCCGAGAGAATCTCATCCTTAGACCAACCCCACTTCCCATATGATTCATAGCATCGATCCCAAATTGAGTTATTACCCTTCCCTGAAATGGCATGCACCGCTAGCACAAATGTCGATTTAGAAGGTTTGAACCCCATCTCATTAACCATGTTAACAATTTTCTTAAACTGCTCATGCTTTTGCATTAAAGCCTCGGGGTGATAAGCCAATAACAACTCAATACTCGATTCGGGCACTCCGAATTCCCTCAAAATAGCGAGATTTGGAACAAGAAATCTCGTATAATGTACAGAAAAAACCCATGCCGTGCGCTTCATGGCAGAAACCACCTTCTTATCTGACCGAAGCACAGACTTTAGGAAATTGTAGGAAGGTATGATTTGCTTCTCTAAGCTTCTTTCCATGATGGTTGGGGCTCCAGAAAGAATTCTTGCAAGGTCACGTCTCGAAACACCTAAGGCCTGAAAAAACTCGAGTTTGGGCAGAATGGTTTTCTCAGGATTGGCCAAAAGCAGATGCGGTCGTTTCCCCACGAGCTTGGAAATATGGGTTTTTGTAAATCCGTAAGTTATAAGTAGGTTAAGCACGGAGTCTGGTCTTTCTGGGGTTTTAAAATTTATCTTCTCAGACGCAGAAATAGCAATTTCTGGTGACAACCCACATGAATCTATGAGGTAGGAGACAACATAGGAATCTCCATTCGACGCAGTGGATTTAGTTAAAGTTGCAGGAGACAAATCAGTCTGCGGATACAACCCAAGTGAGTTTGTGAGGCTACAGAGTGGGACTGAGGAAATGGGTCTGAGGAACAATGGCTTGGTGCGGAGGAAAACAAGTGGCGGTGCTGAATATATTACAATCTTCATAAGAAGCGCAGAAGGCATAGTAGCCGATGGTAGAGTGGAGAATAGGAAAACTCACTGTGCTAGGGATTGCTCAATCTGTGGCCCTGGAGGCTAGAATCTTGAAAGCTCGTGCTTCTTCATCGGTGGAAAGCTGTGCTGTGACGAGCTGGATAAAGGGAATACCTGTTGTTTTTTTTTATCCTGTTGTTGAACTCCGCCTTCTTGGTTGCCTTATTTCACGAGGGAAGTACAATATCCAAATATATATTTTTTACCTAAATATTTTTAAAAATATTCAATTTTAAGCACAAAACAAGTCATTTTTTTGACTTTTGATTTTTTTCAAAATATTTGGATAACAGTTATAATTTTTTACTTTTATGTTTCGCCATAACGCGACAAAAAAAAAAAAAAAACTATGAAAGTGATGCGTAAAATTAATAAACGCATACAAATTTGAATAAGGAAAAAAAAAGTTCTAAAAGTGCTGAGTGGAACAACAGAAAAGTCTACTGGCAGAGTACATCTGTACACAGATTTCTATGTGGGGTCCATTAAGGGTTCCACACAAGTGATCCGAGCCATTCATTACGTTTAAAACATTTTTTCAAGGCCCCCCCCACAAAAAATCAACTCAATCTGATACATATAAGCACTTGATCTAATTGTTTAACTTTTCATTTTGTAAAAACTTGACTGAAAAGTTAGATGATTAAATCAAGCACTTATAGGTATCAGATTGAGTTGATTTTTTGCGGAAGCCCTTGAAAAAATGTTTTAAACATAATAAACGGCTCGGATCACTTGTGTGGGACCCGTAGTGGGCCCCACATAAAAATTGTGCACAAATTTGTTGGGCCAGTAGATTGGTTCGTGGAACAACACCTTAGCCAACCCCATTCATTTTGAGATTTTGGATTTAGATTTGTCGGTAACGAATGTAGAGAGAAATAGAGTTATAGTTGGAATAATTAAAAATATAGGTAATGATTAGAGAGAAATAAAGAGAAAAATGAGACTAATGATTGAAGAGAAATAGAATAATGATTAAAATCTAAAATCCAAAACCCTTAAACGAATGGATCATCCTCGTTTTCCCATTTGGTTTGAGGTGAAAATAAGAGAAAATAACAAAATCAAGTATTGAGTACATTACATTCTTTCTTAATTTTTTCATAAGCTGTCGACTTTAATTATTTTCTCTTTCTTTCAGTCTCTTTTCCACAACTTCCAAACACGTTGTTAAGCTTAGCGGTTGTGTTTGCTTCACCAGTGGGGATGATGCAAATAAAGTGATAGTATAATTTTTTTTATACGAAATTCATCATATATATTATACCAATACTCATCTGTCTGGAACATAGAAAGTGAGGAAAAGGAGAGAAAATAATCAAGAAGAAAAATGAGAGAAAAGTAAGGAATTTTTATTTATTTTTGGTAAGTAGTAAGGAATTTTTTTTCTTCTATTCCTAGAACCTTGTTTTGCCATTTTCTCGAGAAAGGAATTTTTTTAAACTTTCCCTTCTTTTCTCTTCCTCTCCCCAAGTTCCAAACAAAGGATAAAGTACAAAAAAGATAAGGGAGCCATATTTGTCAAAGAAGTCGTAGCCAAGGTAGGGGCAGCAGGTCTTAGCATTACAATGATGAATTGTACTAATAAAAACAAAATTATATAATATATCTAAGTAACAATCTTTACAGTGATGAATTGTACCAAGGAAAACAAAATTGTGATAACAAAGCATCAACAATCTTAGGAGCATCTTCAATAACAGGCCGTAGGAATGAGTAAGCACTTGAGACATTTTGCACTGTATTTACCAACTCGAGAGCTACTGTTTAAACAGTAAGGTGAACTGGTGAACAATGTTGTTTTGTTTCGCCCATCGAATTGCTTCCAATCAAGCGATCACTTCCACCGCTGTCGCTGATAGGGTGAAGAGGGAGCATTTTCCAAGGTGAGATTCGTCGATTGTGATAACCCGAGCTGCTATCCCCTTTTGTGACCGTCCACCGCCATTTGACAGGACAACCAGTTTGAGCCCTGTTTAAAATAAAGAAGCCAACCAAAAGCAGTAATGCCAAGGAAAAACTAAAGTTCAGTCAAACTAATTTGTTTTTTTTTACCGGTAATGCAAAGTGTCTCGGGTCAGTTTGCACACATCTCAGGCTAACACGTATGGTCCCTTCCAGAGCCATTTCACATGCTTACGCAAGCGGATGAGGTGGCCCCAATAATTGCAGGCAAAAGAGAATTGAAAAACCTGAACCGGGGACACCATGCATTACCCCAAAAAACAAAACTGAGGTGTTACACTACCATGCGAACAGTTTTGGGTTCTTTTCATGTCTTAGATCCCAATATCGGTTCCAGAATATATGTTGTCTGAAAGTAAATGTCAATCAGACCAGCAACATCATACTGATATTTCTTCACAAACTTATCCAAGAAACATTTCTCACTGCATAGTAAATACTACCTGAGCTCAAATCTTTCTTGAACAGGCCATTTTCCAGCAGTATTTTAACCAACCTGCACCTTGGGATTGTCCAGATTGTAGAAGAGCATAGGCAGATATCTGGCAACTATTGGAAGATGCCAACACGTATTTTGCACTAGAAAACTGGGCTTGTTTCACTTCAAATTCCCTGAACCACCTCCTCGCTGTCTGGACAGCTTTCAAGAAGTGCAACAATTGCAAGATGCCAACCCATATTTTCCACTAGAAAACTGAGGCTTGTTTCACGTGCGGTTCCCCAAACCACCCCCTCTCTGTGCACGGTTTCCAATAAGTTTTCTCTTCACTTATAACTCATATCTCTCTGTCCAGTCCGAAGGGCATCGAAGTGACAAGGGCCCTTAAGCGACGAAGCGTGAAATGCGTGCCTTACCGAAGTGAAGCGCACATTGATAAAAATTAGAGAATAATGTACCTTACCAAATGATAAAATGACCCATTATCATCAACTATTACAACTATTATTGAAAGCAACATACATAATAAGCCAAGTACCATACTTTGAAGTTCAAAAGTTAGAATGTCAAAAATCATACATGACATCTAGTGACCATATATAAAACAAGGAAACAATAACAAAAGAACATACTACGCATCCATAAAAAACTAATATTTGAATGTTTAGCTTTAGAAATTAGAAACATGAATCGAGTGATGAAGTAATAGTTGGCTACTAGAGGTCTAATATGGAGAGTTGTAGTCTTGTAGAAGAAGCGCCAGTGGAAAACGTAATAGGATTTAGGGCATTTTATTATAAGAGCTATGAAATTGGGTGCTTTGATCTCATTAAAAGCTCTTTCGATCTTATTCAGCATTAGATTGACTTCAAACAACGAACAGCTCTAATTAAAGACAAAGATTTCTTAGAGTTGATCATTAAACGCGCGCTTCATGCACCTCACCCACACTTTGCCAGCCGCGCCTAGTTCAACATGTTGAAGCCCCATACCCACACCTGGCTTCGAAGTGAGCTTTTTAAATCACTATCTATATCTATCTATCTATCTATCCCCACTTTTACCCAAGAAACCTCCCTCAAAACCTTTACCAAACAACCTCCCATTGTTTCCATAATTTTTCCCTCAGAAAAATACACACACAGCGGGTGTGATCTGAATGCCGCCATCATCATTAGATAAACCCAATCTCAGGAAAACGTCAATCCCGGCTCCAATGTTGAGTCCCGCATTTGACACAATTCCATACTTGGACTGCGTAAACGAATATCATTTTACCTGTATTGAACCCCATTCCGATAGCCTTATTGGAACTTTCTTTAAATTTTTGACTCTCATTACTCATGAGTCACTGTGGTAGGGGAACAATACAGCATACACAAGATAATGGACTGAGGCACCCCTGCTCCTCTCAGCACGACTCAATGTTCTAAATGGCGGCCACCAAGGCCACCTAGGCACTTGGAGGTACCTTGCCGCCACGCCAATACCCCTTGGCGTTTGATTTGGCGCACAGGGAGATTTGGTGGTGTTTGGCGGTCTTGGCGGCTTGGTGGGCTCGGCGGCATCTTTGGAGGCCTAAATTGTATACTATTAACGTAAAAGGGCTAGGATTAAAAGTACAAAAACTAAAAGGGCTTATTATGTAATTTTACAAAATCAAATATATATATATATATATTACAATTACATTTACATCCCCCCATTCAACACTCCACACTCTAGAGCTTCAGAGGCGGGAGGAGACGACGAAACGAAGTGAAGAACTCCAGTCGATCAAGTTTGAATTTGGCATGAGGAGATTGACTTTGAGTCCAATGGCGATCAAGCTTTGGAGGGGTATGGAGGAGAAGAGAAGAGATAGAGGAAGGAGATGAACTTTGAATTTGGCATTACGGATTTCCGATCTTGTTTATTTTTACTTATTGTCTTATTCAACTTATTTGCTAGTTGTTACTACTTAATTTCATTTGGATTTGTACTTTGAAGTTTGAACATTAAACTTTGCATTATAGTTATGTAGAACTTTGAACTTGCATTATGGATACATAGAATATAATTTAATTGGATAATGGTTTGTTAAAAAAAAACCGTCAAATTACTTGGCGCCGCCTAGGCGGCTTGGCGCTTGGAGGTGGGTCTTTGCCCTACTAGCGCCAAGTGCCATTTAGAACATTGGCACCACTATAAGCGGGGGAATCTTCTTTTCCACGCATTGCTTAAAAATTCTAGAGCTACGTTTTTCATCAAATGAAAGTACACTAGTGAGGAAATTATAGCAAGGAATGAGCTGCTTTTCTAAGCTTTGGCACAATAGACTTGGGATGCACAGAGAATTCCTAGAAGGTCCATGGGCAATAAGCCTATTGAATGAAAGAATTCGAGTTTGGGCAAAAGCGTTTTCCATGGATCACAAAAAAGGACCTTTGGGTACGCATTGACAAGTTCGGAGATGTGGGAACCCGTAGTTCGTCAGGAGGGTTTTGACTAGCCCAGGATTTTTTGATACTTCCTCAATTTTTGGGAAACACAAATGAGAAGATTTCTTTGAACTGAAAAGCGAACCACATTGAAATCAAGGCGTTGGTAGAGAGGAAAGCAAACATTGTTTCAACTGACCCAATCAGAAATAGATAATTGACTAAAGTACTAACCGAGTACCTACGATGTGGTTGCTTGTAGTATCTTTAGAGTGCCCACCCCTCTTGTTGAAAAGAAGTCCATTGCTCTCATAATCTTCTTGTCCGGCGGTATCATACAATGTGGTTGCTTCTTGAATGCCATGGGATGCTCATCCTTAGATCAACCTGTCCAACCGCACTTCATATGTGCCTCACAGCACCGATCCCAAATTGATTCCTTACCCTTCCCAAAAATGGTATACAAATCTTTAGGTCAAAATTTTCAGGGTATACATGTACAATGCTTTAACACGAAATTTCGTATTAGAATAAAAAAAAAAATCAACAAGACAAACTGTGATAAGGTGCCATTAAAGCGAAAGCAAGCAAGCATGGAGTGCATAGTCAATCAGATAGGAATCGGAAAAACTTCAGATCATGCTTCTTATATGGAAGTTTTGAATCCATATCGACCACATCCCTGACCTAAAACCCTTTCAAGATAACAAAACTGAAGACACGAGTTCAATTCATCTGTTCTAGAAGGACGAAATGCCAATTAGATTAAACAATTGAAGAAGAAAACTGGAACTTTTTCTTTTGTAGGTAAGAAGACAAACCAGAACTTATTTACTCTCAAACAGTTACACAAGCCTTAAACTAAGGGCAAAGGCGACTAAGTCCAAAACAGGGTGCAAAAGACACAATTTACGAGTTCAAACTTTAACCTTGTTAACAGTCATCTCCTTCCAAACACAACCATTAAAATCAAGAGTCCTAGAATAGCACAGACATCAATCCAAGTTAGAATAACAACGAAGCACTGAAAATTAGTAACCATGAGTTGGGAAAAAGCAATTTTGCTTTGAAATTTTACCACATCGCTATTCATTTTATAACTCCAGAACATCCACCTTTCTTTCATATACACTCAATAGTTGAGGAACTTCCTTCTCATACCTAATCACAAACCTCTCCAAGAAACACTCCTCCCGTTGGGACATTATTGAACCCAAGCTCAAATCTTTCTCGACCAAGCCCTTTGATACTAAGACTTGAATAACCAAGCACCTCGGGACAATCCTCTTTTCCAAGCTAAAAAGCATAGTTGTAGGATATCTTGCAATGTCTTTGGAATGCCACCCCATCTTGTTCACAAGGAAGTCCATTACTCTTGTAATCTTCTTCTCCGACAGAACCATACAATGTGGTTGCTTCTTGAATGCCGAGAGAATCTCATCCTTTGACCAACCCCACTTCCCATACGATTCAAAGCATCGATCCCAAATGGAGTTGTTACCCTTCCCTGAAAAGGCACGCACCGCTAGCACAAATGACAATTTAGAAGGTTCGAACCCCATCTCCTTAACCATGTTAACAATTTCCTTAAACTGCTCATGCTTTTTCAATATAGCCTCAGGGTGATGCGCCAATAAAAACCCAATACTCGAATCGGGGACTTCAAATTCCCTCAAAATAGCGAGATTTGGAACACCAAATGTCGT
>BPLS01004482.1:0-13354 GCA_019656275.1 Rhododendron kiyosumense
GATTTCACTGGCAATCTCGATAGTATTTCGATCGTTATCTCCAACGGTAGATGGAACGTTGCCCTTGCCACAGTGGATTGGTTACTCGCCATAGCTTTTCTTCTTCTTCTCGGCTTCTGCAGAGTTTTCCTCACTCCCAGCAATTTTTCTGTATTTACCTTGGAGTTGAGTAGAACCCTCGTTTTTTAATATATACTCATATATTCTGGAGACTTGGAGGCGAAGAACCCTCGTTGAAGCTTCAACTTTGTTCTTCGGGCTGTAATGTAATGTGGACCGGATCTGCCCATGTCAGCCTCAACTTTTTGACGGACTCCTTTTAAAGGCCGGAATTGAAAACTAATTTTTACCGGTTAAAATTTAAAAATATATCTTAACAATTAATTGTCAAAATGGACAAATGAGATTATACGGAGTCGTGAATATTTCTCAGTTATAGAAGTCCTTTGTCGTTAGTTTACTTCTTTCTTTCTCCGCCGGTGTAAAATCCTACCTTTTCACTATCGTCTATTATGAGCTCCACCGAACGTCCATTGTTGTAATTTGAATTGTTCATATTTTAAGACCCGCAATATAGTATTGCCCTGCAAAAAATCAGCTTGATCGAAAGTCGATAAATACATCAAATTTAAAATTTTTGTTTATAAAATGGACGATCTAATTCTGTCAATAATAATAAAGATAAATTGTCTATTTTGCAAAATAAAATTCAAATTTTTATACTCATGTTGATATCCGATCAATAATAATAAAGATAAAATCTCAAGGACGTGAAATTCAACCCTTCTATAATAGCAAACAAATAAACTCCTCTCACATGAGAAGCGGGGTCCAAGCAGTGTGTAAATATATGTTGTAAATTAATTGCGTGAAATTATCCATTGTGTCGTGAAAGATGTAGCCCACTTAAAATGGGGCCAACACTGCCACCTCGGCCATATCCCGTGGTTTTTTAGGGGTGTTTGGGAGTATGGGTATAAACGAAATCAAGCTATATGAGTCTGAGTTGTTTTTCGTTCGTTAAAAGTTTGTTCATAATTGATTTATTATGTAATTATAAATCAATTTGGAATATTTTTGAAATACATTAAACTTTCAAAATAGACTTGAGCAAATTAATACTCGGCTCATTCGGTTTAAGATGCATAAAATATTAAAGCTATTCGAGATTAACTCGATTAAACTTCTTCCGAAATTGGATCGTCACAAAAACATTAAGTTTGAACAGGTTTTAAAGCTCATTTAAGTTTACAAAATAAAAGCTTCAACAACTAACTATGCGGCTTGTTTATCACTACTATTTGGGAGCCTCCACAACACATTATCCATCTCTCTAACTTTTTTTTACGAGGGATATTTTTTTCCAAAATTTGTCATGTAAAAAGCACAAAATTTTGCAAGAATTTGATTTTTGTATTAGTTTTCTTCAAAAGTAGACTACTTTAACTTTCTCAAAAATTATATTAATAAAACGATCGCACCAAAGAAGATACAATTTCCTTTTATTTACTTCACCTCACTAAAGTTTTTTTTGGAAATAATTATTTTCCTTTAATTTCTTTTCTTGACAAATAAACTTGGGGTATGTGGGGATTTTAACCGGTTCTGTCAGAGTCCAAGGGTAGGTTTGATTTAAAAAGTTAAGTAATTATTTTTTCCCGTTAAAAACAAAATTGAAGACCGAAAGGAAAGTGCAGAAAACTGGATTAGAAGAAGAAGATTCGAAGAAGCCAGCTATGGAGGGTAGCCGATCAACTGTGGCAATGACCGTGTTCCGTGTGCCGTTTGAGATTACGATTGAAATTCTATAGCTAATGGTTTGGTTTGCGTAAGTCTATCCCAGATAGTTTTTGGAGATTCCATAAGTGCTAATGATTACAGGTTGATTAGGATTGTGCTTTAGGCTTTGTTCGGACAAAAAATCCCGCCTGGCTTTCCCGCCAAAAGTTAAGGCTTATTGGCTTATTGACTTACTAGGGTTTGTTCGTGCCTAAAGGCACGATGCACCATAAAATTTAATTAGTGGTAATTGTGCAATTAATTTTGGGAGAGAGAGGGAGAGCCGTAGGATTTATGGAGCAAATCAATGGTTAGGATTTATAGAGAGATAAGATTCAAAAACCTTTCTCCCTTATTATGTAGATGTAGATTGCCAAAGAGCCATTTGCTGGAACCCCTTCTGACACACACAGCCTCTTAACCCCACCCCGGTGTTCCAAAAATACACAACACCACCCCCACCCCCCCATAGGCAGGGCATTTTGGTAATTTCACTCATCTGCAGTCTGGTTGGCTTTTTTAGCCGAACCACTGTGGCTTTTTGGCTCATTTTTTAAGGGAAAGTCAGCTTAATTATTTGTCTGAACAGTATTATAGTCTGGCATACAATATCATCAGAGGTGATCTGTATGTTATGAGCACCAATACTTGGACGGAAATTGATTTTAATATGCTGTCGTTGTTCTTGGGGAGATGAATGAACAATAATTCTATCACCACACTCATTCACACATTCATTTACACACCCCCACTTACAATAAGAGTGAGGCCCACACACATTGGATGTATAGTGTGTGTGGGCCCCACTCTTATTGTGAGTGGAGGTGTGTAAATGGATGTGTGAATGAGTGTGGTGGTAGAAGGACTCGTGAATGAATGGGGGGTACGATAGCATCGTGAAAATCGGTGGATCTTCTGCTACAGCCTTGAATGGAGTTTTCTATTGGTCTGCACGTGTAGTCTCAATTGATCAAGTGGTAATCATGTCCTTCGACATGGGCAATGAGGTGTTCAGAAGAATAAGAACACCAGAGTGTTTGCATAAGACTCGGAATCTAACTAATTGGCAATTTACAAAATTAGATGATAAAATTGTTCTGATTGTTTCTCCTGATGAAAGGGGCTTCGATGTGTGGGTTTTGAATGAAAAGAAGAGTTGTTGGACTAACCAAATTAAAAGTTGGGCCTTTTCCGAGGATTGCAAGTGATATGGGATACGAGTTAGATGGTGATATTACTGTGGTGGGAGGTGGGAAAAATGGTGAATTGTTAGTGATTGAGCATAAATATTCTGGTGAGCTAAAGCTTTTTTCATATCATACAAAGATCCGAGAAACTATGGATCTTTATTGTGGTCAAGTTCCGTATGAATCTTATGTTTATTTGTATGCAAGGACTCTACTTCCAGTCATGTAAGCCAATGAAATCGTGCTCAAAAGTAGAACAAGAATAGAAAAGTGCTTAATTTGCGGAAGTAACTCAGGTGTGACTTGTGAGTTTCTATTTTGAATACTTTCTCTGGTCATGGTTTTTAGCACGATCCGTGCACTTCATTGCACAGTACCAAACCGAAGTCCTGACTTTTTCTTCTCAATTTTTTTTGTTTTTATGTTTTTTCTTAGAGGCCGACAATAGCATCAACACAAAAGATACATAGCCAAATATTTTCCTTTTCTGGTAAATAATTTTATTGATCACAAAGAAACCGACAACCACAATATATTCGATGGATCAATGTTTCTCCGATGACCGCTTGACTACTTTTGATACTCTACTATAGTCTATGGTATACTACTTCTCTTTAAATTAGGATAAAAATAATTTAGTTAATATATGAAATATATTAGTCATGCATGATTTTCCCAAAAAAAAATAGCCCGATCGAATTACTTTTTGTGTGGATATCAAACAATTGTCTTTTAATAGTAATCTTATTGAGTGTGGTTTTATATAAAATTTATTTTCATAATTGCTTCACATTTTTATAATTTTCTGGTTAAGACGAATAATTAATTCAAAAACTAAAAAAGAGTTACAAAAAAAAAATATAGGGGAAAGTACGAGACCAAAATATTTATCGAATATAAATTGAAGTGAGTATGCCTTTGCCAAAATTCTCCAATTGACGGTCGGGAAACAAAATCTCCAAAAATTTATTTATTTTTTTTAGCAACCCAAAAGCCTATGCCCAAGTGCTAGTTTTTTTTTTTTGTTGAGAAACAACTAACAAGTGCTTTAGTTGTATGCAAAGGGCTTTGCCTAACTTTTACGGGTTTTTTTTTACCGGAAGCGGGGGGCTGTTGGGTCCCATTTTTGGGCCCACTCCGATCTCGCTCCGATAATCGGAAACATTTACTTTATAGAGTTTGTCAAGTAGAATAACTATATAAAAAATCAGTTTAATTAGATATCATTATCTAATCGAAGCCCATATAACTTCGGTCCATGGGTTACAGTGGATTTGATCCAGTATTTTGGATCCATTCTTTTCAAGATAAAAATATTCCGATCAGGCACTTAATGATATCCAATTAAGCTAATTTTTTGCATAATAGTTCTGCTTGACGAGCTCTACAAAGTGAACGTTTCCGATCATCAGAGCGAGACCGGAGTGGGCCCAAAAATGAAGCCCAGCAAGGGGACAGCAGCCCGCCGCTCCCTTTTTTTACACCTTTTGTTCTGTTTAGTACTTATTTTTATAAATTTGGATCAAATATTTAAATAGTGCCGTTTCGTGTCGATGAAAAAATATAAAAATACCAAACAAGATTATAAAAAATCATATAAATTGAAGAAAAAAATTAACCTAGAAAGACTGTTTTTTGGGAAGCAAGTTTAATCCAAACAATCTTTTACTCCAACACAACTTTCACAAAATAATCAAAGAAGTATAAAATATAAATTAATGTTAAAAAATGTCCAAATTTGTGAGCTAAACAACTAGTCTTTTTCTCAAACACAAACCAAGTATACGTTAATCTTTCCTCTTAGCTAATTCCTCCTCGCCACATCTCAACCCTACAATCTGAGTGTGTTTGGGTTAAGTTTAGCCGTAGGGGTCTAAACGAATTGAATCGAGCCAAATCCTGTTAAGTTCGGCTCGGGTTCGTTAAGGTATGAGTTCGGCTCAAGTTCGATTCGAGCTTGGACACCTTGGCTCAAGTTTGGCTCGTTAAAATTTTTCAAGGCTCGGGTTCGGCTTGGTTGGGTTCGTTAAGGTACTAGTATGGCTCGAGTTCAGCTTGGGTTTGATTCGAACTTGAATATATTGGCTCGAGTTTGGTTAGTTAAACTCAAATGAATTGAGCCGAGCCGAATCTAAGCTCGAATTGAGCTTGACAAGAATTAGGTTTGGTTTGACTTAACTCATTAAACTCAAGCGAATCTAAACTCTCTCATTAATCGTATAGAATTTGGGAGAAAAATAAGTATTGAATTATATATACAACCTTAAAATTTTTTTTCATTTACAAATAGACCCCTATTGAATTATTAATTAAATTTAAGTATAGGTTCGCCAACTTAACGGAGCCAAGTATCGTTAGATTCAGGTTCGGCTCATTTACGGAACGAGCTTAGAATTGAGGTTCAGGTTCAGTTCGTTTAGCAGACGAATCGAACTCGAACGAGCTCTTGTCGAACTGAGCCTCGAATAATTCGCAAATAGCTCAGTTCATTTACAGTCCTAACTATTTAGTTTCCTAAGAACAATCAAAAATTAAAGGCATATTCAATTTGAGTTCATAGCTGTGAAAAAATAGGATTTTCAAAAAACTGATATCTTTTATTGTATGGGTAAATATATGTAATGGTAATAGCGCTAAATCTGAAATAGTTCCCGGTATTTGACTGGTACCAATATGTACCGTATCAATAAGAAAATCGGTATTCAAACTGGTACGGTGGTATTCAGACCCTTGTTGGCCTCCCTATTTTCTACGGAGTATTTAAATAAAGAAGCAAAATACTCCCGGACTTCAACCCAAAATTCCAATTCAACTTTGGAAACCCTCCCAAAAAATCCCCTTCTTCCCGCTCCAACTTCCCTTCTTCAAAACAACTTAAAAAATCTATTTAAATAGAGAAGCAAAATATTCCCGGACTTCAACCCAAAATTCCAATTCAACTTTGGAAACTCCCCCCCAAAAATCCGCTTCTTCCCGCTCCAACTTCCCTTCTTCAAAACAGCTTCAAAAACCCTTCCTCGCCCTCTTCTCTCTCTCTCTCTGCCTCTCTCATTCCCGACCTGCTTGGAAACCTAAACCCTATCCTCTTCGCTACCCATATCTCTCTCCGCCACGCTCTCTCTCCTTCCTCCACCACAATGCAGCACATGCGCAAGTCGAGCTCGTCTTCGGAAGCAGCGTTGACATCCAACAAGAAGCTCAAGACGGATGAAGAAACTCAAACGGTCGAACATCCTGAGGCCGCCGTTGCTCCGCAACCCAGTGAAAAGCCGGAAGAAGACGGTTGCCGGTTCATAGGAGACCCAGTTCCCGACGATGAAGCCCGGCGTAGGTGGCCTCATCGGTACGCGGGGAAGGTATACGTCGTAACTCTTTTGATGTGCTTAGATCTGATCCTATATACGCCAAGTAAATAGCTTTACCATTGTTTGTAAATACGCATAGACGTGAATATATAGTGTATATACAAAGCTATAATCAATGCAAAAGCATGATGCAGAAGGGGCCCAAAAAAACCAATGTGCTATGGGGCCGAAAAAACACCAGTGATTTTGTTAGCCTTGTGCATTGAAAGGGCGAAAGATTAGTACTCTAGAACCAAGAGAAATTGAGTACCCGAAGGTGATTTTTGAATTGTGTGTGCCCTGGCCTCTAGGATTGTATAATTGGGCCCTTGAGTGTCGTGAGAGCACATTCGTCATCAAATGTCATCTTGGTTCGCCGAGCGCCGTTATTTGGGAATGAGATGGAGCTCCATTCTCTCACTGTCGCAATGAAGTAGCCCAGATTTTGTGGGTCTTGTTCTAGCATGGAAGGGGGATGTCAAGTACAATAGCATCCCTGAAGTAGAAGCATTCAGCTCGTTAAATGATAATAATCTTAAGCAATTACCTACGAAAAGCTGATTAGAGAAGCAACCATTTGGGGGTGATAGTAAAAGTCTAATTCTTCCATATAAGAAAGAGGATAGAGTTGATTAATGATTATGTTAATATCAGTGAAGAACTTTGGCAGTTAACTGCCAGAACTAAATTCAAGTCAATTTGTAAAGTAGCCGTAAAGATTTCTCAGGGTTTTATTTGGGAATGAAGCTTCAAGCAGAGTGCTGAATGGCATTCAGTTTCTCATGTTTGGGTACCATCTCATCTTCTCAATATATAGTGCAGTTTTACAACGTGGCCACGTGGGGATCATTGAATCCACGTGTTGCATTAATGTGATCGTCATAGCATTTCTCTTCTTTGGCAAGCATGGGAAAGCAAGCTCTAGATTTATTGGGCGAAAAACGGTGACAAAGTACCCAAATAAGTTCAATTGAAAGCATGGGTAACCAAGATCTAGTTTTTTTGGGCAAAAAACGGTGACAAAGTACCCAAGTAAGTTATGGAACATGGAGAAACAATTCTCAATAAAACAGAAAAAAAAGAAAAGAAAGTTGAAATTATGCTACCAACTACTAATGTGGTGTAGGATTGAGAACAACAGATTTGGGAGAAAGAAATGGGTAATAGACGGAGCTTACCTTAATTAGGGCTTGCGATGCTAGAGAGAGCATTGGGATAGTTTTGGGCAGGCTATAACAACAGACGCCTCCTCACCATTCTATTTCTCTGTCTCTCTCAAGTTGTAGCCTTGAGGCCAGACCAGAGTTGGCCGAATGGAGGCAGGCAAGCAAGTAAGGTGGGGCCCTGGGGGTGTCGTTTGCTTTCCAAAGGTGGAGAGAGAGAGAGAGAGAGAGTGCGGTTCTTCTATGTGGCAGTTACGTGTGCATATGCAGTTATTGTGCATTTGTTGTACGAATTTAACCTTGAGAGTTGGGTTAAGAGTTGTGGAACCGTAAGGATATTTTACGAAAGTACTTTTGTGACACAGCTTCAAAAAAGTGCTCACACCAAAGGCTCCTCTCCCTTTGTATATTAGAATAGATGCTTTCATTCCACATTCTAAGGATGTAAGTGTGGAAAACAAACAACATCGTTGATAGTAAAACTGAGCATGAAATATTTTTTATTTGCATGTGTTGTACATGTAATAAATCTGTTATGTTGCAGGGCAGGGAGAAGGAAATTGCTGAGTCTAAATGCTCAAAGTTGTAAGTCTATTGTTTCCAATATGTTGAATACATCAAATCGAAAAAAAATAGAAATATTGAATGCATGCATGTGTGTCAACTTTTTCTTGATTTTATCTCTTTTTAGCTTCGTTACTGCTCCTTCTAAATTTGATTGTTTCCTATCTATTACATGAATTGACTTGGTACAGAAATGCCAATTCTGAAGAAATTGCACAAGCTAGATGCCATTACACAATGGCTGAGGTCGATGGGCGAGTAGTATTCAACCTGGAAGATGAAGCCCACGTTAAAGTAATATATTTTGAATTCTATTTGGCTTTTAAATCATCGTAAAAGTCACAAGAAATTGTAGTTATTGTGGGTTGGCTAGTGCATTTGTCATTACTGCTGATGTATAGCAAACTAGATCAATAAGTTCATAAATACGAGCTTAAGTATAGAAGCAACATGCACTTAATTAGATTTTTATGCACATTAATCAAATCTCAAACACATAGATTACTTTAGCTAGTTACACAAGTGATGCATGCATTACTTTTCTTCTCTTCAACTTGTTACCTTGTTTATATGAGTTCAATTGTCTTGTGCTATTTAGGCTGACGAAGGTAAAGAATACTTTATCTGTCGGATTATAGAAATGTTTGAAGGAACTGACAGCGCGCTATATTTTACTGCTCAATGGTACTATAGAGCAACGGATACGGTATAATATTTATATCTTGTAATGTGATATGGTCCATTATATTTTGGATTAAATGGTCTTCTTATGACACACTACCTTTTCTTTGCAGGTTATTCAAAATAGTTTGAAGTCCGTTCAGCTTATTGACGCTATAGATGACAAGCGTGTATTCTTTTCCGAAGTCAAGGATGACAATCCTTTAAATTGCCTTATTGAAAGAGTTAGAATTGTTAGAATGCCTTCAAATGTAAATCACTTTGGCTACTTGAAAAGTTGATGTATTTTTTTCTAGATCTCCATAAATATGGTAACTAAGTGGTAACATCTTTGCAGGTGGATTTATCGGCAAGGGAGGGTGCAATTTCAGATTGTGACTATTATTGTGACACAAAGTATCTAGTGCCATACTCTTCATTTGTTAACTTGCCACTTGGTATTTCTTCCCTTTGTGGCTTCACTTTAGATTATATACTAATTCTATTTATCTTGATAGAGAGAGATTATTCAATGCCCTTAGCGCATGACCAAGCCTCTCCTCCACTGTTGATGTGGGGTCCATTAACTTGGACTTAGGCCCTACACCAATATGTAGCATAAAAGGAACTTGGGGCACCATGTGGCGGTGCCTCAAGGCAATGAATAATTTTTCCTTTATTGGAATCATATTATGCAGAATAAGTTGACAAAAATTGTTCCCACCGCAGATAATGTCATGAGTGGAAGTGAATCCGGTTCGACCCTTTCTAGCGACTCTGATGTTGCAGTAGTAGGGGGTGGAATCAAGATTGATTCTGAAGAGGTTTCAAAATATAATGAGAACAAGAAAGAAGAGATGACGCTTTTGGATCTCTATTGTGGGTGTGGCGCGATGTCAACGGGCCTTTGCCTAGGTGCCAACATGGGTGGTGTTAATCTCGTTACTGTAAGTTTTGAGTTAATTGTTGCACAGTTGGACTTTCTCTTCATATTGTTCCTCCAGATAACCTAGCACTTAAATATAATTTGAGATCGATATGATCACTTCTTGGTGTCTTAAAATCAACACGACTTTTGAATGACAAGAAGCTTAAAACTAAGGCTAACCTATGAGATTTTGGAAGTATTGATAATTCAATTTGCTCTTCTTGCATGTAGCAGATGAGAGTGTGCTGCATTTATGTTTAACTTCTCATTATCCTAGATCAGAATGGAGCTCTATAATGCCTACCAAACCTTGGCATTAATTCTTGGCATATTGAAATCAATTAAACTTCATTGGGATATTTGGTGGGAAACAATTCTCCAATTGCCTAAAGAATTGGGCCATGTCTTGCACAATTTGCTCTTTTGTAGGAGAAGAACTTCAAAACCGGCAAAGGATGGATCACTGAATTTGCTTTGTGGTTCCAATTAGACATGTTGTTATGTTGGAGGTCTGCAGTTTTCACCTGCAGAAGCAACGAATGTTCCCTTTGTTTTGTGTCTTAATTGGCGCATCTCCAATTTTTTTAGCACCACTTGAGTTGTTCTAGCTTTCTTTGCTGTGTTTTTATGGGTGAAAAATTTCTCCATCATATGTATCCTTTTGCTAGTTGTAAAATCTCACATATCAAATTAGGAAAAGGAATAATGGTTGATGTAGCCATCAACAACGAATTGGGATAAAGATGAATTGTTGGGAGTGCATCTGACATAAATGCTGCTGCTGCAGCTCATTAAGATTAAGATTTGTTGAATCCTTGAAGATTTAGTGCTGCAAGAAGCCAATCATCTTGCTCAATGGTGGAATTTTGCTCAATTCCAATTTGAATGTAGGAAGGTTGACTCAAAGCTATCAAGAGAATGTGACATGTGTCCCTTTGCATATCATTGTTGGTTCAAGAATATGGAATTACTCTTTAACAATGCACTTCTTATGCGTGTCAAGAAAGTGTTGTCTCTTCCAGTTGGATGGATAATTTTCCATCCTGTTGTCAACTCTTGGACTATTGTTGCTGCTTTTGGTCTTACTAGTATTTTATGTTTTGAACTGGAAAATATAGCTGTTTTTCAATCTCGTTGTGCGTCATATTTACATATTATGGTTAAATTAGGGGTCATTTATTTTCTTTCTTTGCTGTCCTTTGTTCTTCCTGTTGAACTTCTGACATTTCTTTCTTTGTGTAGAAATGGGCCATTGATCAGAACTCGAATGCATGTGAAAGCCTCAGATACAATCATCCCGAGACTGAGGTATAGCCCTCTGAAATGATTTTTATCTTGTTCTTTTTGTCACTTCAAGTGGCTGTTTCTTGACTGATTATGGTCACTTCACAGGTGCGGAATGAGAATGCAGAAGATTTTCTGGCTCTTCTAAAAGAGTGGAAGAAGCTCTGCGACTTGTTCCCCTTGATAGATAATGAGTCTTCGAAACAAGACGATGATGACTGTCCAAATGAGCAAAGTGATGATGATGATGGATCTGATGATTCCGAAGTATATGAAGTTGAAAAAATTCTGGCCATATGTTATGGGGAACCAAAAGGGAGTAAGAAGCCAGGACTTCATTTTAAGGTGGTTGAACTTTCATTTCAAAACCTAGGTTTACATATGATTATCCCTGCATATGAAATAGAAGAAAGAAACTATTTTCATTCCATAAGTGTATGTGACAGCAAATTAAGTTCAGTAGATGAATATTAGGTACATTTTGCATTTCTACATCAGTAGCACGGCACTAAAATTCTTTCACCTATAGAACAAAAGCTGTCAATATTTGTTAATTTGTTATGCTTTGCTTGGTTGTGCACCAGCCATTCAAAAGGTGTTGGAACTACGTAGATATAATGTCTTATGCATGCTGAAGCTCTGACAACTAAAGAATTGCTTTATATCATTGAATGTTGTCCATATTCTACTATCCTTAGTACTTATGTAGCATGATACGAACAGAGACACATGATTTTCAAAAAAAATGGAGGCATGGTGCTTCATATCGAAGTACCATATGGACAACAAAAATCTTGATTAGGTCACTTCAAAATGCGACCAGATTTGCAACTAATCAGTTTACAGGTCCCTTAGTTTCTAGTAACTGTCTTTTCTTTGGAAAAAGTAGAAGTTCCATCTTCAAGTTGTTTTACTCTTAAGTTCTTGATTTTCTAATTTTGCTTGCTTTTATTGATTCTTTTTTGGTTTTGCATTTCAGATCCACTGGAAGGGCTATGGGTCAGATGAAGACAGTTGGGAACCTCAAGATGGTTTGGGGTATGATAATACAAGCAAAAGCAACCTTAGGTTATTTTCATGTTGGTATTTTTTGTTGTCTGACAATCAAATTCCTTACCAGTACTTGTAAGGATGCGATGAAAGAGTTTGTACATAACGGCTACCGCTCCAAGATTTTGCCTTTACCTGTAAGTTTCACATGTCTTAATTAATCTCGCTATTGATTAATCTTGCCTTACCCGATGGTTTAAATTTTGATTCAAACATTTAACTATTTTTTCCCTTGAATGTAGGGTGATGTTGACGTAATATGTGGAGGTCCCCCATGTCAGGGAATTAGTGGATTTAATCGTTTCAGGAACAAAAATGATCCCTTACAAGACCCGAAAAATAAACAACTTACTGTTTTCATGGACTTTGTAAAATACTTGAAACCAAGATTTGTATTGATGGAAAATGTAGTTGACATGTTAAAGTTCGCTGGTGGATTTCTTGGACGATACGCTTTAGGACGACTTGTTGGCATGAACTATCAAGCACGGTTAGGAATTATGGCAGCTGGTGCTTATGGACTTCCCCAATTCCGAATGCGCGTCTTCTTGTGGGGTGCTCATTCTTCAGAGGTGATTTAATAAGCCACCAACATATTACGTACTTGCTCCATATTTTTTACTTTTAAACTGAATAATCATATGTTTCGATGTGCAGAAATTGCCCCAATACCCCTTACCCACACACAATGTTATTTTGAGGGGTGGTGGTCCAACTGAATTTGAGGTAGATTATGTTATATCCAAGTGTTTCTTGCGATTTCAGAATATATGCTGATGATTACTCTTAAAATTTTAGTATTTTACCTTTTCATTTATAGGGGAATGTTGTTGCATACGAAGAAGGTCGACGAGCTAAACTTGAGAAGGAACTTTTTCTCAAAGATGCTATTTCTGATCTCCCACCTGTATACAAACAAACCGATTGATATTTCTTGCTTTTATGTCATTATTGGTTGTGGCCTAGGCTTTCCAATTAATTTGTCCATCTTCAATTTGTTCTTAAGGTTAAGAATGATGAAGAGAGGGATGAAATGCCATATCAGAGTGAAGCCATGACAGAATTTCAGCAATTTATTAGATTGGGGAAGGAAGGTGAGCTTGCATAACTTTTGGCTAAATTATGTAAACGAATATTAGTTTAATTTTTAAACTTTCTGTTAACCAAAAGTGTTTTTTTTCCGGTCATTCTCAACAACTTGACTTTCAAAAAAATGCTTAATGTGCTGCACTTTTTACCTTCAGCTGTTTGTCTCGGTATCACCATCTGTGGTTTTAGTTACTCGTTAGTTGTTTGTTAAACTAGTTTCAAGGTTCAATTCACTTCTAGCACTAACATGTTATTTATTTTATGGGAAGGGTCAAAGGGGAGTTCCATTATCAGCATAGTTTGCTT
>BPLS01004717.1:0-10585 GCA_019656275.1 Rhododendron kiyosumense
GGGAAATAGGATGGTGGGGCCGGGGGGGTGTGTGTCAGGGGAGGGGGGAGTAGCAGCTCTCACATTTTAGGATGGACCCCATCTCAATATTCCAAACTGTTCATTTTAGTGAGCTAGTATTATATTAAGGGTTTTGTTAATGTATGCCCTAGAGGCATATGTTAGTACTTATCTAATGATGCCAACTATATTTAGAACTGTATTGGAACTCTAAACCTAATCAATGGGTCAGCCAACATTTATGAGGAGAAAAATTTATTTATGGTGAGACCAAATTACCCATTTTACTTTTCCCACTATGCATGCTATCTTTTCAACTCCTTTTATTTTTGTAGGTCTTTAAACTCCTGTGGGTTTAAGCCCAAAATAAAAATAAAAAACCCTACGGGTACTCCATATCAGTCACCAAAATAGTATAAAAAAAATAACTAGTAATTTATTCCATTGAACTCTAAGCAGAAAAAAAATGAAGAAAAGAGCTAGCTAGAGAGGCTGAAGCTTGAAAAAATAAATAAAAGTATCTCGTTAGCTTAGGTTTTTTGGCTTTTTTGTTTTGTTTTGTCCTTATTCAATTTTTCTTTTTGCGTTTGTTAATTTTATGTCAAACTTTTGAAGTATAAATTATTGATTTGTCTCGACGAAAGAAATTCCAAAAGTAATTTTTTTTACTCTTACCCAAATATTTTTGGAATATCTAAGATAAAGCTTGAATATTTTCAAAAATATTTGGGTAAAAGTCATAATTTTTAACTCTTACGATTTCTCTCATCGAAACGAATCAACAATGCATAAAAATTTGGCGTAAAAAAAACAAACGGATTTTTTTTTAATAAAGACAACTCAAAAAGCCCCAAAACCTCCCAAAATAAGGAAAATAAATCCTAGCACTTCTTTTAATAACTAAATGCTAATACATTGCGAAAAAAGTTATTGATTTTTTCTATCAACCAGATTTAGGCTAATATTATCTTTTTTGAACATTTTTGTATATTTAGTCTTCTTTTATTTTTACGTTTTCTCTCAACAAAATGAATTAGCAAAATAAATTCTCTTGATCAAAAGTTTTTAATAGAACACGAAAGCCAAAGAATAGATAATACATAGGAGTTTATTTTTTCTTAAACCCGCAGTCCGTAGACCTAGAAAACTAATAGGAGTTGGAAAGATTATATAGAATGGGGGAAAAGTAAAAGGGGTAATTTGGTCTCACCATAAATAAATTTTACTCCTAGTAAATGTTGCCTGACCTTTTAATTACTTTTTGGAGTTCCAATACAATTTTGGATATAATTGACATCATTAAATGAGTACTAACATGTGCCCCTAGGGCATACATTAACAAAACCCTTAAGTTAAGTAAATTGTCCAATGCTAAAAGGACAATTTAATCAGTTTTTATCAGTTGGCCAATTAGGCGCCAAAATTTCTCAATTTCTGATTTGATTATGAACCTCCATATAAAAAAAGGGAATTGATATTTGCGTTTCAAAATTTACTGCAGGCGCTCCACCTTTTTGTTTTTACACTGTGATGTTGCTGGCAACATCACAGTGTAAAAACAAAATGTACACTGATGTTGCCGGCAACATCACAGTGTAAAAACAAAAAGATGGAGCGCCTGCAGTAAATTTTAGAGCGCGAAAATCAGTTCCCTAAAAAAAAGAGAGGTAAATCTTGTTAAATAAGATACAAAAGGACAAAAAATGAATGTGATTATAAAAAATAAAAAATAAAGTGTGAAAAATCGCTACCTGAATGCAGTAGTTGTTGTTGGATTGAGGCTCCATTTCCACTAAACCAAAATTGTAGACTACAATTATTTTGTCTTGTTCTTATTCAAATTTATTCGCTATTGTTTTTTTCGTGCTAAACTTTGTACTCCTTTTATCCCATTTTAATGCTTCATACGAAAATTCGTGTAATTTTCAATAGTATTTTTTTGCTACGGTTGAGTTGTTTAAACTTCCTTTGGTTCTAACTTCTGGGATTGAATCCCTTCTACAGAGACCTTAACTTCTGGAGTACGTAATTTTACAATCTGGAAAATCTTTCGGTTCTATAAACAAACACATTTTTTTTTAATCAGCAAAAACAAACACTTTGTTTGCTAATTTTTTTTACTCTCTGCACAATTATCAATAAATTTATGTATTTATCCCTTCTCACCCATCACCACTCATTACATCAAAAAAAATTCTCAAAACCAAACAAAGTGAAAGAGTTCAAGAATACAAATCACGACCCCAGGCTTAAAATGGAGCCCCTTACCGATGAATCAAAACGGGATCATTTTAGGGAGACTTAGTCAAAAATCTCTCATATTTACATTTTTTGAGCTCAAGAACAAATACCTTTTGTAATCAAATATAAGGACAAATGTGTTCTTTGAGAGTGCCTAAATCCCTAGGTACTCTATATACGAAAGTGCCAAAACTCTGGGATACCCTATGAAAGTGCCTATATCACTAAAATCTTATAATAAGAAAGTACATCATAAAATCCTATAAAAGTGCTTAAACATGTTTTGGCCTTGTGACTAAAAAATTCAAAAGTTAAAGAACCTCCATTGAAAATTATTTTACTAGTGTCCTTCTTTTAAATAAAAATTATTTTACCGTTCTTAAGGTTAATTTTTCTATCATTCATTTTACTCTTTATCTGATGTGTGGGGTGGTGTTCACACACTGTCTCTCTCCCATTGTCTTCGACTTTTATTATAGCTTGGGGTCTGAATTTGGTCACCCTGAAAATCATCATTAGGGTACATTGATGGGATAAAGGACTAATCAATCATCAATTTGGAAACGTATACAATAATTCCTATCCACCGTCAGTGGAAAACAAGAATTCCGCCACCTCCATTATGGGATCCACCTGGGTGTTCATTTTTTTTTTTGGAATTTGAACCTTTTATCTTATAAGGTTTGTAAAAAATTATGCAAAAAATTAGTTTGATCCAACATCGATAAATATATCAAAATCTGAAATTTTATTTATAAAATGGACGGTTTGATTATGTCAAAAATTGTAAAGTTAGAACTCTCCATGACTATCTACTTTACAAAATAAAATTTAATTTCTAATATGCGTATTGATATCCAAATACGTGGTACACTACTTTGTCGGCTACAGGTTAAATGGTTT
The DNA here is from genome assembly GCA_019656275.1 of Rhododendron kiyosumense. NCBI lineage: Eukaryota > Viridiplantae > Streptophyta > Magnoliopsida > Ericales > Ericaceae > Rhododendron > Rhododendron kiyosumense. Next base: position 3,145 of record BPLS01004717.1, read on the forward strand.
AGATTAATAATAAGCACATGATAGGGCACCTCCGCAATCACGGTTGTGAAAAACTCATGGTTTCCACCGCTGGTAAGAAGAATTTATTCTGTAATCTATTATACTATTACAGTATATGATTTATTCTGCTAATCACCTAATCAAGTTGATATTAGTACTATTCATTATTCCAAGGTCCATTTTGAAATCATTATAAGTTTGATACTTTTGGACCAAGTTTTTGTCTATTCTTGACAAGATGGAACTGAATTTTACTTTCCAAGATGCTTTTGATTCAACAACATAGTTTTTACTGTTTAATAATTTTTTTCAAAAAAAATCATTTTTACATCAGATATAAAATACAGAATATAAACTCGGGACACTACATCAATTGTAAAAGTTCATGAAACAATCAAGCTCAACAACTTAACCAATATAAGAAAAAAAAGGAAATAAGCCCATTATAGGATAGAAAAAAAAAAAGAAAAAGAGGAAAAGTCTTCTAAGAGGAGAACACCCATACGTAGATGAGGAGATTCGAACTCCTGACCTCATAGTGAGATTTAAGAGTCCTGACCACCTGAGCTAGCCCCAGTTGGTTTACTGATAATAATTGACGTGTCTAAATTTTGTACTCCCTCTATCCCTATTTTATTGTCCCTCGTTCTATTCGTAACCGGCTAAAAAACTAATTATAATTTTTAATTGGTAATACCAATTATATGCATTATAGATCTTATTTGATAGATTTCAATGAGCTCTTTTAAACGATATTTTTAAAATCACCTAAAACATTATAGATTGCAAGATCTAATCAATTAAAAAGTGACATAGTCTCTCAAAAGAGACAAAATAATTGGCATGGAAGGAGTATATTTTGCTTTCTTGATACAAAAATGCAAGAGCTACACTCATTTACACACCCATATTCACAAGTGTGTGGGCTTAAATACACTACACGCTTTCAGTGTGTGTGGAACCCAACACTTGTGAATGTAGATGTGTAAATAAGTGTGTAAAAGTGGAAGTGGTTATAAAATGATTGTTGATATGCAAAATTCACACACCTAAAGGTAAACTACTATAAGAGTCCTTAAAGTATGCACTCTGTATAACTTGTCCTCTAACTTTTAATTTTATCAAGTCAATCCTTAAAGTTTTTAGTTTGAATATTTATATTAAAGAAAGCCTAATAGAAATATTTTTGAAGAAAGTTCAAATGGTTCCTAATAGGGATGCTCTGTCAATTCGGACCTCAAATCCTTAATTAATTTTGTCAATTGTACGTAATAGCATTATAAACTGTTATAATATTTTACTAGGTAGTAGTCTAATACCGCAACATTTTCCACTTTAATATTTTGTTTGTGATTCAAGAATCTTCAAAGTTGTTGAACTGTTGCGATGAAAAATTGGGTTTAATTAGTGTATTAATATTTATTTAAGATGTCAAATTCGATTTGAACAAATAACGCTAGATCGAATAGATAATCAAGAAACACATGCATTTCTCTTATCAATTGTTGCAACCCAAGAGAATCATAAAGATCGACATTGCATTTCCATTCAAGTATGAAATTTCATTCATCCAAACATAGAATAATCAACCGATTGTAAAAACTTGAAGAACCAAACTGATACTGAACAAATACTTTAGAGCATCTCTAAAACTCCAAAATCGAGAATGGATATGATGGGGGTGTCCAGAGCCAACTTTTTGGCTTTTTATTTTTAACTTTTTGGCTTTTTAACTTTTTGGATTATGGTAAGAATGTATTTTGAATTTGATCGAGTATTTGGATAATATGTGCAGAATGTATTTTACAATAAGAGTAGTGTTTGGGAGATATGTGATGAAAATAAATTATGGTTTGATTTTTTACCATGTTGCCCCTGGTTATTTATGATGGTATATGTGTATAAATAATATTTTAGTTAATTTTTTAAAATTATATTGCGAAATTATTTTCTTCTTCTTTACTTGAAAGTCTCACACTATTTTTTTAATTTTGTTGGTAATTAAGAAGAATGCCAAAAGAAGTTTAAGACAGAAAAAGATAGGATTGAAATTTTTTGAAAATGGTAGGGGCACATATGTCTTTTTCTCATGTACAAATTGAGAATGCAAAAATGAGAAGTTGAAAAACTCCTCTTGGCCTCTTTTTCCATTTCAGCCTATATTCTCAAAATCTGAGAACTCATTTGTTGGGAATGAATTTTGGTGGAGGGTTGCCAAACACCCAACAGGCAAAAAGAAGAACTGGAAAATGCAAAAAATCCGTAGCCAAACACCCTCGATATATTGGAGAGAGATTTTATAATTTATTTTTACTTTTTGCACTTTATGAGAGAATTTAGGAGGAAGTCATCGTACTTTTTAGATATTTGGGTATCCAAATGGCCTTTGGCTCTCCAAATATACAGACCCTACTCCAATTTTAAAGACAAAATCTCTAAAAAGTACGATAAATCACTTATAGATTCTCTACAAAGTGCAAAAAATAAAAATAAAAATAAAATACCAAATCTCCTTACAATATGTCAGATGCATTCTCCATTTTGAAATTTTTTAAGATGGGTCGAAGATTGGCTGCAAGAATTTCTCAAACGCCAATGTTGCATTGGAGTATATGGGCGGTGCCTTGTCAAAATCCCCTTTCAAAAACAATTGACATGGACAGGTGCATTTGTCATCCCCAAAAGATGCATTGAAACTCGAAAGTTTGCTCAGTAGTAATAAGGTTACATCCGTACTGAAAATGGCTAGTCCCAATGATATATATCCAACGAAATTTCTAGTAGTACAATATTGATCAACTGAATCACAGTCAAGTTGCTTTAAAGTATTACTACATTACGGGAGTAGGGAAAACTTCAATTCCAAGTGAAATTTGCTTCTGTGAAAGAATTATACTACGTACTGGCACTACTACAAAAACTTTAAAAGATGACACTCAAAAAATTGAAACAACGACAGTTTTACAAAAACTGTCATCGAAAATATGATGGTAGACTTTTGATGACAATCCATCTTACAAACTGTCATCTTTGCGATATAAGATGACGGTTTAGAATAAAAGTGACATTATTATCTTTTTCTTTAATGTCAGTTTTTGCTTAAAACTGACATTAAAACATGCGCTTCCGGAAGCCCATATGGGAAACCTTTTAATGACAGTTTTCCTTAAAAGCGACATTGAAACTAAGCCCTTTTAATGACAGTTTTAGTTAGAACTGACATTGCAGTTGATCATAAAAGATGACAGTCAGAAAGTGTCATAAAAACATATAAGATGATAGTTTAAAACTGTCATCTCATACTTTCAATGTCTACGTTGACAGTTTCATTCAAAACTGACATTAAAAGTGCTCATCTTAAAATTTTGAAAAATATACTATACATATTTTTGTTTGTCTTTTGTTAACAATAAGCGTGCCAGCTCAGATGGTAACACGCGCACGAGGAACTGAAGTTCTTGAGTTCAAGTCCTGGGGCAAGCAAATATCTGCTAGCCACACAAGTGCTAAGTAGGCGACACACAAGTGCCACTGGGCGGCCATGCGAGAGGCACGTGGGTGCCACGTGGGCGGCCACGCATTCGAAAGAGAATTAATTTTTTTTTCTTGAATGGAGAACAGATAAGATGACAGTTTAAATCCGTCATCTTTGTGATAAAAGATGACAGATTAAGACTATCATCTTTTATCACAAAGATGATAGGTTTAAACTGTCATCTTATATATTTAATGACAGTTTTTCATTGTCATAACAAATCTAGACTTTTAATGACAGCTCCATAGATGACAGTTTCAAAACTGTCATCTTTCACGTTTAATGACACTTTTAAACTGTCATCTTTTACGATTATTGTTGTAGTGTGGAGTAAGATATCTGGTTGATTTCTAGTGGGCGGCTATCCTCCAATAGGAAAAGCACTAGTTTTGTAGAAATTTGAGCACAAATAATGAAAGGTTTTTGGCTCGAGTATCAGAAGTATTGAATCCTGTACAGTACCGCTGGTACTTATTGGAATTGACCAAATTCAGTGTGCCTTATTCAAATACCGGCCGACACTAATTAATACCCAATTACTTTTCAATTTATTTTTTTCTTTTAAAAAATACTAAAGAATGTGAGAAGACTCAATAGTCTACTCACACGCAAGTGTGAGTCTTCTCACATCCGTCTGCGTGTGAGTCTTCTCACATCCGTTAGTATTTTCTTGGAAAAAATCCACTTCATTTTGTTGGTACATGCTAAAGCAGTATACTCGGTTTCTTGTCAAGGGGAATGAATTGTGTTGGGTGGGCTCCATCCACGTTATCACAACATACCTTTCTCTCGCTCCTCTTCCATTTTCAAACAAGAGAAACAAACTGAAATTGTTATTGTAGTTTAGTGTTTGTATCAATTTGATTCCTGCAGTTTAAATTAGCTTGATTTATGCTTTGTATTATTCATTTTGTTTCAACTTGGTCCAATTACTAATTGTCGTTAGACTTCGTTAACCTCAGACACAAATGAACCCCTTTTCTAGGGTTAAAATTGTAAACTGTCATTCTCCTTTAGCCCTAATAATTAATATACATCTGAACCAAAATACAAAGTCTCATTGTTCCCTTCTCCATTTTTTTCACAGCTTCCATTCTCCATTTGTTACACTCGGGATTTTACTTTCGACTGAAACGTGTCTCGTTCGCCTTCGGGGGAAGGAATGAGAGGGATTAGGGCATGAATAAGTGATTCGATTTCTATGGATTGCAACATGATTCTTGAAAAGAAAGGAAAAATGATGAGTTTTGTGTTCTATAAAAGGGGTTCGGATATTTTTGAAAAATGTTTGAATTTTAGAAAATGAAGTGAGTTTTATTTTAAAAAGGGACCGAGTTTTTCATCAAGCTACCTACATATCTTCAGGTAAAGGAGAATTAGGTCCGGCTATAGTTCGGGCCACAAAAGGGGTTTAGAAAAAAATTTAGAGTCTCCATCGAGTATAGAGTTTAGGTGTGTCTGGTCACCTCTTAAATATCGGAAGAATAATTCAAGTATTTTATAAAAAAAGAACATTGGCTAGAGAACCTGATTTTTAGAAAAAAGTGACTCCATTTTGGTTTTTAGGAAAAAGCTTAGGTTTGCAAGATTAGAGAAGAAAGAGTTCGGTAATTCACTAGAAAAGGGACCCATTTGTGTCTAGGGTTAACAGAAGCTAACGATAGTTAGTAATTAGACCAAGTTGAAACAAAATAGAAACTATAGAGTGTAAATCGAGCCAATTCAAACCGCATGGACCAAGTTGACATAAACACTAAACTACATGGACCATTTCGATATTTTTCCCTTCAAACAATGTTCACTCAATTGTTTTTGTTTTTTTTTTTTTGATCCGATGTTCACTCAATTGTTAAAAGGAAATTACAACACAGGAACAAATCTTAAAGGAAAAATCTACAATACACATCCCTTAAAAGTGTGTACCATATGCACATTCATTCATAACATTTTAGTAACTTTTCATAATACTATTCGTAACATTTTCATTATGATTCATAATATTTTGGTGCATTCGTAACTTTTATACTAACATCGTAACTTTTTAGCAATATTATTCGTAACATTTTCTCTATAAATTATAATTTTTTGGGGGTGTATATGATACACATCAAAATAAGAGGTGTGTATTATAACATTTCTCAATCTTAAAAGGTTCTGTTTCGTAAAACGGAAAATAAGAACCTAGGCGGAATGGTCCGGACGAGATATAATAACCTTCTTTCTATTACAGCGATCTCACAACTTCTTTACTATACCAAAATTTTTGAAAGTGCCCTTTTGTTTGTATCATTTGAATTTTTATCCATTCATGTAAACTTTTTAAATCAATAGTTTGTTTCAAATGGAGGAATTTAAAAAGTAAAAAATAATGACTGGTCCGAACACCCGATGCTAAAAAAACTTCACCACAGACCAAAACATGAAGAAAGACTTTTTGTCTGTTTTTTTGAACACTTTCCTATTACGGTTCATATTTTTATATCTTTCAATTTAAAAAACAATTAATTTTAAATGTTTTGATGTCAAAGATAAAAGAAAATTTCCATAAACACTGACCATACCTCTTACCACAAAATACTAATCCCATTTATTAATTTAGTCCAAACCAAGAAAATCCACAGAATTATAAAATATCCCACCACCTAAAAAGAAAAATCATTAATCCAAAAAATTGGTTGGTGGCAAAAGCTTAACTTAGCGGGTTTGTTCCCTCCGCATGTTTTAGGTGCAAATTTTTTTTCAGCAACTCTTGAGACCACCTTTTTCTTTTCACATAAGCTTAATTATGAAAGAGCAATAGAAGAGAATGTAGGGATTAAGGGATATTTCCGGTAGTAAAAAATTTGTATACTTTTATTTGTGGTTGAGAAGTTTTTAGGTGTTCCAGTAGTGAATAAGTTATTGAAATATGTCAAGTTGTTTCCGGTAGTGAATAAATTGTTGATAGGTTTGTGAGTAGAGTTATTGTAACAAAAACAGTTTTTGTTGACAAATTCTTTGTTAGTGGAAACGAAATGGTAAAATATTAAAACTTTTTTGTTAATGGCAACGAAATGATAAAATGAATTAAGTTTTTAGTGTTTTTTTGTTAATAGAAACACCTCCTGTTTGATGTGCTAACGTTCGGCTAAATAAGCCTAGTGGTTTATTTTTTTGTTTTTATTCAATTTTTTTTCGTATTTGTTAATTTTTAATCAATTTTTGGGGGATTATTGCTTCGTCATGACGTAAAGAATTTAAAAAGTAAAAAATTACGATTGAAATCTAATTTTTTTTGAACGAAGACAAAAACAAACCAATAGGCCAATTTTTTCATCTTTATTCAAAAAAAATTGGATTTTGATAGTAATTTTTTACTTTTTAGATTCCTCTTGTCACAAAGAAACAATAATCCCTTAAAAATTGGCAAATAATTAATAAATACGAAAAAAAATTTAAATAAAAATAAAAAAAATAAATTAAATGACTTATTTAGCCGAACGACCAAGTTGATCAGTGACATCCATCCTGCATTACGAAGAGAGAGAGAGAGAGAGAGAGTACAACGCGTGCCGATGTGATTCATTATTGTACACATCAGAACGTACGTTATATAGTAGCATCTCCAAAGTAAAAGAAAAAAAAGGGCAAATTTCACTGACCTCCCCTGAGGTTTCTGACACGAACAGAAACCTTCCCTGAGGTTTCTAAAATGACACTGACCTCCCCTCCTTTACCTGACAATACCATTGGATCCCCCCTCCGTTACTTGAACGTTAGAAATGGATGGAAAAGGTAATTTCGGTCCCTAATTTAGTTTTGTTTTTGTTTTATTTTTCAATCATTATCCTACTTCTTTCACCGAGAAATTATTCGTTGTCCCAAGGGCAACACGTGGACTTAGCCAGGTGGTGCCTCCCACCAACA
>BPLS01004813.1:0-11070 GCA_019656275.1 Rhododendron kiyosumense
GCATGCTGTTAGAAAAGAAGAAGGAGAAGAAAATGATTACAGAACGCTACGTACCACAAGTTGAAGGTTTCGCTAGCGTGGGTGAAAAAAACGAGTCCAGATTGCTGGTCGACATCTACGCCATCGGTGAATTTGAAAGGCACACCTTCTGCACTAGTGGAAAGTTGAAGTGCACGGCCTCCTTGAGGGCCTACCACTAGGAACCTGTAGTAGGCCGAGCAAGAGTGCTTGCGCCGTGCGTATATGAGCCGTGCCATTTACTATCCCCAGAGCCCGATCCGTCCCTGCTATTTTGGTGAAAGGTTCGGCCGTGCTGACGGTGAATTACCAGCACACGTTCCTCTCTCTGTTGGTCGGGGTGGTTTCGTCGGTACCGTTAGTCGTTGGCCCCACGCTCGGTGTTGAACGAACGTGGGCTACGCTTCCAGCTCACCCACGTGGTAGTAACGGTTTCGGTTGTGACGACGGATGTGACGTCGTCCTAATGATTGCCATGAATGGCGTGAGGGCACGTGAAGGTGCCAGCTCGTGACCCAAACGGTTACAGAAACCCTAATATGACGTAGGGGTGAGGTCAGCCGACACGTGTCATGCATCGGTGCAGCCTTGGAAGCCATGCTAGGAAATGGTTATAAATATGCCTTCATGCCTACTCAAAAGAGGTACGCACTGTTCATTCAAAAACCCTAGCTGTTTCCTCTTCTCCTCTTTGAAGCAATACTGATCCTTGCACCGGAGGGCCATTCCGGAGGACCTCCGGTGTGGTCTTTAGTCGTGCTTCATTTTGCAGGACGAAGAGCTGGACCTGGGCCAATTGGCGAACCAACAGGATCGGAGTCTCCACAATTTGGTGAACCCGACGTGAACTTCTTTCTGTACGCGGCGGCTCCTCCGTGTTTCCTCCTCTCCATATTTTCTTTGCCCTTCATTAACACACTTTCACCGCCAAGATGGGCGGCCAACCACCTCCTTCCCATCCTTCACTGCTACTCCATTCCGAAACTGGAATAAATACCGTTTCCCCTTCCCATCCTCCCGGCTTCACGCCTCCAAAAGCCAGCACCTCCATTCCACGTCCAGAAGGCCTAAGTGACGATGCTCTGGCTTATGTCCAGATGTTGGAACAGCAGCAAGAGCAAACAAACGCGGATGTTGCTATTCTCAAAATGGAGATGGCCCGGCTTAAGGCAGCTAACCGTCCAGCCGCCTCTCATTCTGACTCCCAGGGACGTCGCCGACGGCGAAACCTGCCTCCACCTCCTCCCCTTGGTGACAATGATAACCCACGTCGTATCTCCGTCCACGATCGTCTGGATCCACCACTCACGGCCAATCGGGTCAAAGGCGTCGCTCGCGTTGGGCAGCAGCGTCCTTCGATCCACAAACGCCTAGGTGGAGGAATCAGTTTGGGCGGAGCAGACGGAAGACGAGAAGGCAGTACCCATACCGTGTACTCTAGCTCAACGGCTGGGGACGAATACTCCCAGGGCTCCCAAAGCTATGATACGGTTGAGCTCCTGGACAATCCCCAGGCACTGGTTCCCTATGACTTAGGACGGCGAAAAAGCCGAACATCTCGTAGGAACGGGAAAGACCCTCTTGGGTACGCTGCTGAACCCGACAAAGCTCCCAAGGAAAGGGACACCGACCGACGCTCCACTGATTCTCGAAGCACACAGCAGCTACCTCGAGAAAGAAGTATAAGCATAGTTGTTCGGCAAAACAACGATCCATGCCGCCGCAGGGTCTATCGTACCGAACGACAGCCTGAAAACGCCCAACGCCAGTCGCCTGAAACGGGTAGACGAGACTCGGGTAGGCGTCGTTACGAGGATATGACAGATAAGGATGGGGATCATCGCCTTTCCAAGCGACACCGCAACGACCGTGATGGACGTCCCCCAAGGCCGACGCATGAATACCAATTGAGAAAGTTGACCGAATCTCCATTCTCTGCAAAAATTCAGGCGACACTGCCGAAGGTCGGAATGCACCTCCCAAAATTCCAGAAGTTTGACCCGAGCACGCGGAGGCCTATACGCACCTCATCAGCTACCGCAGTACCATTTCCTGCGTGACCGATGACGACGCAATTATGTGTAAGGCCTTTCCCTCCAGCTTGGGCCGCCTCGGCTTACTATGGTTCAACCAACTGGAAGCAGGGTCCATCCACAGCTTTAAAGAACTTGAGCGCGCCTTTAACTACCGTTTCATTACAAGTAACAAGCAAGCAAAGGAAGAGGACGCCCTGGCACAGATGAAGAAGCGACCCGGAGAAACGCTACGGAAGTACGCCGAGCGATACTGGCAGCTTTTCAACGAAATACCGGGTGTGGATCAATATTGGGCCGCTAGAAACTTCAAAAACGGGCTGGAGACTGGGAGTAAGATTCTGGACGAACTCGCGATACGGGCACCCCATGGAATGAACGAGCTCATGCGGACGGTTGAACAGTTTTGCTCTTACGAAGAATTCTTGGCCGAACGAGAGCTGCAAGGCGGGTAGTCATCCACTATCTCTCCGAGCCTTCACGTTCCTACACCGCAGTTGGCTGTCCCGAAGCCGGCAGTCCCGTCACAGCCAAAGAAGCAAGTGAATACTGTCAAGGTCGCGAACAAGAAGGCTCCGAAGGCTCACGACTACGTTGCCGAGACAACAGTTTTCAAAGAGCCGATCTATTTCCTCCTTCGAACTCTGGAGCGAGAACCCTTCTTTGTCTGGCCGAACCCCCCCAAGTTGAACACTGAGGACGGCAATGACAACAGTCGGAAAAGGTGTTCGTACCACAATGAGCTCGGTCACTACACGACTGCTTGCGCCCCTTATAAGGCGCTGCTGGAGAACTTAGCAGCCCAGGGGCTTCTCGACGACCACATTGATTGGACAAAAACGCCGAGGCGACAACAACACACTGGCGGCCAAAACCCAATTCCTCGGCCCGTTGGAGTAATCAATGTAATTCATGGGCCAGCAACCAAGGGAGTCATCCAAAAGATTCGGCAGGAACTAGACGTTGCCAAAAGCTCTCCCCAAATTTTATCTGTCAGTCATGCCCCCAAGCGACTGAAGACACTTGAATGCCCTTGGTCAATCACGTTCACGGAACGAGACCTCCAGCGCGTCCAGCAACCTCATAACGACGCCCTTGTAGTCACGATCCAGATCTCAACCCATTCGGTTAAAAGGGTACTTATAGATCAAGGAAGCTCGGCCGAAGTAATGTATTTACCGCTATTCAAGGAGCTTAATCTCCCGGAGTCTTCCCTCGTTCCCGCCGAGGTCCCACTAATCGGCTTCAGTGGAACACCAGTTTGGCCCATTGGCAAAATTAGCCTTCCTGTAGTTACAGGCTCGGTTTGCACAACCATGGAATTTGTAGTCGTCGACGCCCCAAGCCCGTACAACGCCATACTTGGCCGCAATTGGCTCCATTCCATCAAAGCCGTCGCTTCAACCTTCCATCAGGTGGTACGTTACATTGGGGCTGATGGCCACCAGGAAGACCTTCTGGGAGATCAGTTGCAGGCCAAACAGTGTTTCGTGTCTGCCGTCGGCAAAGCACCGAGCCCATCCCGTGTTCATTGGGTTGAGGTTCCAGACAAGCCCGTCCTTGAAGACGTTGGTTGCCCCGCCGAACAAAAGTCCATCGAAGATCTCGAGAAAATTCCGATTAACGACGATTCGTCGCGGTACTTCTTACTCGGTTCCGAACTGCCCGCGGACGAACGAAGAGAAACCTTCGACTTTTTGCAAAAGCACATCGAAGTCTTTGCATGGTCGCCATACGACATGCCAGGCATCGATCCACAAGTTATTCAGCACTCCCTCAACGTTTCAAAGTCTGCGAAACCGGTGATTCAACGGCCCAGACGATCCGCCGCTTTTCATGCCGACGCAGTTAACGAAGAGGTTGATAGGCTACTTGAAGCCGGGGCCATCAAAGAAGTTCAGTACCCCACATGGCTCGCAAACCCCGTGGTGGTAAAGAAGAAGAATGGCAAGTTACGCGTCTGCGTCGACTATACCAACCTCAACGATGCCTGCCCGAAGGATTGTCTTCCATTGCCGAAGATAGATCAGTTAGTGGATGCAACGGCGGGACATGCTCGGCTCAGCTTCTTAGATGCTTACCGGGGCTACCACCAGATAGCAATGAACCCCGACGATATGGAAAAGACATCCTTCATTACTGCCCGAGGCCTTTTTTGTTATCTCGTGATGCCATTCGGCCTCAAGAACGCTGGGGCTACATTCCAGCGAATGATTTACATTCTCTTCGGCCTTCTCATAGGGGAGATCATGGAAGCGTACATCGACGATATGGTTGTCAAAAGTCTCAAAGCAGAAAATCACCTCTCCCACCTTGCCGAAGTGTTTGGCATATTGAAAAAGTACAAGTTGCGCCTCAATGCCGAAAAATGTGCGTTCGGCGTTAGCTCAGGAAAATTCCTCGGCTACTTGGTGACCAGGAGGGGCATCGAGGCGGACCCCAACCAGATCGCTGCCATTCAGCAGCTGAAAGCCCCATCCACCCCTAGGGAGATCCAAAAGCTGACTGGCATGGCCGCGGCCCTCAACCGGTTTATCAGCCGCTCATCGGACAAATGCCATGTGTTCTTCCAAACCCTGAAGAAGCAAAGCCGACGAAGCTTCAAGTGGACCCCGGATTGCGACGCGGCCCTCGCCGAACTCAAAGATTATTTGGGCTCCTCCCCACTTCTTGTCAAACCCCATTCCTTTGAGATGCTGTACCTTTACCTTGCCGTCTCACCACATGCAGTCAGTTCGGCTTTAGTACGGCGGGAAGGAGCCGACGACCAACCCATTTACTTTACAAGCCGAACACTGCTGCCTGCACAGACACGGTATCTCCCATTGGAAAAACTACTCCTCGCTTTGGTCACTGCTGCTCGGAAACTTCTCCCGTACTTCCAAGAGCACCCCATCACCGTTCTCACCGAATTCCCTTTAAAAAACCTTCTTCGCAAGGCTGATCTTTCCAGTCGAGTCTCCCAATGGGCCGTCGAACTTGCCAATTTTGACATCAATTTCGAACCTCGGACTGCCATCAAAGCCCAGGTCTTGGCCGACTTCATTGCCGAGTTCACCCCCGGTAACCCAGACGAAGAAGCTCTTGTCCGGCCTGAGTACGGAATGTTAGAGCAACATGAGGTTCGTACCACTTGGAATCTTTTCAGCGGCGACGTTTGGAAGTTGCACGTCGATGGGGCTTCGAATAGCAACGGTTCCGGAGCTGGTGTCGTTCTCGTCACTCCCTGCGGCGTCGTCCATGAAAGTGCTACTACACTTACTTTCCCAGCAACGAACAACGAGGCCGAGTACGAAGCTTTACTAGTAGGGCTACGAACCGCAGCTCGCTTACAGGTGGAGGACCTGCATGTTTTTTGCGATTCCCAACTTATCGTAAACCAGGTGACGGGGGACTATGAAGCTCGGGATCCCAGAATGCTCAAGTATCAAGCTACCGCTCTGGACCTAATTCGGAAATTCAAAGGATTCGAGATCAAGCAGATCAGCAGGGACAAAAACGCTCACGCCGATGCTTTAGCAAGTCTCGCTTCGGCATGCAAGGCCGCGGATTATCGAACGATTAACCTTGGCGAAATATCTGAACCCAGCTTTAACGAACCCGACGCGGTGCTCAGCATAACCCTCGGTCCCAGCTGGATGGACGAGATAGTCTCTTTTCTGAAAACTGACACACTCCCTTCGGACAAAAAAGAGGCCCATCGTGTCCGCAGTAAGGCGGCATTCTACTGGCTTTCAGATAGTGGCCAACTTTACCGACGCAGTTTCACAGGACCATATCTTCGAGTTGTTCACCCTGCCGAAGTCCCTTCTATTCTTACCGAACTTCACTCCGGTAGCTGTGGATGTCACTCGGGCGGCCGATCGCTTTGCCAACGCGCCTTGAGTCAGGGCTACTTTTGGAAAGGTATGAAGAAGGATTGTGAAGAAGTCGTTCGGAAATGCAAGCCTTGCCAACTCTTCTCTCCAATACCAAGGCAGCCCGCTCAGAACCTCACACCAATTACCAGTCCTTGGCCCTTTGCCCAATGGGGCCTAGATATCGTCGGTAAACTCCCAACAGCCCCTGGGGGTTTTAAGTTCTTGATCACAGCCACAGACTATTTCTCGAAATGGGTGGAAGCCGAACCTCTTGTCACTACAACAGAGGCCGACGTTCGGCGTTTTGTTTGGAGGAACATTGTGACCCGATTTGGCGTTCCCTACGCGATCGTATCCGACAACGGTTCTCAGTTTGTCGGCAAGGAGCTTACCGGCCTTTGTGCTGAATTTGGTATTCGTTTCTTCAACTCTACTCCCTCCTATCCTCAGGGGAACGGTCAAGCCGAAGCCACAAACAAGACAGTATGCGCCGGCATTAAGCGCCGACTTGACTCCAAAAGAGGACGATGGGCCGAAGAATTACCTCGCGTCCTCTGGGCTTATCGTTCCACTCCACGTCGCTCCACTGGTCAAACTCCCTTCGCCATGGCCTTCGGAATGGAGGCAGTCATCCCTCTGGAATCCAGATTCCCAACACTTCGCACTGAGACCTTTGATCCAAAAACTAACGATGAGGCCGTAGCTACGGAGCTCGTCTTAGCTGAAGAAAAGAGGGACGATGCCCAGCTCAAACTTGCCAATTACCAGCAAGAGGTCGCTCGGGGTTACAACCGAAATGTTCGGCTGAAACGGTTCCGAGAGGACGATTGGGTATGGAGGAAGGTGGTCCGAGCTAATCAGAAGACAAAGTTCAGGCCAAACTGGGAAGGCCCCTACCGGATTGTCAAAGAAGTAGGAAATGGATCTTACAAGTTGGAGGACAAAGACGGTCGGCATATTGAAAACCCTTGGAATGCTCTGAACCTTAGGAAAGCCTACCTCTGAAGTCGTCTGCCTTGGTTTTTTAGATGGACAGTTTAACCATCATTCCTTAGCAGCATCTTGTGTTCCTCACCTTATTACTTAATGAGAACTTCCTCCTCTTTTCACGATTTCTCCTATTATTGTTCAATTCTCCCACTTACGTATGCATCCTTTCACGCTCAACGTTCGGACAACCACGCACATGATCGGATTCACAATCCACAAACAAAGATGGCCCCGAGCGACTTGATGCTCGGCCATTTCAAAGATCAACAAATTTATCCGTTTGTTCTTGGTTCGGCAACGTTCATCTTTTTGACTTGAACAAATTTGCCACTTGCAGTCTTTACTTAGCATTCTTACCTTGCCATAAGGCTGGCGTTTGAGCCAAGACTTATGACAAGGCAGGGGCTATTAAGAGTAAATAACTCGGAAACATGCCAAAGTTTTTGACCTTTGGCAACTCAGTCCAAATATTTCTAAGGCATAAGGAAATGTTCAACTCGTTCAAAAGACAACACAACAGAAAAACTGTCTAAAGCAAACCACATGAAAACTGGATAAATTTTAAACTGAAAGAAAAGTTGTTCAGTAGACACCCCATACAAGAGTGTACGAACAGCAAAACGAAAAGTTGTTCAACAGAAACATTGAAAGTTAGGTGATACATCTGGCACGGTAAACTCCTGATGTTCGGAGCCGTCCAGTCCAAAAACACGTACGGTTACCAAAATTCAAAACAAAAACAACTTAAAACAGACAGGAAGGTTAAAGGTCTTCTTCTACGGCAACCGATCGACCAGCCTCGGCGCCTGCGGTGGTATCCTTTCATGTTCAGACCTCGGTTTGTTCATCGGCTGCAACATTTTCAGTCACCATTTCGATGTTACTTTGAGGATCAGCAGCTGGTGCAACTACCGCTTCCTCATCGTCATCCTCCGGGGGCAGCGGCTGGCACTCCTCCTCCGTATAGGGGAGATCAAGGTCGGGAACGACCGGCTCAGGAAGCTGCTTCAGGAAGCCAGACTCAGGTTGAATGGCCATCACTCCGGCCATGGCGTCGGCACCAGCTGCATAACCAAGCTTGAAAAAGTCTGGAAGCCGAACTTCGAGTTCGTCATTCACCATCTTATGGGCTATCTGGGTATACTCCAAGGCGGCTCGTTTGATGCCAGCCTCATAGCCCGTGGCGTCGACAACCCTTAGCTTCTCCCTCTCCCCCTCTTTCGCCTTCTTCAAATTCTCCACGGCAGCAGCAGCGGCTTCTTTGGCGTCGGCTAATTCGCGCTCCAGCCTCTCTACATTCGCCTCTGACTCCTTGAGCTGGTTCTCCAAAATCCTGCTCTTGGCCCGGAAAGAGTCACGGTCAGAACGGTACCGCTCTCGCTCGGAGGAAACCTTGCTCGCTTTGTCATACGACTTCAGTGCAGCTTGGCCAGCCTGATGAAAACAGAAAAGTTAGAAGCCAAAGACGAACCAAAACATAACAAAAATACTAAAGGTCAAATTGAGATACGAACCTGCACAAGATGTGAGCACATTTCTCCGAGCCCAGGAAGAAGATCGGTTGGAACCTGATCGTAATCCCTCGGCAAAGCCAACCCCCTGAGAAGGGTGACTGCCAGGTTTGGTTCTTCCTTCACCGAATCATTCAGAAGTAACACTCTCCCATCAGGCATAGTGTAGGACGGGCTGAACTGTCGAAGGACAGCAGCTTCAGTCTCCGGATCGGTGAGGTCTATGTGACGCCCGGCTGGGACGTCCACCTCCTTCTCCTTTGATTGAGAAGCATGGACCTTCTCGGCAGGGGGTTGCTGGACCGAGCCGGCTAAAAGAGCGTCGGCGTCGGTCTTCTGTCTCTTCTGTCTCTGCTGCCCCTGGTCTCCCGTGGGATCTCTAATCCGAGCGGGGTTGGCTGTCTTGGTTGGGATTACGGGCCTCAGGATATTGCGGCGAGACATTTCTTCGGCGGAGGGTTCAACGATTTTAAGAGGAGTGGGGATATCCTCGGCGTTAAGCGGAGTAAGCCACTCCTCGGCAGTATAACCAATCTTCGGCAGCCTCACCCCCCGCTGTCGCCTTTCTTGAAGCCCTCCACCGTTTGGTCCAGATTTTCTCTTCTTCTTCTGAGTGATCGTCTCGCTCGGCTTGTCCTTCTTGGTAGTTGTGCTCGGTCCTCCTTCCTCGCTCTTCTTCCTTCCTCGGAGTACTCCTTTGTACGACGGTTTGTATTCGAGGAGCGTTGGAGCGTGCCGACAGATCTGTGCTAGAAGCGTTTCGTTAGCCTTCTCGTGGGAGTTTGTGTTTAGACCCTTTGAGATTGGTCCGAGCTCTGTAAAAAAAAAAAAAAAAAGAGAGAAGGAGAGATCGTCAGTCAAACTCTTCGGCAAACTAATCGCAGAAAAGAAGCATTACCGTAAAGAGGTGAGCTCGTTCGGCAACATTACCTCTTGTATCCTTAATCTTCGGAATTGCAAACCGACGGGGCCCCTCGCCGAACTCGAAGTTCCCATGAACCCCGAGATAGAAATCGGCCCACTTATCCGTGTCGGACAAGCCGTCGATCAAAGGAGTCTTTCTGGGGCACGTCGTCAGGTATCGGCGCCCGGATTTGGCGTGGCGTGACATGGTGTATGTGTAGAAGAGATCCGTCGGTGTAAAGTCCAGGTTTTGGCTCTCGATCAGAGCTATTACCGACATAATGATGCGATAACTGTTGATCGCGAGTTGGTGGGGGGCTAGGCAAAATTTCCACAATATCTCCCTGAGGAAGGGATGAAGAGGGAACCGAAGACCGGCCTCACAAATTGCCATGAGAGGCACGGTTATGTGTTCGGGTCGGTGCTGCCGTTGGTCCCTGATCTCCGTACTCTTCACCCGATGAAGAAGCACGTCGTCAGGAATATGGTATTTCCGACGGAAGGCCTCGTACTTACCCGGCGCGCCACTAAAGTAATGGGCGTAAGGGCATAAAGAACCCTTATCAAAAAGGTCAGCGTCGCTCGGAGCGGATGATGAGGCCTCCGCTCCCGACGCGAATCGAGACTCGGCTTCGGCTCCCATCCTGGGATCGGCTTCGGACTCCGTCTCGGGGGTAAAGATGATCTCCGGGTCGGTAAGGTACTCCTCCTCGGCATAGTCGTGTACTCGCTCGGCGTTGGAATCGTCGGATGGAGGAGATGTGGCAGACATCCTTGTAGAGATTGGGGAATGGTTTTGGCTTCGGCGTCGGTGTCTCTCGACAAGTTCGTTGATCACCTGACGGTCGGATTCGGTCTCCGAACAACCTGAATCCGAGGAGACCTCGATGACCTCGTGAGCCAGACCTAGAGAGAAAGCAAAAAGGAAAAATAAGCAGTTGGTCTCTTCGCCGGTAAAGCAAAGTGGTAAGAAGGTTCGGCGTACCTATTGGCTCACGAGTCATTTTTCTATCCTAGTGGCGGTCAGTACTATTCCTCTCGGTGGTTAAACGTAAGGATTCCCCTCCGAGGAAAATAGCGTACGGATACTCTTCCTCTCTTGGTTTTCGTTCGGAAGAACCCTAAACCCGTATTGAGGCTCGGATAAACTAGTGGGTTGCAGGGATGAACATCACTGTTCATCCCCAGAATTTTAAAACACGTTTCTAGCAAGAACTTCCCAAACAACACTATAAAGACATGAGAAAAGCGGAGAATAAGTGGAAACGATTACTTACTTGAAGATTTTCGTTGTTGAATCAACGCTGCAGTTGTGGATCTTGGGCAGAATCGAAAGCCGGGGCAAAGATTTTAGAGAGAGAAGTTCTGGAAGTAGAGAGAGAAACGTAAAGAACTTTCTCTCTCCTCATTCCTCGAAATTTATAGACCGCGTAGGGTTTCGAATTTCCCGCCCCATCATTTCATCGCCGAACCAGTGGCCAATGACGGGGCGACACGTAGCCATCCGTTGTCAGAAGTCTCTTCGCCTGCCCGGGCGTCCTTTCAACTGACATCCCAGCTCAGAATTTGGCAGATGTCCCCTTGTCATTGGGGCTCCTATCCGACTGTCTCTTCTCATGTGATGAATCTTCGTCGGCTCGTTACAGCTCGGCCTTATTTGAAGTCAATCCCTGCCGTGCAAAAGCGTCGGCAGTAATTGAGGGGCTATTGTAGTAGGCCGAGCAAGAGTGCTTGCGCCGTGCGTATATGAGCCGT
>BPLS01004826.1:0-11299 GCA_019656275.1 Rhododendron kiyosumense
AGTTAGAGGGGGTTAACTATAATTTACCCATTTTTTAAAGTGCAAACCATGATTTTGTGAAGTTGGAATTAGAATTTCGCATGTGGCTGGAATCCAGTGGGAGTCACAACGCGCGGCGTGACACGACGTGGCCATGAGTCTGATTTTACCTTTGTTCGACTATGTGTTGGCCTTGCAACAGTAACAACTATGTGTTAGAGAGATGCCAAAACACGTGGATTGAAGTATATTAATTGTTCGGCTAAATAAATCAAGTGGCTTATTTTTTTTTGTTCTTATTTAATTTTTTTCATATTTGTTAGTTTTTCGTTAATTTTTTGGGAATTATTGCTGCATCATAACAAGAGAAATCTAGAAAAGTAAAAATTGCAATCGAAATTCAATTTTTTTTTTGAAGAAAGACGAAAAAATTGGATTATTGGTTTATTTTTGTCTTTATTAAAAAAAGATTTCGATCGTAATTTTTTACTTTTTAGATTTCTCTTGTTATGATGAAGCAATAATACCCAAAAATTGATAAAAAAACTAAAAAATAAAAAATAAAATTGAATAAAGACAAAAAAAAAAAGTCACTTGACTTATTTAGCCAAACAACTAGGTCTCTCTTTTGTAAACAACCTGAAATTCTTATTTTGTTGGTTGTTTTGACTTCTATACAAGTAATCTTGTGTTTGCTGTGTGCTAATGTATCGACCTATGGATTCTTGCATGCAAACCATGGGGACCTTCGAGGTCTGTTTTTTTATTTATTTTTATTTTTATATTTCCGATTGGTCCAAGTATGTGTTTTTGGATATACTATATTCTTTTTTAAAAAAAAAGAAAAGATACGTTCTGTTTTTTCCTTCAGCTAGTATGTTACATCAAATTTTATGGCTATCTTCTTTGTCATTGATAAGTTCAACATGTTAGAGCCGTTCTGTTTAGTAATTGATTAGTTCAATGATTTACTACTAGCCTATTATTTTATTGATTAGATCAAATAAATTATGCAATATTTATTTCAATGAATTATTATTGCATATTGACACATGTTTAGATAATGTGGAAAGTGGGAGTAGTTTACCATATTTTATTTTCAAATTAGATAGATATTTGATTGTATCTCACATTATGGGAGATGATTACTAGCACCTAAAAATGCGAAATTTTTGATTTTATAATGTGGGAAATAATTTTTATGGTCAAAAAATTTGAGAATAAAATATTATGATATGTGTCTAATTAATTCTTTGCGCAATGAATGTGGTCAAATGGCATCCAAGAATATCATCGTTGATCTTAATAAGGGAGAGAAACTCAATGGAACCAATTATGATATCTGGCATAGGAAGGTTTAGCACCTTCTCAACGAGCAAGAGTTGCTTGATCACTTGACCAATGTCATGACCCCGCCTGAGGAGGGGATCACTGCATAGCATTGTCATGACCAAGGCTTATGTCGTTTGGCGTAAGAAGGACAAAAGTACGTGCTTTACCTTGCTGAGTAGCATGCAACTCAGCAAAGTAAAGCATGTACTTTTGTCCTTCTTACGCCAAACGTCATAGGCCTGTAGGTCACAGCGATCGATGCTGTGCAATGGTCCCCTTCTCAAGCGGGGTCATGACATTGGTCAAGTGATCAAGCAATTCTTGCTCGTTGAGAAGATACTGAACCTTCCTATATATGCCAGATATCATAGTTGGTTCCATTGAGTTTCTCTCCCTTATCAAGATCAGCGATGATATTCTTGGATGCCATTTGACTACATTCGTTGCGCAAAGAATTAATTAGGCAAATATCATAATATTTTATTCTCAAATTTTTAGACCATAAAAATTCTTTCTCATATTATAAAATCGTAAATTTTGTATTTTTAGGTATAAGTAATCATCTCCCATAATGTGAGATAGAATTAAATATCTATCTAATTTGAAAGTAAAAATATGGGGAACAACTCCCACTTTCCACATTATCTAAATATGTGTCAATATGCAATAATAATTCATTGAAACAATTATTGCCGAATTTATTTGAACTAATCAATAAAATAATAAGCTAGCAGTAAATCATTGAACTAATCAATTACTACACAGAATGGCTCTAACATGTTGAACTTATCAATGATAAAAAGAGGATAGCCATAAAATTTGATGTAACATGCTAGATGAAGGAAAAAAATAGAACATATCTTTTCTTTTTCTTTTAAAAAAAATTAATAATGAAATTTGTTTTCAATTATTTATATGCAAATTGGAATATTGTTTAATTAGTGCACATATCTTGTAAATAAAATTTGTCACCGGGTTTTTTGATCATCCCTCTCCCACGGGAGATCACCCCGGTGCCTAGGTAGAACGTGGGATGTAATGACCCTGATTTTTTGAATTCGATCACACTATACAATGAGCTCCTCTATTTGTAGAGGAGAGGAAACCTAATTAAGGAAGGAAATCACACCAATTAACTATGGAAGAAAATCATTCTAATTACAATCAAATCTCAATCTCGATATTATTTATTATATTCATTTATTCTAACATTCCCCTCAAACTCAAGTAAGTCTATCAACTTGAATTTGAAAAAGCCCAGAGATACCAAAAGTAACCAAGCCAATCTAAGAGAAACTAGGAGCAACCAAGCCAAGCCAAGAAATCAGAAGTAGCCAGAAACTAGGAGAAGTCGGGAAGAAAATCAGGAGAAACCAAGAAAAACCGAAAAACAAAGAAGCCAATATTCAAAAAACCACGATCGTTGGTTGGAGAAGAGGCATAGTGGGTGCATGCAACAGGAAAGGGTGAAGGAGATTGACAAAGTAACTAAGTGCCCGGCGAACGGTAGCGAGGCTTAGGCCGCCCATTAGGAGCAGATGTCCATAGAGCCTAGATCTTATAACTCTGATACTATGTTAAATTTCTTGGAGGGTTCAAACTTAAAACCAATTGGCACCGGGGAATTGTGGTTTGGTTAACTGTGGAGAGGAATCAATGCAATTGTTTTAATGATTTTTGAAAACCCAAATGGGAACCCGGACCAGCGGAACCATTGTGGGATACTCGGGAATCCGGATCGGTGGAACCAAGAGTTTTGAATTGTGGATTGGTTATCCGTGGAGAGGAGCAATGCCAAATTCCATGTGTGCCAATGGGAACTCAGAGCGGCGGAACCATTGTGAGGAAACTCGGGAATCCGGAGCGGCAGAACCGAGGTTGGGTATGTAGAAAAACGATTTTGAAAATATTGATTTGGTATATGAAAAATGGTGACACGGTCTACGACAAATCGCGTAGGAAAAACTCAAAAAATATGGACACCAATGTTAGAATAGTGAATGTGGATGTGTCATTGTTAACTGTTTTATTAAATATGCATGTACTATGTGGAAATCATTAATTTTATGATCTATTGATTGTAAGTTAAGGGTTAGTGGATATGGATTATTCTATTGAGTTGTTGTAGCTCATGGTATTACCTTTGGTGACCCTGACATATTATACTGGGGACGACGCTGGTATAATGTTTCAGACTTTGTAGATGATCAGGGTGAGCTATACACCTTGGAGGCTTTCGGAGCCAAAGAACTGGCAAGAATGGAGGAGCAGGTGGAGTTGTAGTTAGGAACCTTAGTTTTCCTTTTCTTGTGTAATAAAAGTGCTCTCATGAGAGTTATGATGTAATAATGAGCTAGACTCTATTTAAGTTTTCAATAAAAATATTTATTTAACGTTTCCAAAATTATGGGCATCACACGGGATGAGACATAAAATGATCACAATGTGTGATCTCCTTGGTGGACACCTTTTGAAATTTTATGCATCAATAATGAAATTTGTTTTCAATTATTTATATGCAAATTGGAATATTGTTTAATTAGTGCACATATCTTGTAATTAAAATTTGCCACCAGGTTTTTGATCGTTCCTCTCATACGGGAGATCACCTCAGTGCTTAGGTAGTGCGCGGGATGAGACATCAAATGATTATAATGTGTGATCTCCTTGGCTCTTTGAGAGTGGGCTAGGGTTTATAGTTAAAATTATTTGTCTCCTTAGCGAGGACTAAGATGAGACTGAAACAAGTCGAACATGGAGTGTATCCACACCTCCATCCAGCATGTATAATGTCGGATGTGAGATTCTTGAGAAGGAACTTTAGTAGAACTTGTCTCGAAAACTCAAGTTAAGCGCTTGAGTAGCATTTGGACCAAGATTTGTATGGTGTAAGAGTGTGACATAACCTAAGTGGGAGCTCCACCATAGCATACAAATCATACTGTATGCAGTGGTGGATCCAGGATTTCCATACAGATGGGTCATTTTTCAAGCATTTCTTTTTTTTGATCGACAAATTTTTTTGTCCAGTGTCCATAGGCAATCCATGGTGAGAAGTGATTGTCTCACCGACACCATGGGATGCAGGAGACACTAGAAACAGCATGAAAAAACGTTATACAAGTAGCAGCAGAAACGTCATAAAGATAGATAACAGCAATAGAGAAATAGCAGCCAGAAGCATTCCATAGTGAGAAGAGATTTCCTCATCCTAGAATATCAAGGCAACTCAGTTTTACAGACTAAGCAGCACCAAAGAAACATAAATCAAACAAACAGTTTCCATAAGCATTCCATGATGAGATGAAGATACATAAAATTAGTTTGAACTTCTCTATCAACTCCACTGGAGATTAAACATTCTTTGTTAACCACAAAATTTTGAACTTAATACATTCTAAAAGATTTTATACATAAGCTCACAAAAGCATAGATTACTTTCTAAAAGTTATTACAATTGACCACGACGGGTTTTCATATTTAGAAAGTTTTGCATGATTGTATTGTCCTCAATCCCATCAAAAACATCTATTTCTATGTACACCACCAAACTATTATTCAACCACTAATCATTCATTTGATTCCATAGTCGATTCTTCACAATGTTCATTGCAGAAAACACTCTTTCAATAGTAGTAGTCGCAACCGGTAAGATCAATGCCAATTTTAAGAGAGCAAGTAAACTAAAGGATATAGTTTATCTCACCCGGTCTCTACCATTTTCTTAGAAAGATCAGTAAGTCTATTCAACCTCGAAAAATCCTCATTCGATTGCACGTCAAAGATATATGAATCAAGCTGACCAAAAAGAACCATGAGCTTTACAGGAGAAAACTCTTTCAAATAAAACTTGACAAGTGTCAACCCCCCACTTTTAGTACAAAACGGAAATCTGCACGTTTTTTTCAAGAGAAAATGGTTCGGAACACGACCTTGCTCTTCGAATAAAACCTTGCAACTTTGTAGTTACTCTTAGAAAAATTCAATGATCAATTACCGCCATTTTTTATCTCAAAAATCGATACCTTTCCGAAAAGTCATTTTTCCATACTTAGACAGATTTTAGGGGGCCGACAGGGTCTTCGGGTACTTGAAGGCACTCGGGCCTTCCATGGCGTCAAAACACGCCTTATTTGCACGTTTTACCTGTAACACTAAACAAACTACCTTACGAGTAATATCAAATAAAAGCTAAATAAACGCAAGTTAAAACAATATAAACGGGACTAGTTGCACCTAATATCTGCAATATTGGGTGCTCATCACGCCCCCCAACTTGAACTTTGCTAGTCCCTAGCAAACTAAAGCGAAACATAATTAACTAAGCTATGCAACCCTTTCGAGATTCAAGATACAAAAACTATGCTCAACTACTACAACTAGGCAAGAGTCCGAAATAACCCTTCAAATTCGAGTACATGCAATCCATGCACAGACATGCCATGAACTAAAATGAACAACCTATGCCGTATTAGAGCAGTGAAGCATGTATGCACCACAACGAGTTTCAACTCCAAAACTCACAAGAATACGCTCTTATTCGACTTTTCACACAGTGGGATACAAGATACATCTCATGACAAGCGCTAGCAAGTAAATGCAATAGCCAGAGATAAAAAGCTACGCATGCTATCAAAAGAGCGCTAAGAAAGAATGGAAAGCTACTTATTCACAACTATGCACGACAAAGGAACAAATCATACTCAAAAGTAGTAAATATCGATCATGCATCAAACGGAGTTAATTAGGGTACAAAAGATCAACGGAGGACTTTATTAGCTTATAATGACCTTGGATACAAAGAGAAAGGGACTACAAAAAATGTAGTGGCCATATACTTGCATGGTTCATCTACCCTTGGCCACTACCGACCCTAAACTACCCTTGGCAGGGCCACATAACGGCCAAACACCTAACAAAGTTACGAAAAAGAAATAAAGAACAACTATTGCCACCGACTCCAACACACATAGTCATTGTCCACATCCAGCTCCTCACGGCATTGAGCATCGAGCTCTCCCTTTTCATTGAACTCTTTCTCAACCGGAATATAAGCTAGCCCGGAGGTCATTCCCATTCTCTCATCATAACATTCAACCCTCTTTCGAATATGATTTTGCTCTTTTATAGCATTGCTTTGATTTTTCTTTGAGGAATAGGGTCATTTGAATTGAGATTTGTAGTGAGAGAGATTTGAGCCAAATTTGAAGGCTTTGGAGAGGGAGATAAAATTTAGGGCTTTAGCACTTGTAATGGGAGAGGAGAGAAAAGGAAATCACATATCAATTCTTCGCCTTTTTACATCCCAATCACTTCTGTCATATTCACACCACCCCCAAACCTCCTTGAAACATTGAAAACTATAAACACATCCCTCCGAACATCCGGTTACCTAGGTTTGAGTAACGGAAGAGACTCGGACTATGGTTCAAAATGAGGACGAGGTGACTCTTATGTGGTTTAATCAAGCAAAAATGCCTTGAATCATTTCCTAAGTACGCTAGCAACTCCTATAAGATGCACAAGAGATATATACATTACTCAAGTATGAACAAAAGATACTATTTACGCAAGTGTGGAAAATGAAAGCAAAAAGCATGGGATGCTTCAAAACGAATCTCAACTCTAACGATGCACAACACTTGACTTGACTTTTAGGCTAAACTTGTTCATCAAAATTCATGTATATGCAAATGACATGGATTCAAACACACAACCGAATTCGAGGGGATACACGACTCTTGCCATTGACACAATTGAGCATAATTAAAGTATTTAGTAAGCGAAATCACTACTAACAAGGGAAGATTGCAAGTAAAAGCAAAAAAATTTAAAATTTAAAATTTTAACGAAAACAAAAAGAGATAAGTCTCAACAACATATATATATATATATAGCATATATATAACCCTCCCCCCAACTTAAACGATGCTATGTCCTCATAGCATGAAGAACAACAGTATTGAGAGAAGAGAACAAAAGATTGTACCTCCGGGGGAATGTCAACCCCCGTATACCTCGACCAAGTTGGAGGCTTTTTTGTCATTGCTTCTCTTCATCATTGGAACTGCTTCCAAGGCTCACTCTTTCAGCTCCTCCATCAGAACCATAGCTAGTCACACAAGGTCATCGCCAGGGCTTTCTTGGTCTTACAACCGCGACATGTAATCGCACCCATGATTAGGGCTCCTGAATGCCTCACTCACCCTAGCTTTTAGACCTAAACCACCAAGGCTGGTGTGGTAGCATGCTTACCCTGCAAAAGACTTAAGAACCAACTACCTACTAAGAAGCAAATGACATTAGTACCGCCCGGCTCGTGTTATCCGGGCTAAAAAAAATTGACAAGTAAAATTAAATCCACCAAATCGTCACGTGATTACACGGGTATTACTTTTCTCCCCATTTCCCAAGCGAGAAACGGGTGGCTATACCAGACCATCAAAAGAGGAAAAGAAAAGAGAAGAGAGAGGGAGAAAAAGAAAGAGTTTATGTACGTTCAGCCAAACGCGGGCTCCGAACATTTATTATGCCAACTAGAGCTAATAAAATTAACATAGCATTCCATTCAACACTCTGCTTCAAAAATTGAATCCGACCATGCCACAAAAATAGATACTTTAAGTAAAGCAACTGCCGAATTCGTTTAAGATATTTAAGTTCAACCAAGTTTATAGCCCAAACAAAATCAATTTTCAAATTGTTGAGGAATTCTACTATAAGAGGATTGTAAACCAAGTCAATGTCCTCAACACCAAGAAAATCAATTAGGTCTATGATTGGTAACTTCTTAAAAGTAGGCCCCCATGCATCGTGTTTGTCTAAAAAAAAGTGTAAGGAATCTACCTCGCCATCCATTTCCTTGCTGGTGAGAAGATCAAGGCACAGAGAATTCGAAGGGACAATTGTAGCTTCCATGGATTCCAACTCTTCAAAGATTGGATCATAAGCATTCTATTTAGCCAACAACGAATACAAATAATCCACTTCGGCATCCATTTCCTTAGCAGTGAGAGGGTTTGCCAATGAATCTTCATAGTAGACACCCGATGCATCAAGCATGTTCATCTCATGAGCAAGGAGTAATTCCTCCGGGGAAGGATCAAGATATGGAAGATCGAAAGAAACAACCTTAGCAGTGAGGCATTTCTCCCCTGGATCATCACAAATAGGGGAATCCATAAGAGAACTTTGGACCTGAATTTCATCAATAGGCTCATCACTCCAAGCAAACTCAGAGGAGTTGTCGCAATCGAAACTAACATTTTCAATATAGCTATGTGGCTCAATTTCCTCTTCCATGGCATTTGAGTTGGACTTTTGAAAATTTTGAGCATAAACCCGAGATCGTAAAATTGAGGCCAAACTATCAAAGAAATTTAAGGCTTGAGCGGGTTCTTTTTCAAAAAGTTTGCCATCGCATATCATGTCTAAGAACCGTTGACTCTTTTGAGAAAGTCCATCATAAAAATAGTTAGCAATTTGAAAATTATCATAGCCATGATTAGGGATTGCAATGAGCAAATCCTTGTACCTGCCCCAACATGCATAAAATGACTCATTTTCTCTTTCGGCAAAAGTTTGAATTTGGTTCTTAAGATCAAACCAATTGGTAATGGTCATATGCCTTTTAAAAACATTGGTATCATGAGTGGCTATGCAAGGGGGTGTGAAAGTTTGATTGGGACAAAGGTAATCCTGCAAAGTCTTATCGGGTGTGATAGTTTGACTAGGACAAAGGTATTCCCCCAAAGGCTTGTGGGGTGTTGCCCAATTGGCCGCTGCCATTCTATTAGATAGATAAGACATAAAGTAAATAGGCTAAAGGGGCTATATCGCCACCTCTCTTCTCAAAACAGTTCCGTGGGGTTAAGCCACCGCCACGTTATATGGACAATAAAAGAAAAGGCAATTGATACTCAATCTAGCTTTGTTACACCTCAAGTCGAATTGATGGCTCAGTTAGAGGTATCCGCTAAGTTGAGTTCAACAAACACAAAAGAAAAATTAATGGAGTACTTACAGTGGTTTGTCGATCCTCCAAATAAGCTATAAAAAGAATTCCCCGGCAACGGCGCCAAAAATGCTTAGCCTTCAAAACTTGCCTTCAAATAAGGTTGAGAAAAACCCCAAGCGTAGGGCTAGATTGTCGGTAGCATAATAAACCGGTAAGACCGGGATCGTACCACAGAGAATTTGATGATATTGTAGGTTGAAAAGGTAGAATGAGGCGTTCAAGACGGCCAACTAGGTTTTGCTTTAAACAGTAAAAGTAAACATGGAAAAGACAAGAAACGAGTTTAATGAACGAAAAGAGGCAAGTCTAGGGATCGTCTAACCCTTGACAAAGGCCATTACCGGTTCTCAATATAACTCAGGCGAGAGTCACGACCGCGTGCTCACGCCCGAAAGATTTAGCTTTAACAATTTCATTTATCAAAAGATGTGATTAAACGGAACTAAAACAACCTATTTTTGCTAATGTATCTAACACGTAGGAGGCCACGAGCCCTCAATATACCACTTGCCAAGACCGCTTGACTAAACGACATACCAAGGAGTTAACACCCCTCGCTTAGACCAAAATGACTAAGTTAGTTCGATTCCGAAACCATGATTTTAAGCCCGAAGGAGTGAGAACCAGATAACCACCTAAGTCATTGGGAAAGAGTGGCTCGAGACTTACCCAAGAAACTATTCACACATAGCTAAAAAGACTAGAAATTGTGCTAGGAAAGATAAACATGTTTAACCGACGAAAACAGAAATAAACTTGAAATTAGTAAGGATCACAACCGTAGCTACAACATTAATAAACGAGAAATTAATATAAGACAAATACTTACTTGAGTTCTTATGAAATTAAGCTTGCATAACAATGAAGGAAAAACTAGAAAGAAACCTAACCTAGAGCAAAAAAAAAGATTTTGAACTAAAGTGAGAGAGAAGAGTATTTATACAACTCATCTTCTCTCCCAACAAAAATCCTAAAAACATGCTATAAGTAGCAAGTATTCCATAAATGGAAGCTCCAAAAAGCAACAAATATCTGGCCGAAGGCTCATGGCATCGATACAGATTAAGCAAAGTATCGATACCACGCTGCTAAATCAAAAAGGGCCATTTCCCCGTAGCAATCCCGTATCGATACAGATTAAGGCTATATCGATACGGAATACTCTGCCTTGCCACGAAGCTAATTCGCATCGATACAGATTAAGGCTGTATTGATACGGGAAGCTTATCTCCAGTCTTCAGGCCAGCCTCCAAAACTCAGCACCCGACGGCTCCCAGCAACTTCCACAGCTTCACAGCACCTTATTTTCATTCTCTAAACTTAAGTAAAGGCTACATTTTAAACCTTTCTTTTACCTTTCCTTTACTTTAATTTATTTAATGAAAATAAGAAAGTACCTCCCATTTGGAAACAATGGCATTACCAGAATTTCAAGATTCCAATTAAATCAAAATGTCAACCCCCCACTTTTAGTACAAAACGGAAATCTGCACGTTTTTTCTCAAGAGAAAATGGTTCGGAACACGACCTTGCTCTTCGAATAAAATCTTGCAACTTTATAGTTACTCTTAGAAAAATTCAATGATCAATTACTGCCATTTTTTATCTCGAAAATCGATACTTTTCCGAAAAGTCATTTTTCCATACTTAGACAGATTTTAGGGGGCGATAGGGTCTTCGGGTACTTGAAAGCACTCGGGCCTTCCATGGCGTCAAAACACGCCTTATTTGCACGTTTTACCTGTAACACTAAACAAACTACCTTACGAGTAATATCAAATAAAAGCTAAATAAACGCAAGTTAAAACAATATAAACGGGACTAGTCGCACCAAATATCTGCAATATTGGGTGCTCATCAACAAGACTAATCAATTTCTCCTTTTCAAAATCATTGAAGTAGTTGGATGAATTTAAACATGCCTCACAAAGTAACAACTCACTATTTGCCTCGGTGAAACGAGCATTTAGT
>BPLS01004848.1:0-14336 GCA_019656275.1 Rhododendron kiyosumense
TTGCTATGGGTATAGCAGGAACAGAGGTTTGTTTACTTGTACTAGTAGAGAAATCATTATGAAATCCACAGTTTGCCAATCAGTTCATTTTCCATAAGAACACAATTTTAATTTTACCTAGAATTCATGAAAGCTCTGATAGGGAATAAGACATTCTTACTAGCATCTTTGCCGATATTTCCAACAGGTTGCCAAAGAAAATGCAGATATTGTCATAATGGACGACAACTTCAAAACCATCGTGAACGTTGCCAAATGGGGCCGATCAGTTTACATCAACATCCAAAAATTCGTTCAATTCCAGCTAACAGTCAACATCGTCGCCCTCATGATCAATTTTGTCTCTGCATGCATCTCTGGTTTGCTCATCCACCTACCAACCCTTTTATACAGTTCTCGTAATTGCACGAGAAAAAAAAAACTAACATTTTTAGGAAATTTGCAGGATCTGCCCCTCTTACCGCTGTTCAGTTGCTGTGGGTGAACATGATTATGGACACTCTCGGGGCACTAGCATTGGCCACCGAGCCTCCTAACGATGAGCTGATGAAAAGGCCGCCAATTGGGAGGAATGTTAGTTTCATCACTAAGGTGATGTGGAGGAACATTATTGGTCAGAGTATTTATCAACTGGTTGTACTTGCTGTTTTCAATTTTGATGGAAAACGGCTGTTGAAGCTCAATGGGTCAGATGCTGAATCTGTTCTCAATACATTCATATTCAATACCTTTGTGTTTTGCCAGGTACTCCTTTCGGCTATATTCAACTATTTCTTCCCGAAGCATGGACTCCATTTTTTTTCCCCCTATCACGTATCATGATCAATGTTTTAGAATCGGGATACGTATCTTATATCATTTTTTCAATTGTATACATCATATCAAGATATGTATCCTATATCTTAAGATACGTGAGTTTCTATTGTTTAGTTGAACAAGATTTTTGGAAGAGCAGAACACAAACAAGGGTGGGGAATAAGACTATTTGTATTACACTGGAACTCAAACATTTTTTTAGCTTGGTAGAAAATAGCTAGACCCATCCCTATTTATACCTCCATAGAAGGATCCAGTACAAAGATATTTTCATACATGATAAACTTTGAGGTAATTTTAGAATTACACATGTGACTAATTCTCACAAAAAACTCTAGATATTTCGCAAGAAAACTCTAGTTATTTTGCAAGGATATTCTAGAGCTTCTAGAGATAGATATTTTAGTGTTCCTAAAGACTAGATATTTATATCTTCTTCAATACTATCTTCCATCTTTGGATTTTGTCAATTGGACTTGTCTGGACTTAACTTTCTTGTGCCAAAATACTAAATTTAGTTTATGCTTCAACAATGTTAATCATAATTAACATGAAAATACTATTAAAAAGTTGAAAAACCTAATAACACCAACAAACTATGTTTAATTTTAAAAAAAAAGTTTTTAAGAAGCAAAATTTCAAGTCTCTCAATTGGAGTCTACTACATTAAGATTTCATGTTCCCTTTTGCCAGGGAAAGAAAAGTCAGCCAACAGAACACAATCGAAGTATGGTTCTTTCTTCTATACAAGCCCTACATTGAGGTTGAATTTTATCAAATGGTTTAAAAGATGCCATAATTAGATCAAATGGTTTAGATTAATGAATTTGGGGTTCCGCTTTCAGAAATAAGGTCCGACTTTTTCTCAATAAGTAATTGTAGGATACGTACCGAATTGAAATACACGTATAAATCGTAGGATACGCGGTCGTATCGTAGAATTTCTATAAAAAAGGATAGAGAGTGGGATACGTATTGTTCTTCGAAGGAGACGATACAAATCGTATAATACGTATTGTGTATCGTAGGTTTTTAACAACTATGATCATGATCTTACATCAATATTGTTAGGACTGTGAATAACGTATGTGACAATGGTGCTTTTTAAAATAAAACCACAATGTCGGGTGTTTTGACCTGAAATGAAGGGATCGCAAAATGTCACACATTCTGTATATCATTATAGATGATGGAGAATAGGTGGTAAGTAACATACTCGAGATTGCTCGCTCCCCATAAGCCATTTGTGATCTGCTCATAATACAAACTAATTGAACGTTTTTTTTTTTTGGTAAGTGTATCATTTTATAACCAACCAAACGAGAAAACAAACGGAATAAATCCCAATACAAGTACCTATACACAAAAGGATAACCTCACTACAATCTACATTTGTAGAAACAAAGAGAGAACAAAATTACGAGGTAGCATTCCCAAGAACTCTACTTGAGATATTCCATTGGCTACAAAGCCTTTGGTTCTCAAATGAGTTTGGGAAGTGCTTCCAAGTACAGACCCTTAGCCCTATATTTTCATCAAGATGAGTTAGCACTGCATTGGCACTCCTAGTCCTTCTCCCAAATACTATGGAATTCCTTTCAGCCCAGATGAAATACACTCCAGCAGCGAAAACTAATTTGAACAGCATGGAACGAAAACTTTTGCCTTGACAGAAACTAGTTGCCCAATTTACTTCCGTGTCCCAAGCCTCAGCCCCCCGGTGAATCTGGAATCTATGTAAGATCACTTTCCAAATAGAGGTGGAAAAACCACACTCAAAAACAAATGTTGCAAAGTCTCATCGCATTGGGAACACAAAACACAACCAGGATCACTCTCCATGCCCCATTTGCAAAGCCTTTCCTTAGTTGCCAGCCGCTTCAAACATGCTAACCATAAAATAAAAGACCATTTTGAAACATTACTAGAAGACCAAACAAGAGAGGCCCATGGAACCTTTGGACCTTTGTGTCTAATAGCTTCCCACGTGTGCTTTGTAGTATAAGCACCAGTTGGAGAGATAGTCCAAACCACTTCATCACATCTATCCCTTTGAGGCTTCAAAGAGTCTGGAATTGAAAGCTGAATCTGTTGCATCAGATTGGATCTAGGCCTAGGCCAGTGCCATGCACCATTAAGAATAACAGAACTCACTTTTGCAAATAAAGATCTTCCCATGATAGCAACTGAGCGATCATCAAGAAGTTTGTACAGGGGACCTTTGGGATGCCAGTTGTTAAACCATATAAAAGTATTGCAACCATCTCCTATAATATGCTTCACAAAAGGTTGACCCACACATCTAAGTTTCAACAATTTTCGAACAGTCCATGAACAGTCTTGAGGCACCTTCATAGCCCATATATTTTGATCTCGTATCATATAACTGTGAACCCACTTGACCCACAAGGTGTCCTTTTTCTTGCAAAGAGCCCACAAGTGTCTCAACATGGTGGCCTTGTTCCAAACCTGCAGGGACCTCAAGCCCAAACCACCCTCATCTTTGGGAGAGCAAACTTCTAACCAACCAACTTTAGCCCCAATTTTTTTGAGATGAATACCAGACCACAAAAAGGCTCTCAACACAGCCTCAATTTCCTTAATAATTTTCTGTGGTAGAATAAACAATGAACACCAATAAGTCTGCATACTTAAAAGAACTAATTGTATCAAGAGAGCTCTTCCACCATAAGATAGGCGGCTATTAGTCCAACTAGCAATTCTCTGTTGGGTTCTATCCTTCAACTGAACACAATCTTCGTATTGAAGCCTAGTCGAAATAAGGGGCACACCCAAATAACAAACTGGTAAAGTACCCTCAAGAATTGGCAGAAGATTCAAAATGTCAGCATTGACAGATTCCTCAACCCCAGAAAAAAGATCTGACTTTTGTGAAGATTAGGTTTTAAACCAGAAGAATGATAAAATTCCTCCAAAGTAGATTTTATAATCCCAATAGAAGATATATCAGCCCCAGCCAGTAGAAAAAGATCATCAGCAAAGGCTAAATATGATATGCTCAAATTGCTACACTTGGGGTGGAATGTAAACTGACCTTGAGAGATTTTCTTTTGAAGAATGGCATACGGACCCTCCATTACCATAAGGAATAGGTAGGGAGAGATGGGATCTCCTTGTCGAATCCCTTTTTCTCCCTTAAAGTATCCCCGTAACTCCCCATTAATCACCACAGAGAACATAGCAGAGGATATACATGTCCTAATTCAAGAGATAAACAGGGGAGGAAAGTCCATGGCACTCATAACCTCAAACAAGAAATCCCAGTCAACTGAGTCGTACGCCTTTATTAAGTCTATTTTAATGGCACACCTTGGAATACCAAAGTCCCTTTGATAATTTCGCACAAGTTCTTGCATCAACAAAATATTGTCTGATATAGATCGACCTTTGACAAAGGCAGCTTGAGCTTTATTAATGACAAAGGGAAGGACAGGTTGTAACCTATTTGCTAGCACCTTGGTTATTATTTTATAGACAACGTTGCAGCAAGCAATGGGTCTATATTCCTTCATACATTGAGGGCAGCTAGTTTTAGGAATCAGAGTGAGTGCAGTAGCATTAACATCTCTCAATAACACACCAGTTTGAAAGAAATGTAAAATAGCAGTAGTTACCTCTTGACCAACCACAGACCAGTTCTTCTGAAAAAAGATTGAATTGTAACCGTCTGGTCCAGGGGATTTGTCACCATTGATCGCAAAGAGAGCCACCTTTATTTCTGCTGGAGTAATAGGGGCAATTAAGGCATCATGAAAGGAATTTGGAACTGTATGAACAAAGCATAATCTTTCCGACGAAGGATGTTTCTAAGTAAATTTAGACCCCAACATTTGCTTGTAGAATCTAAGAATCTCACCCTTGACAGCTTTAGGATCTTCCAAACGATTACCATCCTCATCACAAATAGACAGGATCTTATTCCTCATTCGATGACTTGCGACTTTCTTATGGAAAAAACTTGTATTATTATCCCCCAAACTAAGCCACCTTATTCTTGATTTCTGCCTGCACCAAGCTTCCTCAGCAGCACTGAGGTCGTTAAAGTTCAGTAGACACAGTTTCTCGTATTCCAGCAAAATAGGATCCCGTGTAAAATTAGTACAACGTGATTGGATACTATTTAGCTCTTCCCTGGCAGCAATCACTTTATTTTGAATATCACTGAAAAATGCCTTATTAAAACTTCGCAAACAAGGCTTCAGTCTCCGAAGCTTTTCATAAAGATCCCGCATAGGAGAATCACTATTATCCACAGAACAACACCAAGACTGGGTAAGAAAGGAAGAGAAATTTTTGTGAGACATCCAAAAATTAAAAAATTTAAAAGGTTTTCTCCCACCATGGTAAGGGAGTACAGAAACTAGGAGAGGGCTATGATCTGACACTCCAGGAACAAGGACAGCTACCTCAGATTTTGTAAACAAGTTCTACCAATGAGAATTAACCATAGCTCTGTCCAATCTGCAACTGCTGTGACCTTGACCCACTCTTTTATTCGACCATGTGAACCAAAGGCCTTTAGAATTTAAATCCTCCACTACTATATCCTCCATACAGCGATTAAAATCCCCAGTAGAAGTAGCATCAAAATGACTGGGCTCAGATTTTTCATTTTGCCTCCTAACGGCATTAAAATCCCCAATGATGATCCAAGGTTGTGTCCCCCCGGAAACAAACCCATCCCGAAGATCAATCCACAACTGTCGTCTACCATCTACTTGATTAAAGCCATACACAACAGAAAGAGTAAAAGATTTATTATTCATCAATATAGAGAGCATAATCACCTGCTCAGAGCTGGCAAGAACATTCACCTTAGGGCCCTGCGTATCCCAAGCCACAATGATATGAGCAACAGAACCAGTCCCAATGTTGTGAACAAAATCCCAACCAAAAGGAAGACACTTTTTCATTGTTACGTTCAAATTCTCCTTTCTAACTTTTGTTTCAATTATTCCAATCAAAGATAGACCATTAGCATGGATGAATTTCCTTATTTCCACTTGCTTAATGGGATTATTGAAACCCCTAATATTCCAAGAAGCAAATTTCATTTTATCGTTTCTTTGGCTTCCTACCTCTTTTAGCTGCCCCAAGATTCTCTCCACCAGTAGGCTGTTTAGGACCCTCGTTCTCTAATGAACTACAACAACAACAACATAACATAACCCATCTAGTCCCCAATCATTGGGGGTATGGGCGGGGGATGATTGGAGACAGACCTAACCTTTGGCAATATATGCACAAAGTGGCTGCTCTCCGAGTACCACTGAAACAGTGGCCCCCCTAAACCTCCAAGAACCGAGGAGCTACAGGGACGTTTTGTTGTAGAACTCAAGGACCCTCGTTCTCTAATGAACTCAAGGCCAGAAAAATAGCATCAGGATCGAACAACCCCATTCCCAAATCATTAGGCAGGAAATCATATTGGGGAGGTACTCCAATATTGCTAGAACTTGGAACATCAGGATCAGCAGTTGCATTCATGTTTTGCCCCTTATCAACATCTTCTAAGCCAATTTTCGGCTCAGTAATCTCAGTAGCCAATGCTTCTATAGGGGGATCCAAAGCAGCTATAGGAGCATCCTGTGGCTGCAGAACAGAAAAGGGGTTGGAACAAGGCAACACGATCAGAGAGACATTTGGGAGCTCAGGACTTGCAGTTGGATCAACAGGCTCCACACCAGATTTCACAACCCATACTTTATCTTTAGGGACTACTGGAGCCTTATAAGGAATAGCATCAAGGACAATAGTCTGCTGGCTGCAATTTGAATGACCAAAGACTTTATAGGTCTCCAAGGGTATTTCACATCAATTGAAAATATTTTCCCAGAAGCTATAAGAAGATCAACAGAATGAGGCAAGGGATCTAAAGCAGCCACTTCAACACAAATCTTCGCATAACTAATTCTCCTTGTGGACTCAGTCATCTCATCAGCATAGAGAGGTTTGCCTATGGCACTGCAATATAGCTTAAATCTGCTGCTGTCCAATATTGGAGGGGAACATTGTATAGCTGTATCCATATTGGTAACCTCGACATACCCTCTTTTTCATACACAATATCAGGATGCCACACCTGTAGAACCATCAATCGACCACCAAAGTGCCATGGGCCAAATTCCACAATCTGTCTACAAGCACTCTCTGAATCAAATTGAAAAAAGAAAAAACCTTTTTCATTGGACAGAACCTCAGTCAGTCCATAGTTTTTCCAGATATTGGTAAGCTATAGACTTCACAGACAAGAAAGGAAGTTTTTTATCAACAGAGTGACCAACAAGACAGTCCTTCCATTTCACAGCCCCTTGTAATTCCACCTCCTTAGGAGGAGAAACCCTAATCCTCTCGCCCTCAACCATAGGTGGAAAAAATTGAAGATTCATTCTAATATGACTCCCACCAGGAGGAGAGACTTTGTCTTTCCAAGAAGAACCTGTATCCAATACCCCCAGGGTAGGACCCTTAACCTTCAACGATTCTAGCAGTTTATCCTTTTCATCAAGCTCAGAACGTAGAGCCCTAACCTCTTTATTAAGTCCCTTAATCTGCTTAATCGCAGGCGTATCATTCTCCTGAATTTCTAGATATTCATTGTTAGAAACCGTAACAGACTCCAAGAAATCACACAAATTTATACGACCCGAAGATTTGCTTACAACAGGAGCCAAGGAACTCAGTACCCTTCTTCCCGATTCTGGCCTCTCTTTCTCCTCTCCTCCCCTCTCAGCTCATCTCCCACCATGGATGACCTCCCTCCCTCTCCCTCATTTTTGGACCACGGAGACCAGATTTGGGTTTTGGCTGGTGACTCTGATCTGCCTGGTGGTGACTTGGCTCATCTCCTACTGCCATGGATGAGCTCCCTCTCTCTCCTTCATTTTTGGACTACAGAGACCAGATTTGGGTTTTGGCTTGTGACTCCGATCCCCCTGGTGACTGTTTTTCAAGCTCTTTGACGACGACGGTGAAAGCATGTGCAACTCATCCGGCTCTGATCTTCCGGTCCTGATTTGGCCTATTGCAATGGGAACAAGCATACCACTTTGAATTTCAATTTCATGGACTCTCCACCTCCTCTTGGGTTCCGACATAGCCGTTGAATTTTTTGTTTTGTTATTTTTTATTTTTGTTGTATTTTGTTTGTTGTTTTAATTTTAATTTTTCCTTTCCGATTAATATAACTAGGATCATCTTTTCACTCGGAAAAAGAAAAGAAAAAAGCACTCTTAGACAACACGAAAAATCAGGCAGCTCAAGCTCCATAGGCTTGATAAACAGTTAACATTGTTTTTAATTTTTCTTTAAATCGCTCTTGCTATGTCAGGTATTCAACGAAATAAACAGCAGGGACATGGAGAAGATGAACATTTTGCGCGGCATCTTTAGCAGCTGGTTATTCATGACCATCATCGTCTCAACAGTGGCTTTTCAAGTTGTAATCGTTGAATTTCTGGGCACTTTTGCAGATACTGTGCCTCTGAGCTGGGAGCTTTGGTTAACCAGCATAGTAATCGGAGCAGTAAGTCTGCCCGTCGCAGTTGTCCTAAAGTGCATCCCGGTTGACACGTCTAAAGTTCGCAACACTGTTCAGAAACATCATGATGGTTACGATCCTCTCCCCAGTGGTCCAGAATTGGCTTGATATTGGTGTTTCAAGTTCAACTGTGTTTCAAATTGGGCTGATCTTTGGATTCTCCGCAAAATTCAGCTGGAAATTTGGTGTTTTGGGTAGGAAAACCTTAGAAAGTTATTTCATTGATATTTTTTTTGGGTGATTTTAGGTGTACATTGGCGTGTCCTGAATTTTTGGTTCTGAGATTTGGCAAGTGATTCTTCTTTGATTTCTATAAATACCCATTTGTAAATTTGATCTCACGTCTGAAAGTTTCCCTTCAATATCAAACAGTTGCAATCACTTCATAGTTAAGCGTGCTCATCCTGGAGCAATCCAAGGATGGATGACCTCTCTGGGAAGTCTATGGACTTTGGGCGTCCAAAGTGAACAATATTGTACAAAGATGGAGTGGGTCATTACAGATGGTATCAGAATACAACCCTGGTCTACATGGGCACAGTGATTGTGCTGTACAGAACTAAGTGTCACACCATGGCCACCAGGGGAAGGTTGCTGGGCCTATGCAACGAGGACGTTGCATCCTTAAGGGGGGTAGATTGTGACACCCGGCTTTCCAGTGGCCGGCGGTACTGCAGGATGGCAGGCTCCGTTTGGACGGAAGGGGTACTGCAGGATGGCAGGCTCCGTTTGGACGGAAGGGGCAAGCAAGTCATGGTTCATAAGAAAAGATCCCTCCTACTTGTACAAGGCGCCGTGAAGACGGACCAAAGCGCATAAGAACTTCGCAGTTAAGCATGCTCATCCTGGAGCAATCTAAGGATGGGTGACCATCGTACGATCATAAATACGTACGATTATAAATAGGCACGATGGAGAATCAATTATAAATCTATGCATTACGGACTTGGGTAGATTTAGCAAGGGGTGAAACTGAGAATCCTTGGCTACTGAGAAATGGTTATTTTCATGACACGGTTCGGTTCTGGATTTACACTTGAAAAGTTCCAATAACTGTGAAACGAAGTATACGAACGCATTGATATAAGACGTATACAAACCAATTACACCAATTCAGTTTGTATTTTTAATTAAACATATAATAAGCAAATGCACATGCGATTTTGTGTGCTTTGTACACTACATTATTGACCATCGTACTTCCGTAACAGTTAATGTACAAGTACAAAGAGTTTGTATATTTAAACATTTTACAAGCAAGTCCGAGAATATCCAGCAAAATTAGAAGTTCATTTAAGATTTTTGTTTTGCTTATGTAGCTAAAACCAACTTATGTTAACTTGATAAATAGTTTAGGTATGGCATCAACCCTGAAAGTGAACTAGAACCAGGCACTGCTTTTTGCGCTTCGACTCAGGGTCGATCTTAGATGTTCTAAGGTTTGGTTCCTAAATAGTTTACCTTAAATCTCGACCATATCAGAGAACCACCACACGCTTGCAAAACTCCATACAACAATCCACTCAGTAACTAACACCAACATCATGACTGACATTCATATGAAAGTACTTCCATGGAAAATCCTAGTAACCTTCATGCAGAGTACATTAGTTCAAACCAACAGCAGACTCGCCTGAGGACTTAGTGAGATGCGGGATCAGCGTTTCTTCGTACAAAGAGTTTGCCTATATCTTCTGTCACAATGTTACTCCTGCCAGAATGATTGCCAAATCATTAGAAACTATATCATTGAGTGCCACAATAAAACTGAAGCAGCATAAAACATGTTAATATACTGACAATGCAAAAGAAAACCAGTCAAGTACTGCTTTGAAACCATGCCACATACGAACCCTGCTGATCCACCCTTCCCCAGATATACATGATCAGGGAAAGCAGGAGAAGGAAAAAACCAGTTGAACTAGGTCTCTGAGTGGCAATTGAGGAGCATACAAATTCCAGAGTGAAACTATGGTCATACGAAATCTACAATAAATGTGCTACATTAAGTTTGTGCATATATGACAACCTAGCAAATGAATTTTACTGTTCTCCAATACTCCCAACTCACCAAACTACCCCCGTTACTCCCTCCAACCAACTCACTATTCTGTTACCAGCTATTTAAAGTCCCTGGAAAAAATTGCATGTTGGGGGAAACATTCGTAGTTCCACACTATCCCCCGCCACTCCCACTTCCATCACTCAAACCCTACTAATTAAAATCCCTCAAAAGGTGGAACTTTCATTTTATCCCTACTTGAGAGCACCCTACACAGCCGGAAAAGTTGTAAATAGTTGGGAAAGGCGAAAAACATTGACTTGTTAGAAATGTAAGAGAAAACTTCCAAGACTAGATCCACTCATCCATCAAAACTAGTTGTTCTACACCGCTACTAATTGCCAACTTGAGAGTCTTGAACTCGACTTAAATCAAACTATGCTAGAGGGGAATAAATATGTTAAACTGCCGTCTGAATTAGGATGTCTTCAATAACGTAGGTCACAGAAGCAATAGTTCGACTGTTAACTTGTCAAGGTGTAGCACAATCAAGCTTCAATCACCTAAGTAGCACGGATACAGACACGGACACGGACACGGATTCGGGACATGGCAATTCTAAAAAAATGGAAATACGGACACAGCGGGGGACACGCCACGTGTATATATAATATATATTTATTTATATTTTTTCATTTTCTCCATGCTTACATTGCAAAACGTAAATAATGAACAACTTAACAGTTAACATTGATATTTCGTCATAAATACTAACCATTAATAGTTTTAACATAATAGATTATAACTACTAACCATTACATTGCACCCGTTGAGGTAGACATGTCTTATTAATAATGATTAATGTATGAGATTAACATGGTTCAAATAAAAATACATATATATACACACACCTAAATATACACACATATACAGAGACACATAGAGAGAGAGAGAGACAGAGAAGAGACAGAGACAGAGAGGAACGAGAGACAGACATCCGAGTCTGTGCTTGTCGTCTCCTTGGGCTTGGAATTTGAAAGGTAATGAAAAAATGAACCAGTCGGAACATAATATAGGTTTTAAAGGAATAATTACAGTTTAGTCCAAAAGTTTTGAATAATTTCATATTAACTCCTAAAATTTTTAAAAAAAATTTCATTTTAACCCCCAGCCGTGTCCCCGCCGTGTCCCCTATCAAAAAATAATATAAATACGTATTGGACACGCCACTTAACCCCTAAATTTTTTTAAAAAATTACATTTTAACCCCCAGCTGTGTCCCCGCCGTGTCCCCTATCAAAAAATAATATAAATTATTGGACACGCCACGTGGCGTGTCCAATACTTATTTAGGCATGTTCCTGCTGTGTCCCCGTGTCCAATACATGGGTACGGCGCCCTTTTGGAGTGTTGGTGCTTCATAGTCAATCACAATGGGTACAAACTACTCTAGAGAAGCATTAGAAATATAGATCCAGACCAAAGAGAAAACAGAAAATGACTTTTTAAGCATAATAGATGAAAATATAAACCAGATCACAGCTCACCTTCCGCTAAGCTGTGGTGGAACTAACAGACCGGCTACCGTATCTGGAATACTCTTCTGATGTGGCAAATTCCCCTTTGGAACTTTACTTCGGGGTAGAGCAGAAGCTAATATATTTGCTTCTCTTTTTCGTGACTCACGTTCAGCTATTGCGGCTGCAACTCTCAAAGAGTGGTCAGAACCACTCACCAGATCAGACGACACAAGAGTCGAATTTAAAAGGAGTGAAGCATCAGGAAGTTTCACAACAGAAGGTTCCGACGACTTTGAACTTCGAAGGTGTTCATTCGATAACAGCCCTGATTTCCTAAACATCAAAAACAAGTAGCTTGCTTCATTCAATAGCATTTACAGTAGGTTTCCCACAAAATGAATCATTATCTCAATACTAAAACAGTCATAACCATAATCCCAGTTTCACACCATTTAGAGTGTCTCAACTAAGTAACAGCCAAATTGGCATTTCAGTGCAACCAACCAGAGCAAAATAAAGCAGTTCATTAACCTAATTAAAAAAACCTAGTTTCGGATTTCTTGTGTAGAAGAAGCTAAAGGCGAATACTTTAACCAAAACGAGAATTACTGGCTTTGAGGAGGCAGGGAAGGCGGTTGATCTCGGTTTGATTCGTCTTTTGGAGATTGGAAGCTTCCTTTCACTCCTTCTTCGCCAACTCCCGCTTCGTCTTCTTCGTCTGAAGAAGCGTAGTCCACCAGTGACATCTCTCTCTAACTAAATTTGACTCCTTGTGATAAGTATCTGTGTATTGTCTCGGTATCTTATCAGGGCCTTGTCTTTTTTCCTCCCCATACATACGAGAAAGGGGATAAACAAATTAGTACTCCGAATTTAGCATAACCAATAGATAAAATTGATACCCAATGACCTACCCAACTGAAATACGCATTAAGATCTACAAAATGCAACAAGTTAAACAGAACATGCAAGAAATTACTGAACCAGAGAGAGAGAGAGAGAGTCTGATACCAGGGATATTTTGGGAGCAAATTTCGTGCCCTAGTTTACTCTCTCAGCAGAGGAACGAAAAATGGCCAAGTTTTGGCACAAAGACGTGATCCTATCCACGCTTCATCCTTAATTCCTTATTACTGGAACCGTGCATGGGAAACACGCGTTCTCGTTGTATCACGAAAGCGGTTTGTGCAAACGCGACTTATTGAGAATACAGATTGAATTGAACGATTAATTAAAAAGAATGAACATTTTTTTGAACCACGAATTTTTTTTATTAATCTATGAGAGATTTCAAAGAGAAAAAAAAAAGAACATTGATTAAAGCGTCGTCGTTACTTTACCTGAAAAGGGAAAAAAAGGGTATTGGAAAGGCAAAATATTGCTGAAAAAGTTCTCTGTAGGGATTTTTTTGCAATTACAACTTTACCTGAAAAGGGAAAAACAAAGTATTGGGAAGGTAAAATATTGCTGAAAAAGTTATCTACAGTGATTTTTTTGCTTTGGGAGTTGCTCTCTTTGTTTATGCTTGTTGTATTCTGTTATCTAGTTTGTAATTTCTTAGTTTTGTGATATTTTATTTGTTGATTGAGGCTGTAATATGTTATCTCATGTATTGACTATTTATCTATTATCTATGAAATTCTTTTTTTGATGCCCCCCCCCCCCCCAAAAAAAAAAAAAGGGAGTGAGACAATCAATTTCTTTTCGCTATTCTTTGTCATGGATTCTATAAGATGTACTATATTTCGGGAGGACAACGCAGCATTAAATTATTTCCAGATACAATTCAAAAAGTATCTATATTTCAGTAAGAATTATAAAATGCACTTTGGAATAACTACTTCAATTCTAAGTTCAAGATTTTCTCTAATGCAAAACACTTTCTACCAATTAATTTCACTCATCTTTCCTCTACCCTTTTCTTGGCGCCACAAATTCTTGATCCAAACAAAGCCTAAGGAATCAATCTTTTCGTTATATAATCTCCATACGTGTGAAGAAACTTACATTGATCCTACAATCAAAGGCACTGTAATCAAACAATCAAAACAAATAAACTGAAAAAACAAACGAATATTTCCAATATAACAATACAACACAACTTCCGGCGGCTCCTTCAGAGCATGCTACAACAAAACCTTGTTACAT
Source organism: Rhododendron kiyosumense (assembly GCA_019656275.1). Taxonomy (NCBI): domain Eukaryota; kingdom Viridiplantae; phylum Streptophyta; class Magnoliopsida; order Ericales; family Ericaceae; genus Rhododendron; species Rhododendron kiyosumense. The sequence continues at coordinate 14,048 of BPLS01004848.1, forward strand.
AAGGTACCTAGTAGTTCCCAATGGTTTGATTCGCCCATGGTTTCATACAAAGGTTGTAGTCAAAGGAGGCACAGAGCTATGGGCCATCGACACTACTGCCCAAGAAGTGAAGGTCTGTAGAACACATGACTCTGCGCTATCTCAATCCGTTCACGTGGATCATGCATGGTTTCGTCTCTCAGTGCTTGAAGTATGGCCTCCGTTGGAAGCTCCCTGAAAATTCATGCATATTTCAGGTCAAAATAGAGAGAGAGAGAGAGAGAGAGAGAGAGAGAGAGAGAGAGAGAGA
>BPLS01004920.1:0-13014 GCA_019656275.1 Rhododendron kiyosumense
CGACAGACAGGGAGCTTGTGGTGGTGTTGATATTTTTCTGATTTATTACGGGCCGAGTAAATACAGAGTGTAAAGTTAATTGGGAAAAGTTTTTTCCTTTTTCAGACACACACACACACGCACTCACTCACTCTCTCTCTCTCTCTCTCTTCTTCCTTGTATCGCGTTTCGACGCGAGAAGATTCGAGAGAGAGATGGGTGGGTAAGGGAGAGAGAAGGCAGTTGGAGGGGGAAGCGGCGATGATTTGGGCTGTAACGGCCCGTTTGGTTGGCTGGTCAGGTTAGGAGGAAAAACAAAGGTCAAATTATGTAGGCCCCATTCCATGTGGCTGGTCGCGTGATGATTTTCCTTGGTAAAGTTCTGCTAACGACTTTTTAGATTTTTTGGATTTTTTTTATTATTTTTATTTAAAAAATTGCGTCAATTAATTTTGCTACCAATTTTTTGGAATTGTTGACCGATAAAAAAATGACAATGGCGTCTTTGGTTGTCATATAAAAGATGACATCAAAACACAGGTTCGTTAATAGTTTTTAAATTATTGATTAAGAGTTTTACCTAAGTATTCAGTTTTAGGAGATTTCCGGAGAATATACCAACCCTTGAGGATTGTTGTCATACAATCCTACAGAGAGAATAAAATTTCAATAGATCTAAGCGGAAATTAGTGGCTTGACTTGAACTTGTTATAGTGCCGTCGAATTAAGTAGCACGGTTTTATCTAAACCCGTTTGTAAGTCAGGGCTGTGCATGGTACAGATCTGTGCATGGTACGAATCGGATCGGATTTATATGAATCCAATTCTAATTCGCAAGTCACGGTTTTTTAAAAATGAAATTCGTGTCCGAACCAAAAGTCTCGCGGCTCGGTTTCAATTCAAACCGTGGTCCATGAGTTACAAATCAGTCCCTTTTTTCGTACACGGATTACATCTTCCGAGTATTTCATCGAGGACCAAGTACTACATGATTCTACACTCTAAAAATATATAAAAGATGATTACATTTTTTGTGCAGTCCTAGTGAGTCTAGGGCCTATTTAGATGCCACAATAGAAAGGGGTATTGTAATATACACCCTTCTAATACGTAGGCCCTCCTCTATGGCATGATTTGGCAAGCCAATAACGGAGAATATCTTAATACCCCTTCTCCATAACTCCCATAACTCCCCCTAATACCCCCTGAGGGGGGCTTACACATGGTTAGGGTGGGAGCCGGCAATATGAAATCCCCCCTTATAATACTCCATCTCTTTTTCATTTAACTACAAAATAACTTTATCCCCTCATTTTATACCTCATCCAAACCAAGTATTATTTAATCCCTCCATCACATCAATATGGACCCACCCTTTTTACATAATATCCCATGTTATTCAATCCCCCTTCTTACATAATACCTCTAAATTTAATACCTCATCCAAACAAACCCCTAGTGTCTACTGTCTAGGGTGGTGTTGAGCAGAGGTGGTGGCTGCAAATGCCGGGAACAAAGAAGTAGATATTTGAGAGTGGAAACAAAAATATAGAATTTTTTTTGATCCGCAAAACCAAAATATAGATCAATTTCCACTAGTTTAATTTAACTTCTAGAGTGTAGAAGTGTAAAGTAACATTTGCTCTTTGTTGTTGTTTTTTTTTTTTCTTCTTCTTATAGATGGGCGAAACAGAGAGGACGAGATGGAGAGATTGACAATGGTCTATATTTTGAATTGACAATGGGGTGTTTCTTTGCGAGTGACTTTTTTCATTGTAATTTATTATGAATATAGATCTTATGAATTTGTGGAAGTATTTAAAATATAACCAAAGATTACGGTGTTGTTTTTGATAATGTTGTCATTTCCTCGATTTGATGTAGAACTTTTTGAATGAAAATGTTGATAAGTAGTCTTTATAGTTTTAGTGTGGTTGAAGAATGCAAAAAATGAGAATTCAAGACTTCTCTAAATTGATTTTTCATAATAAATTATTTATACATCGAAAACAAAGTAAGGTATACAATTTATGTACCCTTTTTTCTTTTCTTTTTTGTACTTTTTAAAATTTATTTTTGAACATTTTATGTATTTTGTACAAGTTTGTTTGACATTAATTACAAGTTCTTTAAGAATCGATATTCGGATTCCACAAACTGTTAACCACACTTTCCCCAAAAATCAAATTGTGGAAGTGCAAAATCACCTTTAGTTCAAAGACCCTGCAAGACACATGGTAGGGTGCACACGGGCCATCGGTCTTGACAACAAATGATTGGATATAATCTGAACTTTTACAAATTCTATTCGGAAAAATGCTTTTTGAAAAATGGTTTTTGAAAATCAAAAGGAACAAGACTTTAACCTGCCAAGTATATTTGACACAGTCACAATCCATTACAATTGAAATATAAACTTATATCAAGCTTATTTTACAGATCTAAATTGTTTATCTTGTATAAATCATCAATAATACCAACCATAGTAACAATCATACTAATCAAATATGAATCGATATCTCATCGGGAAGTAAAATGAAGTTTTTGGGCTTTTATCAATAGGTTTCGCTTCATTGAATCAAATCCCAGAAAAACTCGCGTATGTCCAACGTCCAACATCTGGCGGGACTCCGCGTACAAACGTTTTCCCGGCGGAATCGGCGATCCCCTAGGCTGGCTTTCTCTCTCTCTCTCTCTCTCTCTCTCCAGAAAACGGAGAACAACTTCCTAGGTCATTACCGGCGCCGCCGCCGTCACCATCACCACCCCCGTCATTTATCTACTTATACACGTAAACAATCTCAATTCGATTTGTTTCTGTTTCCAAAAAAAACTTTACGCAAACGGCTCTTTGACTTCGATCGAATTTGAAAACCTTTATCGTTTCGTCCGAATATAGTATGGTTGTGCATCGTGTGTTTGGTTGCAGAGGAATTCGATAGACTCACACACGGTTTGGTCGTTTTGATTTGAAGGATAAGCTTTTCGGAGCGATGATGGATAAGAAGAAGTATCCGCTTGGACCAGAGCACTATACTCTGTACGAGGAGGTAGGGCAAGGTGTAAGCGCTTCGGTTCATCGAGCCGTGTGCATTCCGCTCGACGAGATCGTCGCCATCAAAATCCTCGATTTCGAACGCCACAATGCTGATCTGGTATATCATGTACTCTCACGTACGCTCCTACGCTCTGGCATGTTTATGTAATTAGGTGCCTTTGTATCTATTTGTACCTGTGTGAGAACGTTGAACGAACTTTAATATCGTTTTAGGCAGAGCAAATTCGTAGAACAATGGTTTTTGAATCTCGGCATAACGTATGACCTGCCTATAGTTTCCGTGTAGTATATAGAGTTTGGGAGAAGGCTGTGGTACAAATTTTGTCAATATTTGGGTAATCTAGCTAAAGATTCTTGTATGTTCAGTTCAGGTTTTGAGGGAGGTTTTTTGGGTAATGAGTGGAGAGATAGATAGAGAAAATTTATTGGAGACCGTGCACTAGGATTTTGAGGCCCAAAATGAACTAGCCAACATATATGTGAACATTGCTACCGTACGCACTACGTGTGCCATAACTTTCTCTTAGAGTTTGATGTGTTGAGGTTGAGAATTGGGGAAAGGCTAGAGGGAAATGCCCAGCTGCCATTCATAAATCAAAGACGCAGGTGATTATACTTTAACTCTAGGATGCGAATGTCTGTTGTGCGGCTGATTATACTTTTCATGTATATTTTGGGGTGGCAGTTACATTTTTAAGAAGAAATATGGGGTGACGTCCTATGTAACTTAAGCAATTGGTAAAGATGGCACTTTAATAAAAGGGATGGTTTTGTTTCAATAGGTTTCTAGAGCTCAAGTACTCCACACATATTGACATCCTAACTTGGTGTGACTTTTAGTTTGCTTGGGTGAAAAAACAAAAAGAATATCTAAATGCAAATTTTTGTATTTCTTTTGTCTATTTGTTCAATAGTCGACTAATTGGAGAATAATAGTCTGCAGTAATTTCATTTGTTCCAGGATGCGATCATATTTTGACATTTATATGTAAATCATTTGCCAATTGAATATGTTGCAAGGTTCTGTTAGTCATCATTATTTGTGGCAAATCATGTTGATGTCTACGTAATTGGAATCAGAAGATATTGAAAGTTCTTCTGGTAAGGGTGTGTATAGGACTGGCTATTTGTACTGTCTCCTACATATCTTTGAGTTTCAGATTGTCTGCCTTTTTCCCTTTATATTTGTCATTTCTTATAGTGAGCTTTGCCTACTGTTAATTTATTTGGTGGCACAATTTTTTATGTTGATTAATGTTGCTATTGTCCTTTCAGAATATGATATCTCGTGAAGCACAGACCATGATCCTGGTTGACCACCCAAATGTTCTTAAAGCACACTGCTCATTTGTAAGTGATCATAACCTTTGGGTTGTCATGCCATTCATGGCTGGGGGTTCTTGTCTCCACATATTGAAGGCTGTATATCCAGATGGTTTTGAAGAGGTTGTTATAGCAACTGTTTTGCGTGAGGTGTTGAAGGGTTTGGAGTATCTTCACGATCATGGACACATTCATCGGGATGTCAAGGTGAGTATTTTGATCATAACAAAAGGATTGGTTAGAAATTCATCCTTGGCCCTTTTGAATCCAGGGGGCTTATTACACTAAGACACAGTAGATTATTTTGAAATTTGAAACATGTTTATTAGTTTTCATGCATCAGATGAAGAAAATGTAACAATATGTATCTCGTTTTTATTCAGTATTGACTATTCTGCGGCTGCCTTTCGTTTGTAACAGGCTGGAAATATTCTGATTAGTGAACGTGGTGCAATAAAGCTAGGAGATTTTGGCGTATCTGCCTGCTTGTTTGATCTGGAGAATACGCAACGGGTGAGGACGACATTTGTGGGGACACCGTGCTGGTATTACTTCTACACTTTTTTCTTCTCGTTCTGCAATTTCCTTTCAGTCATATGTTTTGTGGGTAACCTTGGTGACTCTGTGGGCCCTTACCCAACCTTAGGAAAAATAACCAATTAGTATTCGCTCGTAAATCTTCCATTATGAAATAGACTTTACAAGCATAGAAGGAATCAAATGTCTCATTGGTAACATCTAAACTGCTGTTCCCTGGTCAGCTGCCTTCTTGCTTCTATGTGCATCATATTATCTAACCAGTGGATGCACCTCATTTTGCAGGATGGCACCTGAGGTTATGGAGCAATTGCATGGTTATGACTTCAAGTCTGTTTAAAGTTTATTGCAATTGTTCCTCCTTTCTTCTTTAATTACATATTGTGATGTGTTATTATATCAAAAACTTTCATGCAGGGCTGATATCTGGTCTTTTGGCATAACTGCTTTAGAGCTTGCCCATGGCCATGCTCCTTTCTCTATATATCCTCCAATGAAGGTGCATACCTCATACTGCAGTCACATAATTTTTTCATATGCATCTTTTATGGAAGTATTGGGTCAATTACTATCCAAAACTAATCCACTATGTGCAGGTATTGCTTATGACCTTGCAAAATGCACCTCCTGGCCTTGATCATGGGAGGGACAATAAGTTTTCTAAGGTAAGTTCCTTTTAAAAAATGGCTCTTGATTTTTAGCTTGATAGTGATATTGACATGGGAAATTATTTTGTTTCTTACTTGTGAGTTTCTTTCTCCTTAGTCCTTTAAGCAGATGATTGCTAGTTGCCTGGTAAAAGATCCTTCAAAACGGCCTTGTGCAAAAAAGTTGTTAAAGCATTCCTTCTTCAAGAAAGCTAGATCAAATGATTATATAGCACGAACACTTTTGGAGGGGCTTCCCGATCTTGGTGATCGTCTTAAGGCTTTGAAGGTCAATGTGTTACTTTCTGAGCATCCAGTTCAACATACGGATGACTCATGAGTCATTTGTGCTATTCCAATTCAAGTTATTTGCTTACTAGTGTGCGATTTTCATGTCAGATAAAAGAAGAAGTCATGGTTGCACAAAAGAAAATTCCAGATGGACAAAAGGAGGAAATGTCACAGGTTTGATTTTTTGGGTCCATTGCTGAAATAATTAAATGTTAACCGTTTTCTGTATTTTCATTATTTTGGTAGCAGCATTTTCCATTACAGCTCCCTTATTCACTCTCGTGCTTTATGGCTGGTTTGTATACATTGCGGTATTAAGTGGTCCTCAATAGCATGTTCAGATTCTCATTTCTCTGTAGAAATCTCTTCACTAGATTTTTATTCATTCCCCTGAATTTTGCATGCGCAGTCTGATAATACTTTAGTTTAATACTCTTATTGGTGACTTAAAATTGTCAGTCGATATCAGTTTACATCTACCTAATAGCATCAACTGTTATGACGGCTATGCAGTCTAGTGCTTTCCTTATCCCGTTTCACTCACTTTTTGGAACTCTGTTCGTTTTGCTAATGCATCCTTATATTGCACACCTTGTACATTCTCCAGTGGAAAAATCATCATCTATTCAGGTTATGTAATCTTCTAAAATGTGTGGGCTTTTGGTTTGTGAGTTGTGACTGTCACTTAGTTGAATGTTTAACACACCTATGCTATGTGATGTTTAACACACCTATGCTATGTGATACCTACTCTATCACCTTATCGCATCAGGAGTGTCATTAACTCTTGATTAAACATTGAACAGTAGTCAATTAGTGTTCCATTTAGCGATGTGAAATGTAATATGCCATTTCTCTGCTCTGTATTTTTAGTTTTACCCTTTTATTCTCTTGCTACTTCTTTGCTATGAGTCATGTTCTTGTGGCCATGGATATTTTTCTCGTTAAGGATCTCTTCCAAAAAGATATCGTATTTTAATGGTTAATGTCCTTGTTGGAGCATGTTGATTCAGCTATCCTTAGAACTCATTTAGGACAAAGACGAGTTGATCATTGAACTCTACTTGATTGAGGTTATGTATTAGGTTTCTGTGCTAATCCTAAAGTTCATGGTTATGGAATGTCAACAAGTCTCTTATCAGGAACTTTTGAGTTGTAATATAAAGCATGGCCAATATAACACCTCCTCCCTGGAGTTGATAGTAAAAGAAATAATTGAAATAAAATAGAAATTAAGCAGGTTGCTAACATCTTGCTGATTTGATAGATCTTTCTTTCTGCTATAGAATCACTACCTGCTATGGTCCTTGATTCCTGTCTGTAGTCTGAGTCTTTTGTTACTAAGAGTTTTCATATGCAGGATTGTTCAAAGATCACACGGAGGATCTTTCCATCTTATAACTAGCTGGTCTAATATGTATTTTCTTGATTTATTTGTAGAATGAATACAAACGAGGGCTAAGCGATTGGAATTTCAATCTTGAAGATGTGAAGGCTCAGGCTTCATTGGTAGAGTACCTAACTACTTGTTCCATTCAGCTTTTTGTTTCTAAACTGATTGAATGCTGAATTAAGTCTATTAATCAACACGTGTATGCATATGTGTATGCATTTTCATTTGGTTAGATCCAGGATGCGGACATCATATCTGAAATAGATCAAGGAGAATGTTCTCTTACTTCTTCTGGGATCGACCATGAAAAGGAAAGTCAGCGTCAGTTGTCTTCAGCGTGCCACAGTTCACAAATTTCAGATGTAGTATGTTATCGGTTTTTGTATGAAGGTCTTCTATGAGATATGGGTTTAGTATTGGTCCTAATGATATGGTACTTCGCAGGAGGATAATGATGCAATGCAGAGTCAACCATCTCGTTTATTAGCAGACTCAACCATGACTAATACCTTGTATGTCTTCTTGTATCACATTTTTTCCTCTCCTATTGTCCTGATGTGATATGTTTTGAGATCTATTTACACATAGCGGATTAGCAGTTTTTTAATATAAAATAGCGGTGCTTGTGCCATTACATTTTCAATAATGGTCATTTGAGTTACTAGTTTCTTATGACTTCTGCGAGCGCAAGTTTTCAGGCTTTTGAATTTAAATGAACACTTGTGTTTTATTTTCCAGAACTAAATGCGAGAACTATAATGATGATGCAAGCATTCGTAATTCTACCCATGAGCCTCAAGTTTCCCAGAATTCTTCTCCCTGTATTGATGATGTTATTGAAAGTACTATGGCGGGAAAACGTGGCTTGGATGTCGGTAGAAGGGTGGAAGATTCATCAGGTAGTATCAGTTTTCCAGATGCTTGTTTGCTCCCTAGCAAAGATGAGTGGTGTGATATATAACATCCACAAGCTTTTGGACTGCATTTGAAGTATTCTGTTTTGGGAATTTCCAATTTTGTGCATGTCTTGTTTTAGGCATACCATTAGTTTGAGACAAAAGGCACCAGAAAATACCTGTGCTTCTAATGATTTAGTGCCTCAGTTTCTACCTTCATTTTGCAAAAGCTTAGTGTTGATCATGGAATGAGAGATATTTGTACCCTCACAGAGTCACAGGACAGTGGAATGGCTCACTTCACTTACGTGGAATTTGCATGCAGGAATTTTCTCTAAAAGTTGAGCAATCACTAAAGCGGAAACCTTGGCCTAAAAAGGGCAAAAGTAGAAGGTTTTTTTTTTAAGTGACAGAAGTAGAAGTTTGAGGATGTTTCCTCATGGGGCCTGTGAAGTGCTAACTCCTGAATTATCAAAGGGGAAAAGTGAATGTCCTTTTGCTATGCAAACACCCCATGTATTGAGATAATGCTAACTGCTGAACTATCAAAGTGAACAAGTGAATGTCCTTTTGCATAGGTTGTTTCTAATTCAGAAAATTAGATTGGACCTTGGAGAAATGGTGCTAGGCTTACTTTGACCAGCTGATACGTCCAATATTGTTAGTGATGGGATATAATATTCGTACTCTGCATTTAGCCCCCCGTACTACCATTGTCAGAGTCTAAAAGACAAAGGGAATGTGGATATCAGTTCCCACATTGCGAAGTAAAAAAGGAGTAACGATGCTAAGGTCATAAAAAGTGATATGGAGTAACCATGATTAGGATGGTGTTGTACATATGGATGCTTTCTTTCCTCATTTTTTTTTACCAAAGGATCAATTCTTTTAATGTAGAGGCAACATGAAATAGTTGGTAATCTGGATCTATCTGATATATGAGATGATCATTTTTTTTTTTCCCTTTGGAGTTCCTGCTGCCATAAATAATTAGAAATCCAATATTTTCATACAAAAATATCCTGATGGTAATGCATGATTGCCCCTTTTCTTCCAAATATTGTTGAAATTGTATGCGTTTTGACAGTTTATTTTGGATATCATGCCAAGACTTCTGAAGTCCTTCTAATAGTTTGCACATTGTTTTGAACTGCTAACATTGACACTTGACCATGGCAAAGCAAAAAAATGGAATTGAAATCTTTATCTCGTACTCCTCTCTAAAGTAGTTGGTATTTCATATCCTCTGATATGAAAACATATTCGATGTAGTCATTGTCTAGGATAACTTGTCGGGAAAACCTATATAAGACAGGTGAAGACTAGAGTGCCATTTGTGAGTCAATTACAAATGTAATTTTCTAGTTTAATTAAATATTAAGTAATTCGTATGTTAGTAATCACAATGGATTGAATCGTGTTTTATGCTCTCTTATTTCAATATGGATTCGTTTTTGTGCAACTCTAACATATAATGCAATATATATTCACACATCAACTGAGAATCTAAAATTTTTAAAATTCACCTAGCAAAATCGATTCTTGTTCAGTTTTGGTTTTCGCTCGTGCTCTCTCTCTCTCTCTCTCTCTCTCTCTCCATTTAAGCATTTCCTTAACTAAGTCCAAGAAAGTTCACTTATCGTTTCAATAAAACTTGGGACAAATAGCAAATCAGCTCCATAACATATCAATTTGCAGTGGAGCTCAAGTTTTACCAGTTTTGGATGATGCACCTACAGAGATTCTATCAAGAGTTTCTAAAACTTCAGGCAAGTAAATTTCACTATCTTAACTCTATTTGATGCCAGATACATTTTGTTCCTTTTTAACTTATTCTGACTTATCATAACAGCAAACAGTGATGAACTCGATGAGAAGGCAAAACCAGTAGTTCAACTAAAGGGACGTTTCAAAGTTACATCTGAGAATGTGGACTTAGAAAAGGTGACATTAACTATTTGTACTTGAAGATTTTCGTACTATTGTTCACAGGATAACATTTGTTACTTCTTGTTAGGTGGCCCCATCTTCTTTGCTGCAAAAGAGTCACAGCATGCAGGTTGACCCTCAAATCTGAAGTGTTCATATTTTTGTTTAATCTTGTTCGTTTGTACGCTACAAGGACACTCTCTGACATGCCTGGGAAGGGCACTCTTGGGACAGTCACAGGACAATTTTAGGCTATAATTAACACTTCAGGAACTACTGTATTTTTTACTTGATAGATTATAGTTGATGATTATTCTGACATATGTGAATGCTGAAACATTGAGTTTAATGGCCCACATAATTGGAATGGCTAGTTGCACGACACAATGTGGAGCTGATAATTTGGCTGTATTTACCTTGTGGAATTATCTTATCGGAATACGATGGGTTATGTAGGTGGTTACCCAACATCCCACCATTCCTCTTCCATCACCAGCTGATGCTACACCACCAAATCTGCATTCCTTTTTCCCGATTTTTCAGTCTGTTCTAGAAACAAATATTCACGAAAGGGTATGGGTTAGCCATATGTTTTTTACCTCTTCATCCGTTGTTTCTTTCTCTAGAAATATTTATTTCTCTTTTTGGTTATCTCAGGGGAGAATTCTAAGCCTAATGAAGCAAGCATCTGCTTGTGATTTTACTGGTGTGAGCCCTCATCCCTCTTGATTTTTGCCTTCGGTTTATGCAAATGTGTTGATCTTACTTGTTAAGTGCAGCCAACAGTGCAGTTGATGGAGGATGTACACCAGTGATCATAGCTCCGATAGAGAAATCATTGGTATGTATAGTACGTGGTTTCATCAGCCTGCTCTATGATATTCAGATAAATCATCTTCTATTAAAGAAATTAAAAATCTTTCCTCTAATTGAACCAACACCGAAGATCCTACACATGTTTTGTAAGAAAGCATTGACTTGTAGCTTGCGGGATAATGATTGTGACGGATTTGTTTTGTTTTTCTTTTCGGCTAGCCTTACAGGAGTGATTATCTCTGACAATTGTGTTCTTGTTCTTCTTCTGTTTTGCATCTTTCTGTTATTGTTAATGCTATATCCATCAGACTGTTTTCAAGTGTCTCTTATATGCCGGTAGCTACAAGTCATGTTGTTAAAGAAAAGCATTTCAATGGCCACGTGGGCACTAAAATATACATTCACTGTTATCAGGTCTTCAAAATAGATCTCATATCTTTATTAACCAGATAAGCATCCTTCAAGATGATATTGATGTAATTATGTAATAAAGCACGTTCCTATCGATACTATTTTCTGACATGGAGGAGAAATAATTCATTTACCATAATGGTATTATCTAACACTGATATAATATTCTCAAGTGGTTATTTTCTTCAGACACCGTAACATGTGTTTTTGTAAAAAGTAGGAAAGTTATATTTGTAGTTGCGTGCATAATCAGGGCTGGCCCAAGGGTTATAAGTGCCCAAGGCCTAATTAAAAAAAATGTGCCCTCAAAAAGTTAATACTTAACAATTTTTACAGCAACAATTACAATATTGGTGCATTTTATTTGTGAATTTGAAATTCAAAGTTAAAGAAAAATTAAAACAAACAAAAAATTCTACCAAAACATTTATGGTGCGTAAGATCCATCATATATTTTGACAAGTAAGAGTCATCATATTATATGCAAGAGTCCACAACTTACAAAGGAAAAACAAATGCCAAAAACATGCAAAAGAGTCCACGGTTTACAAACGGAAAACAAATAATGAAAAAATAGAGGACTGGGTTTTGAACCAGGTACCTCCTGCCTTTATTCTTGTTATATAAACACCACTGGGCCAGAACGTTTTCTCATTTCTGTGTCAAGTCACGGAAAAACTTTCATATAACATATAACTAGAGTGCCCCAAAATTTTGTAATTATTGGGATGCCCAAGGCCCAGGCCTCTTGGGCCTTGTACTTGGGCCGGCCCTGTGCATAATGCACATAGTCGATATATACAACCTTGAAAGGTGCTCATGAACCGGCTGATCACACTTTGAGAAATTGGTACTTTGGTCTGATGTGCATCATCTTGGGTCACTTGTGGTTATGTGATTTAATTAGGAAACATCCCACAGCCTTCGCTTGTATGTAAATGTTGGCTTCTTATGATTATTGATTTAAGGGGTACATTGCATATTTGTTGTTTCAATGCAGCTGGAGGCAGCTCATGACAGGGAAAAAGAGCTACTTCATGAGATAACTGACTTGCAACAGAGGTAATCTTTACCTTGAATGTATTGAACATTTCATTTCCTCGTGGTTTTGGAATTCACGTAGCTTTTGGACATCGTTTTTTTCGTTTCTTTATCATGCAGGCTAATATGTGCCCAAGAAGAACTTCAGAAATATAAAACACAAAATCCTCAGGTTATATCCCCTGATTGTATCCTTGCTTCTCATTATATAGCTTCTGTTTTTTGTTTTTTTTTTTGGGTGAACAGAATTAGACATTAATATTGCCACTTTCAGGTTTGATTTCATTCTTCAAATGGCATGAGACAGATGAGGAACAAAATTGACACCACTGCGCCCCAACAAAAAGGTCAGGAAATAAGGCGATGACTATGACGAACAGTCTTGGGTACGCTTGTTTTATCTAGTTTATGAGAAGCTGGCATGTATAGTTCCAACGATATGTGCAGACCTTTGGTAAAATTGTTCGTATGTACATAATCCAGATGTAATACATCTTTTTCAATTCATGTATTCAGATTTTTGCTGAAGTAGCAAAGAGCTGTTTTCTTGTAGATCGTGTAGTATTCCTAGAGAACCAAGATCTTTTCATGTGAGGATGTGAACTGAACCCACCATGGTCCCGTTCAATGGTCCAAGCCGTTCATTTTTTGTGAGTATTGTTATGTACACCATCCATGCGTAAACAAAGTTGA
>BPLS01004923.1:0-10946 GCA_019656275.1 Rhododendron kiyosumense
CCTTACTTTATTACTCCGGTTTTGATCTAATGGCTCAGATTTATTAAGTTTTGATCTAATGGCTCAGATTTCATGGGGGCATGATGCCCCAATACCACATTGGGGCATCATAGAAAAATTGTCTATTCGAACCCCGTCTTTTCCAAGTATCGACACCAACGTCAAGTTTTAAATTACCAAAGTGCCCCGAAATTTCGAAAAAAAAACAACACTGCGACTGCTCTCAAGCCTCTCTCCGCCACCAATACTCCACCGCCACCGCCTGGGAAATTTACGCAATTCCCGATGGAGGGGCACTGCCTCTTCTCTAGAACACTGTGTGTTGGGGCACGAACTTGGCAATGCCCCGCACCACTTGGCAATGGCCAAGGGCACTGAATAATTACACGCCCCCCAGTCCCTCCTCGCCGGAAGCCGCCGAGCCTCCGCATTCCCGCCGTAACAAACGTCATTTCTGAGAATACGCTAGAACTATGGACATTTTAAAACGAACTCAGAAGTTAGGGTTTCGTTCGGCTCACAAAATCCGAACAACGCCGATGGCACGTTCAACCCGTCGGATCCGAAGAATCGGCACCTTTTTGGCTCGGGTACTATGCCTCTCAGCTTCATTTCCCTTGTTATGAAACATGAAGACGAACATGTTTGTTTCTGATGTGCGTGTGGCGGAATACTGCTCTCATGTTCGATTTTAGCCTTTGTGCACAACGTTTTTTAGTTTTATTTTCCCCACTAATGCTTTGGTAGGATGTGGAGAATAATTTTGTTCACCCTCCTAGTGAAAATTGTGTAGGGTCCACGGAATCAATACATTTTTTTGTAGCAATAATGATTTGGTTTGTTATGGGACCCACAAAATCATCCTCTAGAATGTGCCCCATTGTGATGTACCAATGCACATTCTGTCAATACTGGGGTGATATCTCACATGGTACTCAAAATGTGGTGTTCAGACATGGTCATCGATAGCTACTCTATTTTTCTATTGTATGGATTAATGCTATGATGACCATCTTTGATAACCACATTTTGAATACCATATAACGTGTCATTACTGCATTGATAGGGTTAGATTACATGACAAGTGAAGTGGTACTCTACCAATACACCAATGACGCATCACATGGTAACCAATGGTCACTAGAGATAAGTCACCAAAGCATTAGGGTTATGTTTGATCTTTAAACATACAATCACTACATGCTTGGTCACATGCGATGCGTGTGTGCAAATGAGATTGTGTAAAAGAGGAGTAGTGAAAAATCTTCTATTGGGATTAATTTGTTATAAACTCTGAGATGTGAAAGTAGAAAAATGAGGGAAAATAATTAGGGTGGCCGTTTTTTCTCTCTTGGGCAATTTTTTCGGGCAGTATTAAGGGGTAATTTAGGTCAATTAAAAGTGTGAGTCAGCCTCATAACTGCCGTTCACACTAAGAGGTAGATTTCCTTTAATAGATAGATATGTCTCTATGCGTATATATATTCCCATGTATCAATTCCTGTATGAGTAGATATCCTGCTGTTGGGGTTGGCAAGGGAGGTAGGGGTTGGGGTTGAGGATGCAGGGGGAGGGCGGGTGGCGAAATCAGGATTTGGACTCAAGGGAGCCGAATTAGGAGAAAGAAAAAATTATTTACAATTAATTTTGAATTTTAATAGAACATTTTGATAAATTGGAGAATTGAATCTCAAATCAGCTATATGTCATATCATAATGCAAAGGGAAATCACCATTGCGGTGCAGGATATGGAACCCCACAAACTTGGTGTACTGGGAGTAAATTAGTTCCATATATTACAATAATGCAGAATGCTCTGTAAATGTTTTTTTGGGTGGGGCCCGCATGGCCGTCTCTGCCGGAGGGTGGTGGTGAGAAGTGGGGCGGTGATGGCTGTTGGTAGCTTAGGGTTAGGTTGTTTTGGGTGGTGGTGTGGGTAAGATATATTAAAGGGCAAAGTGGTAAAACTACTACATTTGGCGTTGGCAAGAATGAGAGTATGATTTTCCCTCAATGGTCTATTTTTAGCATCAGCTTTGGACTGTATCAACACTGTGGGTAAGCAACCAATGCGGCAGCCTTGGCTAATTTTGATACCTCCTATGCCTTGTAAAAATAGTCGAAGTATTTTTTTTCCCTCTAAAATCCATTAAGTAGTTTTTTATTGGGCCTCAATTTGAATCCATCTTTGAACTCTTTGTTTAGAAAAATGAGCATGGCGTGAAAGGGGGCACAGCCATTGAATATACATATACACATAAGCATTGTTTTACATATTATTTATATAATATGTATGTATATAAAGTCTGTGTGCCTACCTTTTATTCTTGTCCGGCCAGCCCACTTGAGTCTCTCCCAGGATGTGGAGTATGGCTCAAATTGCTTCTAATGATGAAATAGAGCCACCAAGAATTGAGCCGGCAGAGATAGCAACCCATTTGAGATCACCTTTCCAGTACCATACCTCTAGTCCCAGAGCCAGTTCAGAGTTGTTTTCTATAAAGGATGACCTTGATGATGACTATGCCACAAAGTGGGCTGAACACGATAGACTGCCTACATTTGTTCAGTTGAGATCATCTTTGTTAGACGAAAATAAAGGATCCAAAAGAGTAATTGAGGTTACCAAGACCGCTTCTCTAGAGAGACATGTGTTTGTTGAAAAACTCATCAAACACATCGAGAATGACAACCTTCAACTGTTACAGAAAATGAGAAAAAGGATAGATAAGTAAGTCCTTTTTCCGTAGTACTGATACACTCATGCACATACATGATCAAACACATCTAGAACTAGATGTATAGATAAAGAATGTTTGAGTTTACATGCACTGTCATTGTATGCATTCTTACATCTTCATCCAATTCAATGGAATTGATGTTCCAAGTTCTCTTTGTCAAGCATTGAAGTTCATAATTTTTCAATCTGTTACAATGCAACGCTGCTATTCATTGTCCTTACGAGTTGTTCAATCCTCATTTGTGCTCGTGGTTTTTCATTTTCCATCTTTGAATCTAGGTATAAACATACTTGTTTCATGACTGCCTTTTGGGGATTTGCTGATTGGTTATTGGTACTTTAATTGATTCTGATAGAGTTGGTGTAGAATTGCCGAGAGTGGTAGTGAGATATAACAATCTTCGGGTGGAAGCAGAGTGTGAGGTGGTTCATGGCAAGCCGCTCCCAACTCTATGGAATTCACTCAAAAGCTTTCTTTTTGTAAGTATCTACTTTCTTCAAGCAAAAATTATAAGTCATCATTGTTGTGTATAGATAGGCAGGCATTTGGGTTGTTTTCTTGACTTCCGAGTTACATCTCTATCTGGGTTAAGTATTTAATGTATACAACTTGATTTGGGACCTAAACAACATATGTTACTGGCCGTCTAAAAATTTCAATCCACTTCGTGTTAATTACAGTAAAAGGAATTAGATTTACTTTTATCAAAATTATGTGAATATGGACAGTTTGCTGTTTCATCTGAATTTGTCCAACTCATTGACAGGCTCAGTGTGAAATGAGTTTGTATGAGCGGGCTTCTAAAAGGGTCTCACATATATTTGCCATTTATGACGAGGAATGAGCCCCTAAATCCAAATTTAGGTGGTTCTCGGGTTCACAATGCATGAATCAAATGTTTAGGGGTGTCGAACCATCTCTTGTTTGAATTGGTATTTTTCTGCAAAAAACTGGTAAATAAATCGAAGTTCAGGAAAATTATGTCTAGAAGCAACATCAAGTAAAGTAGATCCGTTGTAGTCTTTGTAAATGGCTAAACTGATTAATTTATGCATTTTTCCCACAGGACTGCACCAAGGTACTTGGTTTGAAGCCACAAAAGGCCAAGATAAACATCATTGATGATTTCAGTGGTATCATTAAGCCTGGAAGGTGTGATTAATTTGAAGCTCAATCTTTGTTAGTTTACCTGACCTTGACTTGCCATATGAGAAGTAGTACCATTGTGGTTGAACAAATAATGGAGTCTTTAATCTTGTTGTGTAAAACGGCTCACTCTACATGTTCTCTTAAGTGGTGCTGTAGTGGTTTACTTTTTTATTTGGAAGTTTCACTTTACTGGTCCATTGACTCCATTCCTTCCCTTCATGACTGAAAACTGAACGCTGTTGATTGATTTCGATATTTGGAGGTTGGACTGATTAACATATATCACCATATATTTTATGTGTGTTTAGCAAGCTTCCATTCTTGTCTTCAAATATGTCTTTTTATTGTCATGCATTTTGAAGAAAGATACTTGTGTAACGTTTCGTAAGCATAAGAAGAAAATCCTTATCGTAATTTTTTCTTTGGAAATTTTCATCAGTTTACTCAAGTAGACCTGTTATTACTGCAGAATGACTTTGCTGCTTGGTCCTCCAGGATGTGGGAAAACTACTTTATTGAAAGCACTTTCAGGCAATCTAGACAAATCTCTCAAGGTAACTTTTATTTTGTTTGTTTCAAATAATTAGAGTTGTCAGTGATTGGAATGTGGAATGATAATGATCGTCTAGAGTAATTAAATGTGCAAATTTGCAGAGTTATAAAAGTTTACAGGGCCACATGCTTTACTCTACAAACTTAAGTTTTTGGGTAACTAATTTGTGATATCTTCTTTTTAAAGTGTTGGGTTGCTGATTTGGACGTCTTTCATATATTCCAGGTTCTGTTGTACATCCTTAAAAAGTTGTCTCGAATGTCCACGTATAACCCTAAACCGAAAACACACACTGTATATGATATATCTTCATTCAAGTTGATGAAATATGATGCAAGATGTGATGTTCTTTTCGGAGAAACTCAGATTCCACTGGTGTTTTGTCTAGCACATGCTTCTAAGAATCAACCACTTGCTAGTGATCCAAGTCTCCTTTCGTCTAGGTTATGCTGGAATAATGGGATAACTTCTTAACTTTGAGTTGATCAACAATGCATGAATGCAATTAATTGCCCTTCTGCCCGCACAACATGTTACCACTGTCCTTGAATTGATTACTTTTCTTGATAGATTGAGCTAGTTTTCAAGAGCTTCTTCCCACACATTTTCATTTTTGTTCATCCTTTCCGGCAATAGGTTTCAGGGGAAGTTTTTTACAATGGTTACAAACTGGAAGATTGCATTCCCCAGAAAACTTCTGCTTATATAAGCCAAAATGACCTACACATGCCCGAAATGACTGTCAGGGAAGCACTTGATTTTTCAGCTCGCTGTCAGGGGGTTGGAACCCTAGCAGGTATAGACCCTTCAAGCAATCAAAGGAGTTTTTTTATTTATTTCTTATAAGTTGACGTTTCTACTGGTAGTTACAATAAAATTTTTATTTTATTTTTATGGAAAAATAAATTGTTTAAACTTGCCCAGAGATAATGGCTGAGGTCAGCAGAAGGGAGGAAGAGGCACGAGTTGTTCCAGATCCAGATATAGATACTTACATGAAGGTGCTTTTGTTATCTCTGATCTTTTCCCCTCACGTTTCTGAAGTTCTTTTTATCTGCAAGGCTCCCTCTCCCTCTCTCTCTCTCTCTCGCTCAGATATCGATTTTGTTACTTCTCACAAGACGCTTGTAAAAGCTGAACTCAAATTTCACTTTAATGATGGAAAATTGGGAAGCCTGGGGGGAAATAAAAGGTTCCTAGAAATTTGCATGCTTAATCGTCTGCAAAGGAATTGTGGCCTGGTGATAATCGAACATAGCAAGTAGAACTGATATTGGGAGCATGACGGTAGCTGTATGAATGACAGTATTAGTGCCTTATTTTGCCCCTAATTGGGATGATGTAGTTGACAGTAAGCTTGTTTAATCAATGCAAGTCAAACACTTTATTACATACGTTAATAGCAAAAAGTGTACTCTTTTAATATCAGGCATCTTTCCACGGATACTGCTTGTTCTGGATTTTTGGATGTAGTATGGTTATGTAATAGGCTTATCTGGTACTTCCTGTATTAAAAGGAGTCATTCGCTTGGGATGGCCAGATACTGATATGCAAATCAGTTATGTCAACCTTACTGTACAATTTTATTGGCCTGCATACTCTTTGATATGAATCTAACAACATGGCCTATTTTATGGACTGTGTTGCCTTGGTATGATTAGTTTCACCTTTGGTGATGCTGGCACTAAATCTTCTGCCATTGGATTAATGCTGGTACAATAATGGATTAGATTCCTCAATTGCGAATCTATTTTGTTTTCATACTCTTTAACTTTCAGTTGAGGACTATGGGCATCTCAAAATTATAGTTTTCAAGAAGTGTGCAGACTGTAACTGAAATATAATTGATGCAATATTTTTAGATCGTTAACTGCATTACTTATATTCCTAATGTTATGATGACGTCCATTTTTTTTTTTTACCAGGAAATTTCCATTGAAGGACAAAAGACTACCCTCCAGACTGACTACATTTTGAAGGCAAGTCTTTCAACAGAGTTGACATTGATCTTCTTCTATGTCTTTGCTTGGATAACACTTCACCTGTTGATGATTCATCAACATTTCCATGATTAATCAGATTTTAGGACTTGATATTTGTGCTGACACACTAGTTGGAGATGCCATGAGGAGAGGTGTCTCCGGTGGACAAAAGAAAAGATTGACTACAGGTACTCGTAGTCGTTGTCTTCCTTCTCTTTTCTGAATCTGGAATTTGTGGGGTTTGAATGCTTGAGTTTGACACTTTAGTAGACAATTCAATTCATGACTGCATCACGTTTGACACCAGTGCAAGTGTTTGGAAAACTATGTTACCATTATCTTTCAAGGACATAAGTCGACTGTTACTCTGTGCGTGCATCTAATGTGCATTTGAGGTACTGTCTTAAATTTGGAAAAACTTTGTTAATAAATCCACATCATGGTAATTTGTTTTTCATGGGGTCTTTTTATTCAAAAATCTTTAAATTACCCCTACTTTTCATTATATGTATCAAATAAACTAAATTAAGATTCAGTCAAATATTTCCAAGCACTGAATTTAGATTGTTTATTCTCAGTGTGATCAATTATCTTTCCAATCTAAGGTTCAATCAAAATCTTTTCAAACGTCAGACATAAATGCAACATGGAATAAAAATATTCCGTCATAAGAAGAATATGTTGCTGTCAATAATCTCCAATGTGATGACCCAAAATTTACATCACCATAAAAATAAATAAGTGCTAAATTTATTACAACAGATGGCCTTTTAATGTCCTAACATATACATAATGTCCCAGAATAAATAATCCTTAACTTCTCTAGGCCGCCGCTAATCGGTCTTGTACCTGAAACCACAAAAGACACGGAAGTATATAATACAACAGAAGAAGAGCTCAAAGCAATGGGATTAATCAACAACTTGAAAGTTTAATAATATGGACCTTGTTCCCGGCTCTTCATGGCACCATGGCGAGCTCCACCTATGGCTATGCGCTTTTCAGTCGTACAAAATTAATTATTACCCTGTATGCTCAGTAATTTTCGTGGGCCCTAGGTGAGCTTGTATGTAGACTAATCCATCCATGGCTTTTAGCTCATATCATGTTCAATAATAATATCAATAAGCTCATAGAATCCAATGTGACAACGTGGATCCAATAAATAGTATGATATCAAAAAGAGTCAAGATGGGGATAATCAAGAAAATACTCCGTAGATTGAAATGCATATTATATACTTCCGACACCTCAAGTGACGATAGTGGCCGTAAGATATATGAATATCATCAAGAATCGGATTAATTCTTACCGTCTAATTCTGACTCAAACTCACTGATTGAAAAAGGGCCTCTGCCCCAAACATGGAACCTCGGCTCTCTCTGATCAAAACCAATTACATCTATCCTAGGTGTGTTTGGTGCCTTCTGTGCTTGATAGAACGAAAAAGAAGCTAACCATCTATAGAAAATTAAAACCAAAGCGATGCACATATAGACTAGTCCCCCACCGACAGTATTGGTTCTTAAAAAAAACAAACTTATCTACACCTATTATAACACCAAGCATTAACTGACCGTAGGTTCAATTGTTTCCCATCAACACTACCATGACATCTATGATCTAATCATAAGCCTTAAGTACAAGCGTGACAATGCTAACCAGCGTGCCTTGCATTTCCCTCATCCTACTCATAGAATATCAGTTCAAGAGATTTAAAAGAAAAGGACACTAATGGTAAAATCTGGGGTGTTACATCCTGATACTTAGATTCTATGCAGAACATAAAAAAAAAATGATGATACTTGATATGTCTTAGAGCTGTGCAGTTAGAGATTGTCGAAACCTAGCACTCATCAGGTAAACAAACAAGGATGGATTTTTTTGTCCAGAATAGATTACCATCATCAACAAATTGTCAAGGTTGATAAATTTTGGACTGATAATGTAATCAAAACTTGATGAATTACCAAGCTAAAGATGATAAGCTTACTGAACAAGATAATATTTGATCTAACTAATTAAGAGCGATATTTTTTAAAGGATGGTACATCTATCAACTTACACTTAAATTGATCAACTTACAAATTTATCATGACTTATTGACCATAGCTGGGTTTAGCAAATAGTCGGTTTGTATCACCTAATTATATCACGGGCGTTACTCTACTCATACTTAATTATGTTCTAATTGTAATATGTTTTTCCGGACATGATTTATCCTAAGTCCACCATCCAATTTGAGATCCCAATGTAATTAACCCAACAGGAGAATGCGTATTTGTTTTCTGCAGGGGAGATGATTATAGGTCCTACAAAAGCTCTCTTTATGGATGAAATATCAAATGGCTTAGACAGTTCCACCACATATCAAGTTATTGTTTGTCTTCAACAGCTAGCGCATATCACTGATGCTACTATACTTGTTGGACTTCTTCAACCAGCACCGGAAACCTATGATCTCTTTGATGACATTATCTTGATGGCAGAAGGGAAGATTGTGTATCATGGACCGTGTAGTCACGTTCTGGAATTTTTTGAGGATTGTGGGTTTAGATGTCCTGAAAGGAAAGGGGTAGCTGACTTCCTCCAAGAGGCAAGTTTATCTTGGTCTATGAACCATGGGTACGACGAAATAGAAAAATCTACAAACCAAGTTATGGATGCTGCATTTAGCAAAACCTAAAAAGACACTCTACGGGCATGCTAGGGTACTTGTATATTTGTTTACAAAGATTATTATTGATGTCTCATGTGTATATGTCAAAATAAAATTTTAGCAAACAAAGGCAAGAGTAATTCTCTATCCAACCGGAAAACGGAAAATACCCGTAATTTGCATGTTCGAACCCACAGTCCAAAGTATGGTTCAATTCTGTTCCGAAGTACTGAGTTTAGTGATCCTAGGGTTTTGCTATTTATGTCAATAAGAATCTAGAGAGAATGTAGCTTTGAAATGAATAAAAATGTCTTTGGAATATATAATTGGAGAGATAATATGTTTTATCGGATATTTACTGTTGAAAGAACTATATTTTAGTGTTCTAGATTTCTAATAGATAGAAACCTAGCCCTATCGTACCATGACTTAGGGTATGTGGCATGCCACGTTTCAGTTTTTAGTCCTCGTACCTGAACGGTGTGCATTTTAGTTACACTTGTATTTTATCTAGTTTTTTTTGGATCAGCTTTTTGATCTAAGATAATATGCAACCACTAGTATTCATCTACCTCCTTTGGCAGAGTCTGATCCTTTTCCCAGAAGTTCTAGTATGCCTTAACTACATACTAGAGCTTGTGTGCTCGATTTAAACTTGGCAGATCCTACTTTTTCCATTTTTTTTTCTTTCTTTTCGCAACATAAATTCACAGAGGTGCTCATGTTTCATTTTTTTTTAAAACTTTTTTTTGTGGTTCTGCACAGTAGTTCTTTTGGGAATTTTATACACAATAAGAATAAATAGGCAAAATAAGAAGTTAGTATTTTAGAAAATATTAGCCATTAGTAATATATATCAAGCATGGACAGAAAATTTGAAAAAAGAAAAAGGCGTACCAGAGCCATACCATAGAAGTACCTGACCTTGTACCCATGGCGTATAGATGCCATACCCAACATTGGAATGGCCCGCTTATGTATTTAACGTACCGGTTATTTATCGCTACTGGAGCAGTGCCCAAAATGTACCAGTACATGTTTCTCGTACAACAACATTTTTGGAGTACTGGTGTTTCATAGATCTTGGTAAATATGAAATTTCTTCCTTGAGCTCTTATATTTTTCAAGTTCTGTGCATTAAACTGTTGATTTCATTCCAGGTTATCTCAAGAAAAGATCAAGCACAGTACTGGCACCAAGCTGAACAGCCTTATAGTTGCATCTCTGTTGATATGTTTTCCAAGAAATTCAAGGAATCTACTTATGGGAAGAAGCTAGATAATGAGCTATCACTGCCATTTATGAAGTCTCGCCATAAGAGTGCAATATCTTTTAGCCCATATTCTCTTTCTAAATGGGAACTGTTTAAAGCTTGCATGTCAAGGGAATATCTACTTATGAGGAGAAATTATTTTCTTTATGTATTCAAATCAACTCAGGTTATGATCCTTGACTTAGTACTTCTTTCATCCTCACTTTTTTTCCTCTCTCTATTTGCCAATACAACCTTAAAAGTTATCAAAAAACAAATATGACCTTTAAAGTTAAATTGTTATTCACTTGTGTGTTAAATAGTCAATCATTTTGTCTTATGGTCCCGTATAACATATTGGTCTTCACCTCTTATTTGCAGCTTATTGTCACAGCATCTATCACAGCGACTATATTCTTGAGAAGGGGGACGCGTAGTGAAGTCAATCAAATAAACATTTATTTGGGTGCTTTGTTCTTAGCTATTGTCATGGTTTTTTTCGACGGACTTCCGGAGTTGTCCTTGACTGTTGCAAGACTTCCTATCTTCTACAAGCAGAGAGACTTGTGCTTCTATCCAGCCTGGTCTTACGCAATCTCATCCACCAT
>BPLS01004976.1:0-13036 GCA_019656275.1 Rhododendron kiyosumense
ATAAAATGATTAGAAAACTAAGATCTTTGCACCTGTTCAAACGGATTAAAATTTGGAACACTTAATTTTTCAACCTCTTTACACCGTTTATATATTAAAAAAATATAGTTAAAAAATTAAGTGCTCCAAATAAGGAGTTTTAGGATAGGTTTGAATGAAAAGTATGATTTTTGGTAAAATGAAGAGTAGAAATTGGTTGAATAGTAAATGGAGAAATGAGATAACGAGGGGTATTTTTGTCCACAAAACACCTCCACAGCCGGATTATTTTTGGGCACCCTCGGAGGAGCCCAAATATAATACCTGGGAATCGGCAGATCGGGGGAAAAAGATGGGGGGGTGAGAAATTATGTGGGAGTTTAATTGGGTGCCAAACAAGGGGAAAAGGGGTGGGCCCATTCCATTTACCCCCTCTTATTTTTCCCCTACCCTTTTGACTCCATCCAAGCAAGCCTTTGGGAAACAATAATATCCGACCTTTGGGATAAATTTTTTAGTACCGGTGGGTACCACGTAGTACCCGCTTAGCACATCCGAGCCGTTCGATGCGATTTTGGACGGCTCGGATTTGGAGAGAGAAAGAGGAGGGGTGAGAGGAGAGAGGAAGTTTCAATCTGAACCGTCCAAAAGTGTATCAGACGACTTGAAAGTGCGGAGCGGATATCACGTGAAATATACCGCTAGGCACTAAAAAAATTTCTCGACCTTTGGACCAACAACATTTTTCTGTAGCATAGACTTTCCCGATAAGTGATGTCACATATATATTTGTCCAAACAACTTGTTAAAATTGCGCCGGCATTCAAATTACAACGTTACGTACTCAAATAAAATCTAAACCATGCTACCATTTTATTTTCATTTAATCAACCAATATATAAGAAAAAGTATATGTAATTTTATTATATGGAGGAGAGTAAAACTACTACATAGGCTAACTAGCTAGCTCAACATCCGAACTAAACAACTAGGAGTCGAACACTGTCAAATACGGGTTTCCCCTTGAGTTGGCAATCCATAAAGTCCTCATACTTCATCGGCAAGTACGCTGCCGGGCGATTTTCGCGCTCCATCAGCTCTGGTGCTGGGCTAACCACCGTGTCGAGCGACAGTCCAAGTAGTGAGGCTATCGATATCCTTGTAGCTTTGTTGTTGACAACTGCTCTGTGCTTGTTGCTCTTGTACCTCCCATTGCTCAGCATCAAATTCATAACAAAACCCAAATATTGTGTGAGCTATATAGAAATAACCGATTGACCGCCATTGAACACGTACCCGATGTTGCTATATCTATTCAAGAGAGTGAATTTACCTCGAGATGATCACGAATGTTAACCAAGAAAAAGTTGGGAAGTGGATGCACATTGAACCACTCTCCGTTGTGCTGAATTTGTAGGCCCCCGATATCGTTCTTGATGAGTAGGGTTAAAAGGCCGTGATTGGTATGCGCAGGGATGCCCATTGCAGTTTCTGGTTGCGGACAAACCGGATAGAGGTTCATTGCCTTCTCTATGTAGGACTCTTTGAATCCTAAGCTTTCCGAAATCCCTTTCAGCAGCTCCTTAATCACTTCTTGGCTTCTTTTGGTATATTCTTGCGCAACCTCACTGCAGAATCAAAATTTCCTCACAATTTTAACCAACCAGTTTTGGTTTAATTCCGAGCTCTACTCAAACAACATAGAAGTTATATTTTAGAGTGCATACATAAGAAAGAATCCAAAAGTTATTAGATATATCATCCGATATACGTAGGACCTACAAAACAGAAAGAGGTCCTCAATGATGCCATGTTTTAAATGTACATCCCAATCGAGAAATTTTTGCGTGCCGGATGGGTATCACATGGCCGTGCTCACGTGGTGTCCGAGCAGCCTATTCGGGTCATCTGGAAGTGTGTTGGACGGCTCAGATCGAAACTCTCTCTCCCCTCACCACACTCTCTCCTCTTTCTCTCATTTTTCTCTCTCTGAGCCATCTAAAACCTAAATGAACGGTCCGGATGCGCCAAACGGCCCCGGGTGAGTACCAAATAGCCGTGCCCACGTGGTGTCCGAGCAGCCTATCCGAGTTATCCAAAAATGTGTTGGACAGCTTAGAACGAAACTCTTTCTCCTCTCACCCCATCACTCTCCTCTTTCTCTCTCCTTTTTCTCTTTCTGAGCCGTCTCAAATCGAAATGGACGGTCCGGATGCGATGAACGGTCCCGGGTGGGTACCACATGGCCGTGCCCACGTGGTGTCTGAGCAGCATATCCGAGTCATCCAAAAATGTGTTGGACAGCTTAGAACGAAACTCTCTCTCCCCTCACTCCACCACTCTCCTCTTTCTCTCTCCTTTTTCTCTCTCTGAGCCATCTAAAACCAAAGTGAACAGTCCGGATGCGCCCTCTTAGCCATATTCATGCACAGACTACAAATATTGCCATCAGTGGTGGGCCACACTACTAGATGTGTTCAAAATTTGTGATTTGTACCTGAAACCTTTGGGTTTGTTGGGGAAGTTTTTTTTGTAGAAAACCCAACTGAGACTCCTTCTCAAGCATCAAAGGTAACAAGCGTTAAAGCACTGGTGGAATCTCCTGGTCTCGCATCCATCCCTTCTAACTACTACTCTTCAAATCCTAATGAATCTGCAGCTTCTAACCCCGATGAAGATACATTCCCCATCATTGATTTCTCGTTGCTCACATCTAGTGATCCTCATCAACGCTCCAAACAGAAAGTCTACAGTTACCGATCGGGAAATCCCGATCGGAATCCTGACGCCCCGCCGGGCATGCTCTCCAGCCACTGGACGGCCGATCTGATCCGTCCAATAATTCTAAAAAAAAAAACTGATTGGGCTCCAGCGAGAATAAACGGCATCCGACGTGTGTAAGTGGCCGATCCAAGCACTCCATTTTTGGCCGATCCAAACACAAAAATAGAGTGCTTAGATCGGCCACTTACACACGTTGGATGTCGTTTATTCTCGTGCAGACCCACTCGGTTGTTTTTTTTAGAATTATTGGACGGATCAGATCGGCCGTCCGGTGGCTGGAGCATGCCAGGCGGGGCGTCGGGATTCCAATCGAGATTTCCCGATTGGTAACTATAGACTTTTTGTTTGGAGTGTTGATGAGGATCACTAGATGTGAGCAACAAGAAATCAATGATGGGGAACGTATCGTCATCGGGGTTTTTTTTTTTTGAACCGGTCATCGGGGTTAGAAGCAGCAAATTCATTAGAATTTGAAGAGTAATAGTTAGAAGGGATGGACGCGAGACCAGGAGACTCCACCAGTGCTTTGACGCTTATTACCTTTGATGCTAGCTTGAGAAGGAGTCTCAGTTGGGTTTTCTACAAAAAGTGAAGTTGCTGGAGCCATTTGAGAGAGGGAGAGAGAGAGATATATATTTTGATTGGTAGTGAATGAGAGAGAGAACAGGGAGAGAGTTTTGTGGTGTTGTGAAGAGAAGTTTGTATCCTTGCATGGATATATATAGCTGTAGAGGGATTAAAGAGGCCAGATGAGTACTGCTCTAGATAATAGTACTTTTATTGTTTCCTCATAACGTAATGGTAATACTCCATCCGAACTAATTTGTTTTTTTCTTCTTTTATCGACTTGTTAAAATTTCCTTAATGCCCTCTTTCTTTCAAAAAATTCATATATTAATTAAAGAATGCACACTCCCATTTAACGCAAACAAAATGAGGGGCATTTTTAGAAAATCGAAACCCTTCAGGAGTAATTATTGTGTTCTCGTAAAAGTTTGAATTTAAAAAAAAATGTGCAAACAAATTAAGACAAAGGGAGTAATAATTTACAATTATTTTTCATGAGAATTTTGTTGTAAACTTCAGTCTGAGTGAAACTGTCAATTTTCCTTTTACAAATATTTGTTCATTTTTTGATGAAATGTTAAGGTTAGGGGTCCGATATCTCTTCTATCCTGAAAATCCATGTGTCTTTGTATCGAAGGATTTTTAGGCCGTTTGATAGGCGCGTAAATATTCATATGCGCACCCCTTAATTTATCATTGCTAAGTCTATTTATTTTATTACTTGGTGTTTTAATACTTAATTTTGTGTTGTAGATATTTGAAGAATTTAATAAAAGAATATGCAAAATAGAAATATTTAATTGGTGCTGAGCTAGTCCGAAATTAAAGAGTACAAGATTTGACGAGGCAATTAAGTAAAGACAAGTCTAATGGGCTTTGACTAAAACGAGAAATAAGGAATTGAATTGACAGCTTCTTTAGGTTAACAAAAAAACATTCGTTAGACGAATTTGTACATTGTCGAATCCCATGTGAACGGGTGACCGGGGGAATAGGGGTCTGATAGTTGCGTAAATATACCCATTTACGCACTCTAATTTACTCTTGTTATGTCCATTTATTTTGTAATTTGGAGTTTGATATTCATTTTCCTTGTTTCAGGACCGACGGAGCTGTTGGGTAATATGTGGAGCTAAAACACGAAGAATGAGTAAAGAATGGGAATTGTAATTTGGCAACCTGTGGACCGACCCATAATTGTGACAAAGATTTGTCTTCGGCATTTACAATAAAAGAGGGCCCACTGATTTTACAATGGAAAGGAAAAAGATTTGCTACTACAAAATTCCCATATGGAGCTCTCGGTTCTATTATTATACGGAGTAAAAGGCAGCAAGGGAGAACGGGGCTGCAGTCACGGTTGGAACCGAGAGAAACGCAAAAACAGAGGAAAAGACAGCCACTCTATTTGGTTCAACATTTTGAGAGTTACTTTTAACTCTCGGTACAGTTTTTAATAAATCTATTTCTCTATCTTTCTCCACTTATTACCATTTCAACTCTAAAAAAATAACTTTCTAAAATATAAACCAAACAAAACCAGCAGCTTTGGAGATTTAATCTTCTACTATTATTTCAATGGAGTTTATACTTGCATGATTAAAGTCTCATTTTTACTTGGCAGCTTCAGATTTTTGTTCTTTCATTCAGAGTTATTTTTCTTTTCAAGTTTTTGAAATTTTGTTCAATTACTCATCTTTCGGTAACTCGTACTATATTTTGTTCTTAATTAAAGTTGTTCGTTTGAGTTTTCTTGGTATTAATCTTTTGTTTGTTTTCTCTTCTGAGCAATATACTTGACGATTTTCTAGTTCTAAATTAATGGGTTGCCCCAAGCGTAGGGCGGAGATCGACGTAGCACAATATCCGGTAAATCCGGAGTTGAATCCACAAAGATGGTGATGCGTGCTGACTAAAAAATCGGGTTGTTACTAATTTAACGGGCTCTTAGGATGCCAACCCTTGTCGTTTTATGCGGAGATTAACTAAAACCTAGAAATTGATTGTACTTTCAAATAATTAAAAAAAGGTACGGTCGTAGGGTTCACAGTACTTGCAACCAGTTCGGACTTTCCTGCTCCATTCAGTGTTCTTAAAAATATTCAACTTTAGAGAGAAAAAGATACCCCTAAAAATGCGAACCTTTATGGTCGCCGTATACTCATGCACGGCGGAGAATGAGTTTTGGACCCCCATTCCCCCGTTCACATGAGCTCCGACAATGCCCGGGTTCGTCTGCGGAAGTATTTTTTTCCAATCTAAAATTGTTTTTTTCATTGTTTGAAAATAGAGGAGCAGTGCCCGAACTGGCCACGGTGTGCTAATCACGCAGCGACCCTATTTATACGACTACTCACTAATCATTGCACTTGAAATTTAAGAAACCCTAATTTAAAACATGCTTTTGTTACTCGATACGAAAAATAAATCAGAGATCCAAATAAAAAAAAACAAATAAACAACTTCAATTAAAAACAGAAATTAAAACTAGTTACCAAACTGCAAATACTTGAACAAAACGTTAAAAAAAACTTCAAAGAAGAAAACGCGGAAGAAAAGTAACCAATATTCGGAACCAAGGTCTCGCAGCCGCCGTTCTCTGTTTCCTTACGTCCGAAACTTTTCTTGTGCGCAATTTTTTCTGTTTCGTCGGTGGGAAATCAGATCTCGGCAGCCCTCGTTTGTTCCGTCCTCTGACAGCGTGAAAAAGAGGTGTCCTGCAAAACCCTTCTTTCCCCCTTTTGTCAATCACCAGTGGGCCCCCAAGATACTCCCCAAATTCACTTAAAAATCTGATTAACCTTTGGTCATACAAAAAAAACTATCGGCTCACTATTTACTCAAACTATAGTGAACCAATGGGCCCACCTAGTAAACATAATTCCTAGGCCAATTTTGTTACAGCCCAACTGAGTTGCAAATCAGTACTCCATTTTGCACTCCAGATTAAATTCAGGAGGTGTTCCAGTTTTAGAAAAAATGGTTTTTTTTGGGTCTAAAAAGAAGGCTGATTCCAGATCTGGAGCCTTCCATTTTTTTAAAAAATCTTCAGCCAAAACGACGGCGTTTTGGTCGAAGGTCCCCATAGTCCCCTAATGAAATGACAATACTGTCCTTGCCCCATTTTTCTCTCTTACTGCTTAAGGGGGTGTTTGGATGGTGGCTTTTCCCATTTTCCACTTCTGATTTTTGGCTTTTGGCTGTTTGGCTGGTGGAGGGAAAATGGATTTCCCGGAAAATGGGTTTTCCATTTTTAGGTTTCTAAAACAAAAGCTAGAAAGTGCTCAAGAGGAGCTTTTCTCATTCTCATTTTCTCATTTTGTTCTACTGCCATGCCAAAAGACATCTCTATGCTCTTATTTTTGAGATAATTCCACAAAGCCCTAGTTTTGTCCCCTCTACTGATTTCCTTCACATTCTCACAATACCTGGAGAATACGAGAAAAGAGGCCAGAGCAGACGACTGAACCTTCGATCAAAGTGGGGAAATCGCTCACCTCTTTCATACTTCTGCATCTCCTACCACAAGACCAGGGAGAATTTCTTCCATTCCAACATACAAATTTTTGACAAAAATTAAACCCACCAAACATGACAAATTGTAGTGTTTCACTTGTTTTTTCCGTTTCCAAAAATTAACCCCACCATCAAACCCACTGCATATCCATCTACTCCACTAAAAACTCAACAAAACCCACCAGATTTAATTTCGAAACCCATTTATTAGAGTGGCTTCACCCGATTCAATTTCGAAACTCTTTGGTCCCTGAGACCACCTCTCCCAGATCAGCCCCGCCGATTTTGATTTTGTATGGGGGGGTTGGTTTTTTAGGAGGAAATGGGCTCTTGATTTGCAGAAATGGAGATTGGGTATGGGAGGAGGAGAGAGAGAAATGGGTTTGGAATTGGTTCGTGCGTGGGTTAAAGAGAGACAAATTTGGTTTGTCTCAAAACAAGGGCAATATAGTAAAAAAACAACTCATAATTCATTTTATCACATATTTTCCAAACGCTACTCTTGTTGTAAAATGCATTCTACACATATTATCCAAACACTCTATCAAATTCAAAATACATTTTGATCAAAATTGAAAAAGCTAAAAAGTTAAAAAGTTAAAAATCAAAAATCAAAAAATAGGTTCCCAAACACCCCCTAAGTGTACAGCCACAGCAGAAGCAAATCAGTCGCCACTGAGCCCTCCCTCATCTCCCTAGATCTCCCTGGACGTAATCGTCGGCTTCTTACTGTACCTCGACTCCTCCTGGGCGAGCTTCTCGAAGATATTGTTGATGAAGCTGTTCATGATCCCCATGGCCTTGCTCGAGATCCCGATGTCGGGGTGCACCTGCTTCAGCACCTTGAAGATGTAGATCTTGTACGTCTCCACTCTCTTCTTCGACCTCTTCTTCTTCTTGTCTCCGGCCGCCGCGGCGGAGGCGTCCTTGGGGAGCTTCTTCCCGGCCTTGGGCTTCTCCGTCGGGGCCTTCTCGGCCACTGCGGTCTTAATCTCCTCCGCTAGCTTCTTCTCTGCCTTGGGCGCCATCAGAATGTTCTAGAGAGAGAGAGAGAGGTAGTCTGCTCTGGTTGTGCGTGGAAGAAGGGGAGGGAGAAAGAGGGTGTTTGGGAAAGTTGAATAAGTTCGAGGGGTAATATGGTCATTACGTCAATAATAAGTTTAAAAAAGAAGTTTTTAAGGGAAAGTGGAACACACTTTCGTTTCTTTTACTGTTCATGACCAGAAAAAGAATTTTCCAAAACAGAAGGGAATCGGGAACAGCCTCTCAAACAGCCCAAGTTTTAACACCATTCAAAATTCCAACTTCGTATGTATCAAACTCTTCAAATACCTACAATACAAAAATAAATTATAAAACTTCAAATAATTATATAAATGGACTTAAAAAAGATAAATTAGAGGGCGCTAATATGAACATTTACGCGTCTATCACAATAGAAGCATGTTTCAATCTAGAATTTCTTTTATCTATTGCTTAATAATGAGTGAGTAGTTTGTATAAGTAGAGTCACAGGTGATTAGCATACCATGGTCAGTCTGGCACTGCTCTTATCTTCAAACAATAAAAAAATGATTTTAGATTGGAAAAATACTTTCCGTGGACGAACTTGTGCATTGTCAGAGCCCATGTGAACGGAAAAATAGGGGTTCAAAACTCATGTTCCGCTGCTCATGGGTAAAAGGCGACCATGAGATTTTGCATCTTACGGGGTATCTTTTCCAAATTAAAGTTGAACGTTTTTAAGAACACCGAATGGAGTAGGTTAATCCGGACTGGTTACGAGTGATATGAATCCTACGACCGTATCTCCTTTAAATTATACGAAAAGAACAATCAATTTCGTAGGTTTTAGTTAATCTCAATCAAAACTACGATGGGTGATTACCTAAGAGCCCGTTTAAATTTTAACAACCCGAGTTTTTTAGTCAGCACACATCACCGTTTTTGTGGATTCGACTCCGGTCTTACCAAATATTATGCTGCGTCGGTTTCCGCCCTACGCTTGGGGCAACCCATTATTTTAGGTTTAGGAATCGATCAAGTAGGGTCCAAAATTCATTCTCTGCTGCGCATGGGTAGACGGCGATCACGAAGGTTTGCATCTTTCGCGGTAACTTTTTCTCGCTAAAATCAAATGTTTTTAAGAACACCGAAAAGAACAGATAAATTTGGAACTTGTTGCAAAAGCTATGAACCCTATGACCATACCTCATTTTTAATTATTTAAAAAATCAGACAATTTTCTAGGTTTTAGTTAATTTCAGCATCAAATGACAAGGGGTGGCTACCTGAGAGCCAGTTCAAATAGTAATAACCCGAGTTTTTAAGTCAGCATACATTATCGTCTCTATGGATTCGACTCTGATCTTACCGAATATTGTGCTACGTCGGTCTCCGCCCTACGCTTGGGGCATGCAACCCATTAATTTAGATCTAGGATTTCATCAAGCACCGTTGAATTGTTGTTTTTATGTTTTTAACAGCCAAAAAAATCTTTGTCACAAAGGCACAAGGATTTTCGACAAAGAGAATCCAGGCTCGTTTTAGTTAACCCAATGCATTTACTGCTACATGTGTATTGATTAGGTCTCTGATAGGTTAGGTTAAACTTTCCGGATTTCCATCCAATTGATTCATGATGCTATTAGAACATCCGCACCAGTCTCTCTAAATTTTGGACCAAATTAAAGAGGAAAAAGCTACTTTATTATTTTAGCTATTCACTTTTAAAATGTTTATTGCATCAGACTATCTATTCTAACTAGGTCCTAAAAATATAATATTTGTTCTGCCTATTTGTACATTCTTTATTAGTATTGCAACCAACAAGCTAGTTGTTTGGATTAGCAGTTCTATCGTACATTTCTATCGCATGCATGTAGTTAGGGCTCACTCCGAATCCCACAAAATACAAAAAATATCCATAAATTTTAAAATAATTTTTTATGGAGCCTTGTAAAAAATTTTCTCCAAAGAATATTTGTAAGAGCATCCACATCTCACTCTTTACTCCCCTTTCAAAACTAAAATAGCGAGGAAAGACAGAGAAATGGGACTGCATCAGCCTTGTTTGGAAATTCGGTAATCTAACATTTGTTACAGTTCCTTGCTTCTTGCAGTGAGGGACTATTCACCCAATAAGTAGTATTTTAATGTTTTTGGTTTGAATTGAATTTTGTCTTCATCTGACATGACATCTTGTTCCACTTCCCAATCTGATGACCAGAAAGTCTAGCCTTACCTCTAATTTTTACCCCACATTTCTATTGCACGCGTGTGGGGCTAATTTCGAGTTTCACAAAAATTCAAAAGAAAATTTTCCATAAATTTTTATGGGACCTTATAAAAAAATCAACTTCAATGTATACCAATAAGTATTTTTCAAAATTCATTGGGAAAACTACTCAACTACTCCATTTTACCTATACGAATCCAGAAAAAATACTTAAAGCATCCGCATCAGTCTCTCTAAATTTTGGACCAAATTAGAGAGGAAAAAGCAACTTTATTATTTTAGCTATTCACTTTTAAAATGTTTACTACATTAAACTCTCTACTCTAACTAGGTCCCATAAAAATAAAATTTTCTTTGCCTATTTGTACATTCTTTATTAGTATTGCAACCAACAAGCCGGTTGTTTGGATCAGCAGTTCTATCGTACATTTCTATTGCATGCGTGTAGTTAGGGCTCACTCCGAATCCCACAAAATACAAAAAATATCCATAAATTTTAAAATAACTTTTTATGGGATCCTATAAAAAATTAGCTCCAAAGGATATTTGTAAGTATTTTTTTTGGATTCGTATGGGTAAAATGAAGTAGTTGAGCAGTTTTCCCAACGAATTTCGAAAAATACTTATTGGTATACGTTGAAATTGATTTTTTTACAAGGTCCCATAACATTTTATGGATATTTTTTTTTGTATTTTTGTGAAACACGAAGTTAGCCCCACACGCGTGCAATAAAAATGTGAGGTAAAAATTAGAGGTAAGGCTAGACTTTCTGGTCATCGCATTGGGACGTGGAACAAGATGTCAGATGAAGACAAAATTCAATTCAAAACAAAAACATTAAAATATTACTTATTGGGTGAACAATCCCTCGTTGCAAGAAGCAAGGAACTGTAGCAAATGTTAGATTACCGAATTCCCAAATGAGGCTGATGAAGTCCCATTTCTCTGTCTTTCCTCGCTATTTTAGTTTGAAAGGGGAGTAAAGAGTGAGATGTGGATGCCCTGAAATGCAGGAAAGTTCTAGATGAGCTACGTTTTAGAAAAAAATCTAAAAGTAAAGCAAAAAGAGTTCTAGAAGAATCACTTGAGAATACACCTTTCCCATCCCAGAATCCGGGTTGTGGGAGTCGACGTTGTGTTCTCATCTACGTCTTGCAGTAAAAAAAAAAAAAATGAAACTAATGAGCTTCAGCTTAAGCTCAAACTTGAAGGCAAGAAATTTTACGAGCTTAAGTTTTTAAAAGCTTGAGATTGATTTGCATATTGCACGAGCCAACAAAGCTTATAACGAACACAAAACTTTAAATGTGAGTCGAGTTTGAATAATTAGTCTCAAAAAAAATTCTCAAAATTGAGTCAAACTTAGACACATGTAACAAGGAGTCTAATCAAATTTGAATAATTAATCCCAAATTTTTCAGGTAAACTGTTATCATGATTCCATGAGATCATCCACCAATTAGCTCCATTCCGCTTTCTCTAAAAATCTTCTTTTTCAAAAAGAAGGTAATTTCAAACTCAAATATAACGAAAATGAAAAATAATTTTTTTAATTTTTTTTGCATCGTTTAAAAGATCTTAATGAGATCTATCAAACAAGATCCATATTGGTAAGAAAACTATTTGCGTAAATACATAATTTTAGAGCTTGAAATTACCTTCCTTTTCTAAAACTTCTTTTTCCAAGAATATGGAACGGCATCTAAAAATTGTTGCGTCAATTATGCCGAAGGTACCCACGATTCTAGAAGTAGTACCACTTGAAAAAGTGGGAATCACAGCGAAAACAATGACACCACGCGTTTATGAAGTGGTCCAATTCCGAAAGTAGTATTTCTCCTTACACCGCCTATTTACTTTCGAAAATTGATATTCGCTCTTCATTTTTTATTGACTGCACTCTACTTTGTTTATAAAGTTACTAGTAATTTCACGTTAAAATTGAAACGTTATCAATAAAAAGTGAAGAGCAAAAATCAATTTTCTTTACTTTCTCATCATTTATTTTCCTGAAGGTATCTTTCCTTCATGGAAATTGATTTTGACATTCTATTTTTAATTATTGGCATTTCACTTTTTATCTTTTTTTAATTTAAATTACAACAATACTCTTTTATGCGTGAAAAAGTGGATGACAACTAAAAAAATAAAGAATAATTTGATGATTTCACATAAAATAAAGATAATGAAATGGAATACCATGTCGCGAATTCTGGCCCGTGTTCTGCCGAGCATTTGATGAGTATAAGATCCCTTTGATGGGGAAAGTGGACGTGCACATGGCGGTGCCTGGTGCAACAAGAGAATTAGTGGTGTAATCGGCTAATGATTTGCACTGAAAATATCTAAATGGATAGACGTGGATAGCGATTTCTGTACGTGCGAGCAATCAAGGTTCACCCACCTTGGTTCACCTGCCATGGTTTCTTCTGTAAAATCAAGAACCAAAGGAGGAAAAAGGTTCCCCGACCACACAACTCAAACATTAGCTAGCTAGTTTATCTCTCAATTCCAGTATTCGTAGTCTAGTATTCTTTCCTTTTCTGCAACTTCGTAGTTGTAACCTTTATTTCGTTAATGGAAATCCTTAGCGTCTTTCATTTCTACGGTGATCTTTATGCTTGAGCCCACACCCGGTTTTCTTTTTCCATATCGCATCAATTTTCACAACGGATCAATTGTGGTCTGGACACGTCTGCGTATTTTTCGATCACACGCCAACCTATGTTGGGGCTCTTTTTCTCCTGCTTCTTGGAGAAAAGCGCATCAACACCAACTTAATTTTTACATAAATAAAAAACATATTAAGTATTGTATCATAAACAATTTCTATACATTTATGTCATCTAGCTAAGAAATAAAATTTTGGAGTCGTCCTAGTTAGGAATGATAGAAACTTTATACCCAACACAAAAATTTAAGCTTATTAGGTGGATTAATTGGTTCCAACA
>BPLS01004979.1:0-13236 GCA_019656275.1 Rhododendron kiyosumense
GGGGAGGAATAGAAAGTCTTTGTGTAATAATTGATGTATTTGATTGAGAATATGTGTGATTCACTAAATTTAATTATTGGCAAAATATTGCTAGTTTTGGTTATCTATTTAAGAGGTCGTTAAGGTTAGCAATATAGATGCCCACAATGGCATAATCAAAATTAAATAATCAAAACTTACCACATCATCTTTTCAACCTATTAAAATCTAAAAATTGTCACCATATAAAATAATTTTTTTAAAAATAGTTTTTAAACTGATAAAAACAGGTTATTAGAAATAGAAAATATTTTTTTGAATTCTTTTATTTTGAAGAAAAAAAACACTTTTCAGAAAATGTTTTAAAAAAATACATTTTTAAAAAATACAGTTTTTGAAAAAAAAAAGACAATTTAAAAAAAAAAAAAACAAAAACTTCTTTTAAAAATATGAGAGAGAGAGAGAGAGAGAGAGAGAAGGCTCAGTTATTGGCAAAAGATTGCTAGTTTTGATTATCCAATAGTCAAAATTTAATGAGTTGCTAAAAGATGTTTAAGTTTGTTTATGCAACTGTGAGCACTTTTTTAAGAAAACATTACTAATTTTTGCAACTCTATAATTTTAATTATTCCACTGTGGATGTTCTAATTAAGCAATATTTAACACAAACATTGTTTATTTTAAAAATCTTTTACTTTTGATTATGTGGATAGACTTACCTAGTCTCATGACCATATAAAAACACCACACATGCAAATAAAAGTCATTTTCTTCTTTATAACATCCAACAAATTGAGTTTTAACCAAATCAGAGACTCAGAGAGGTGACCAGATCGACAACCCCACAATTTTGTTTTGTCATTGCTTCCTATGTTGCACGGTCAGTCAAATAGCTTTTTGCAGAATTTCCGTTTGACCGGAAAAAGAAATACTGTAGCTTTTTGCAAATTCGCCATTTCTGTGGTGATGCTGCGTTGTACTATAATAATCGATTCTGGTGAGGTTGCCCGCCCTCACAATTTCTTGACATAATTTTCATTGTTAGCTTCTGTTTTGTTAGTAATTTGAGACATCCTAAGTTAGCCAATGTTGTGCACGTGGAAACTTTATATCTAATTCAAAATCAATTAGCAATTAGTGGAGAGATCTCAAATGTTATTAAGTGATCACTCATTTCGCTCCCAAGTAATGTGGGACTCTATTTCTTTAACATCTCCCCTCACGGTGCAGCCGCGTTTGATGTTTATTACGTGTGGGTACTTTCTGGGTCCTATTAATTCGTTCAGCTTTTTTTTGCTAGTCTGTCATCATAGGGTGTGGATTATAAATTTTTTAAAATATGGAGTGGGATGAGCCCCACTCTGATACCATGTGAAAATTTTATCTCCATTTTAAAATCAATTGGCAATAAGTAGAGAGATCTCAAATGTTATTAAATTATCACTCATTCCACTCACAAGTAATATGAGACTCTATTTCCTTAACATTCCCCTCATGTGCAGCCACGTTTGATGACTCTATTTCCTTAACAGTGCACACTCAGGACCTCAAACCAAACAAACATGAATTCCCATTTTGAGGGGATGAGAGAAAAATCACTCTATATAAATCACATATACAAAGCTACAAAAACTCTTGAGGAACCACAACCGGTTTCCCTCTAGGGAGTAGGAATGGCAACGGGGCGGATTTTTGCATACCACGACCCGAAAATTATTACCCGCCCCCAACCCCAACCAGGTTTTTTGGGATACCCCCGTTCCCGCCCCAATCGGGGAACAGGTTTACCCGCGCCACCCCGTAAAAATTAAAAAAATTAAAGTATAAGTAAAAAAGTTTTAAAAAATGCTAAATAAAAATAAAAATTATATAGAAAATAAAACTTTTGAAATTATTTTTAGGTCTTTTGGTATCGCGGTCAAATTTAAACTTTTAATTGCAATCAATATTTTAGATACTTCATTCCATTTCTTTATGTGTAGAATTTATTATAAATATTTGAAGAAAACTTTTTAAAAAATCCACTAAACACCAATAAATATCAATTTTTATTTCTTTTTTAAATTTCATTAGGCTACTTGATAGTAAAGAGACATTGTTTTTTGGATTAATGCTAAAAAAATGAAAGGACATGTATTTAAATGTGTATATATATATATATATAAGTACGCCAGGTCGGGGTCGGATAATTTCGGGGCCGGTTTAGGAGCAGGGCACTTTCACCCCGAACCCGGGTGGGTTTGGAAGATTTTACCCCGACCCGATACCTGAAAATGGGGTGGAAAACCTGCCCGATTCGGGACGGGGCGGGTATGATTGCCATCCCTACTAGGGCGCCAGAATTGGCTCCCCACACTCTCCTCACCTTCTCCCTCACACTCAGCACCCCCACCCTCACATAGGGTTTACAACACAAATACTCCAAGAAAATTACACACAACACTTTTAACTATGAATGTGTTGGGAAAATTATATGATTATGATATATCTGCTAGAAATTAAATGCCAAAGCAAGAACAACAATCAACCAAGTAAGGCAACTAGATTTTATTAGAGAAAAGATAAGAATAGTCTCTGGGGTAGTCGAGGCACATGATGGCACCCTCCTAAGGAATGATACACCCCCTTCTGCACGGGGTTGGATGGTGTTCTTTCCCCAAGATACAACGACCTTTAAGTTCTCTTCGATGCAGTGAACTGAACTCACAAATCATGTAGTTTCCCGACACTCAAAATAATCCACGAATGTATGAAGTAAAAAGAAACAGCAGAAGCTTTTGTATTTGTGAAAGAGTACACTATTCGGAAGAATAGAAGAGAAGAATTTTATTGTCTGCCGTATAAATCAAAACTGAGTAGAGAAGTAGTTTGTTCAAGAGCATAGTAGTCCTTAGATACCTATCAGAGTTTGGTATGAACTCCACGTTCATGCTAATAACATGGAGAATAAAAAGGAAGCCAAGTATATCTCTGTTTTATGCATGCCAACTGAGAAAACCTTTAGATATAGGCAGTCCCATAGTGTTCTAATTTCTAGGAGGAAAAGTAGGAGACTAAGTCAAATTAGTTACCAACTAACCAATCCCAGATGTTTTCAACAATAATAACTTGCCCACCATAAATGGCACTTCTATGAGGTAAATAATATATCAGTAGACAACTCTAATCAAATATATTAATGTAAAATATTAAATTAAACCAACAAAATGTTGTACGAAAATCCCCCATCATTATGGGTGGATCCCAACACCCCATAGGCTATGAATATGAGAATGTCATTCATTCTAAGTTCAATCTAGTGCAGTTTCAGACTTGCCATTAGCATGCTGACATCGAACAACTTTGATGCCTGCAGGAGGAATTTGAGGAGTATTGCGCAAAAGCCAAGACCCTGCCCTTGAGTACTCCTAATTATGATGAAAACAAGCTTATTCTGTATGGACTGTTCAAGCAAGCTACTGTTGGACCAGTGAATACTAGTCAGTAATTAGCTACTGATAACTTTTTTCTTGAAATAGAATAGAGTTTGTTTTGCTTAGTACATCTTGCTTTTTTTCTTTTTTTACTCATAATTGAGTCTCATTTTGTACGTTGCTTTTGGTCCATAGGCTGCCCCCGTACGCAGGACAAGGCAAAGTCATGGGATGCATGGAAGGCTGTTGAAGGTATTGTACTCCGTCTTTGGCTATGAAGTTGTAGAACATTCGATCTGTTGGTAATGTCCAGGCCATCGTTTTTCATGTGAACGCTCCTCATTTATTTATATTTTTCACTTTTGTGCAAAACGCAGATTACAAATATTGAAAACATCTTTTTGGATCGAGTTTGATGAAAAACGAGTTGTATTCTGAAAAAGAGAAAATCCCGACAATAGTTTCCAATAGTAGTTTGCCAAACAAATTCTATGTATTTCCAATAAAAGAAAACAAAATAGGAAACGGAAATTAACGATCTCAAGCAGACCCAGTATAAGCGCAGTGTGGTCTTTCATGTGATTTTAATTTAATTGGCCCTCACTATGGTTTGCCCGATTTTTGGCAGGAAAATCCAAGGAGGAAGCAATGAGTGACTATATCACTAAGGTGAAACAGTTGCTTGAACAAGTCTCAGCTGCTTGATGTTTTTTGATGTTCTGAAGCTAGCTTGTTTTTCTTCCTGATAGCTAGCTAGCTTTGTGTTGGAACAAATATGTGGAAGATGATAATAAGGAACATTTGTGGTTTCACTACTACTTGTATTGTGTGCATGGAAGATGACAATGATCATGTAATGTCCATACTTATTTTCAAGCTTTACCACCATAGATATATAAGAAGATCGTTTTAAGATGGCTATCTATCTGACATTAGTCAAGTGTTTATGATACGGATTAAACATATCTCAAATATATCTTACAAGTATGCGATATTGTGACATACTGTAGTATTAATTATTAAGCCATTAGCAAAATAGGATACTGACTAAGGTTATACTCCTACTGTACGTTTGCCGACCATATTTGTAACGACCCTGATTTTTGGTAGTTAAAAATTTCATTAAATATTTGAATCTTATTTGAATTTTCTTAATTTCCTTGTGGTTTGTCAAAATTACGTTTTTGCCCTTCAAATTTCGTTTCTTGGCATTAAACCCTAATTGGCAAGCCTAGTTAGTTTCTAACCAACTTGTTGGAGAAACCGAGCTAGCAAGCTACCTAGTTACTTTTATCTAACCGCAAAATGACTGTTTTGCCCATCGTGAACCTTTTGACCCTTTTGAACCCTAGACTAAGAATTAATCATTCTTTTTCTTTTAATCAAATTAGTTTTATTCTTTGTCCATTGAACAATAAATGTTAGGAAAACTATTATCCATTGGATAATAGAACCCATTTGTTTATATTAAATGTATACTTGGTTAAAGTACTAAGAATATTAAAAAGTAACTTTTTGATTACTTTAAAGTACCTTTTTAAATTATTTTAATATTTAATCTCCCTAGCAATTATTATCCATTGGATAATAAAAGTTAGGGTAGTTATTACCCAATGGGTAATAGGTTGTTCTTCCAACCAAGCACATGGGTTATTAATTTAGTATTTTTTTTTAAACCCCATGTGTCAAGTACCCATTATTTTAATTGGAAAGTACTTCGCCTTAAAAATCCTAAGATTTCATTAGTACCCTTGGTATTATTTTTATTGGATTTTGATTCTTCCTTGATACATATGTACTTATGTATATTTTAATTTAGTACTTGGTTGTTTATTTAATTGGCTAAGAATACTTGTGCCCAATTAATTGTTTAAGGGGAAAAATCTAGTCTTTCAAAATCCCTAGATCCTTTGTACAAAAGTACCTTTACTTTAATTGTTTTCTTGCACATGGTTGTATATATATATGTGTGTGTGTGTGTGTGTACTTGAGAGAGAGGGAGAGAGAGATGCCGGAGAGAGAGGGAGAGAGAGGCCGGAGAGAGAGAGAGAGAGAAAGAGAGAGGAAGGAAGAAAGAAGAAGGGATTTGGTTGTACCTTCTATGATCTTCCTACATCTTTCAAATCCATGGGTGAATCTTCCTTCCTAGCTAAGAAATTAACTCTCCATTAACCTCCATAGTGCTTATATGTTTGTTTAAACCAAAATCTTGTACAACTTATTCTCCTTGCCCACCAAGTCTTCTAAGAACCAAATCCTAGCCATGCAAGCTTAGGGTTATTCCTTGATCTTCCAAGATTGCTTGCCAAATGTCAAAATTTGAATTAGAGAGAGAAAGAGGAGAGGGCCAAGGCTTTGCCTATAAATAGAGTCATTCTCTTGCCATTTGAACTCACACCTCAAGCATTTGCTCTTCCTTCTCTCTAAAAACCATTTCTGGGCAGCCTACTGTCCCTTCGGAAATCCCCAGTTTTCTCCTGTTTAGAATAGTTTTTAGAACCAATTTCCTTCGGGAAAGTTGTAGAGCACTTCGAACCCTTCAAGTTAGACCCAAGAACCACCCCAATCGGTTAAGGAATGACAAAGTTATTGTCATCCAAAGTTCAGTGAAATTCTCGGATTTCCATTTCCTGACAGCTTACTCTCACTTCCTTTTTCACCATTTTTCTCCTACTTAGAGTCGTTTCTAGGATTAACTTCCTTCACGAAAGTTGTAGAGCGTTTCTTGAGCTTCGATTTCGACCCAAGAACAACTCTATTCGGCCAAAGATTGACCGAGTTACTGCCATCCGAAGTTCGGTCCAGATTTGGAGTATTCACCACCCGTAGGATTTTCCAACTTGCTTATTCGGCCCCGACTAGTTTCGGATCAAGGTAGATTAATCTCTACACATTCTCCCTAGTATAAATTTTGTTATTTTAGTTTATGATAAGGTTATCTATTGCTATCGATGACAATATTCGAAAGGTGTTCTTTTGAATTAATGAAAAGGATGGAGAGTATGTTGAACTCATCAACTTATGTTTTGAGCATGCTAAATAATGTAAAATTAGATGATCTTGCTAGTTTGGTTTCAAGGTTATGAAACATGATTTGTAATTACGTATGTGGAAAGTCCTACCACGGAGTCTTTGCATGTAACGAGACACAAGAATCGAGAAAGTAGAAACATGACACCTAGGCTGTATTTGAAAAGGTTGAAATGTTTTGAAAACCGCAATGTGGCCAGACTTGCCCATTGTGTGAGGTGTGTGTGTGTTCCAATGGGAATCCGGAGCGGCGGAACCATTGTGAGGGTGTGTGCGTTCCCATGGGAACCCGGAGCAGCGGAACCATGGTGAGGTATGGCTTGGTTATCCGCGGAGAGGAGCCAATGCAATGTGTGCCAATGGGAACCCGGTGCGGCGGAACCATTATGAGGATACTCGGGAACCCGGAACGGCGGAACCGAGGTTGGGTGTGTGGCTTGGTTATCCGCGGTACGGAGCCAATGTCAAATGGTTTTTGAAAGGTTGGGTGTGTGTGTGGCTTGGTTATCCGCAGTACGGAGCCAATGCAAATTATTTTGAAAGATGGTTTTGTAAATGAAAATGATTGACACAGTCTACGATGAGTCGCGTAGGAGAAACACGGGAAAACTTGGACACCAACGTTAGATCGAGAATGTGGATGTGTTATCGTTATTAGTTTGATTTCTATGATCGTTTGTTTGTAAGTTATGGGTAGCGGGTATGGGGTTACTCTACTGAGCCTTCGTAGCTCATGGTGTTGCCTTTTGGTGACCCTGACATATTATATCGGTGGCGACGCTAGTATAATGTGTCAGACTTTGTAGATGAACAGGGTAAGTTGTACACCTTGGAGGCGTTCGGAGCCAAGGAGCTGGCTAGGATGGAGAAGCAAGAGGAGTTGTAGTTAGGAAACCCTAGTTTCCCTTCATTTGTGTAAATATTGAACTCTTGTGGGAAT
The DNA here is from genome assembly GCA_019656275.1 of Rhododendron kiyosumense. Classification (NCBI taxonomy): domain Eukaryota; kingdom Viridiplantae; phylum Streptophyta; class Magnoliopsida; order Ericales; family Ericaceae; genus Rhododendron; species Rhododendron kiyosumense. Next base: position 7,363 of record BPLS01004979.1, read on the forward strand.
TTTGTTGTAATAACGAGCCAGACTCCATTTGATTTTATCAATAAAATGTCTATTTAACGTACCCAAAATTCGGGGCGTTACAATATTAGTTGTGAGTGGATATAGTAGGGAGGATGGATATGATAAAATGACGGTATATATAGGGAGAATATGTTGTGTATGGTTCTTCTAAGTAATTTATAGAAGAGATGATATAAATATGCTTGGTTTGTTTTGTGGTAAATATAGAATTAAAATGAGAGGTTGCATTTTCGCAAGAGGCCGAATATGAAGTGGATATATAATACTAAGAATAAGGGAGAGAGATGTTATTATATCTGCATGCGGATATACAATCCGAGAATATGACAATCACCGGCCGAATATAACTAGTTCGGATATTCTATCCTGCAGTGTGATAATATACCGCTTTTTAGGGTTGACAAAACAGATGGCTATATCCATTCGGGTCAAGCTCCCATCCAGTTGGCTTTACTGTCCAGTTCGGGCCAGTTGGTCATTTTTCGGCGAACGTCGACTTCATTCAATGATCGGATCCATTCATATTGTAGATCTCGTTGAGGCGCATAACCATGTCAAAAATCATGTCCATCGGATATCGTTCAATAGACGATCGGAACACATTTATTTGGACAAATGGATGAGAGGGGTTCCAATCTAGTGTGGGTATGTATTTTTTCCCAAAATAAATGTGTTCCAATCATGTATTGAAGGATATTCGATGGACATGATTTTTGATATGGTTACGTGTCTCGACGAGATCTACAATATGAACGGATCCGATCATTAAATGAAGTCGACGTTCGCCGGAAAATGACCAACTGGCCCGAACTGGACAGTAAAGCCAACTGGATGGGAGCTTGACCCATATCCATTCACTACTTTTCCAGTCATTCACCCATTACAAAAACAATAATTTCCATCCCATCAAATTTATCTCCAATCTGTATAATTTTACTGATTTCACGCAAATGAAATATACTCTTATCACTTTCGTTGAATATATTCGCATTCAATCCCATTACTTCATCATCAAAACAATATGAAACATAATTTATTCTCAAATTCACTACGCCTTGCCAAGATTTATAGAGTCAAAAAATTAAGCACACTAATTCACGAAACTTCATTCTCCCTAAATTTTGGGTATTGTTTATTCAAGTACTTTTGTTTGAATTTATTTTTTAATTCTTGTTAGATTTCTGTTGTTTTTTGAATTAATCATTCATTTGAACAAGATGAGTCCCAAAAAAAAAAAATTTATGACAAAAATAAAAAAATTAAAGACAAAAACTACTAAAACAACCAACATTTTTGTTGTCTTATATGGATTTTTTAAAACTTCGGTCCCACCTTTTAAAAAAATATCAAACCATAAATTTAGGGAAAATAATACTAAAGTCTTTCAGAGTAAAAAGAGACATTCGAACAACCATGGAATAATGCCAAAGAGCTCTAGCCTAGTTGGCATCTGTTGGTCCTCTCCTTGTGGGAGGCTAGGGTTCAAGTTTCGTCGTGCACGTTTGGGGTTGAGGGCTATGAATAACCACCCCCGTTGACTAATTATTTATTAACTCTACATGCCTCCGCCGATGTATACAATATTAGGAAGAGAAAAAAAATAACCACAAAATAAAGAAAATGAAAAAAAAATCCTTAAATAAATCGAAAAGAGATCATCATACAATGGATGATGATGATCATCATATCCCAAAATAATGGATGAAAATTTCTGCCATAGATATTGGAAAGAAAACAATACAAAATAAAGAAAATGAAACAAGATTCTTAAATCAAACAAAAAATCGAAAAAGAGATCATCATATCCCACAACGATAGATGGAAATTTCTGTCATGCTCCCAAGTGGTATGGGAGCATGATGCTTCCATTGAATATAGACTTTTAATTTAGATTGAAGAATGTGTAATCATAGCTGTTCGATCAAAACCATTCTCAAAAAGCAAGGTGAATTTGCCATAAAAAGAGATGACTTACTATTTTTCCACCAAAAATTGCAATATGACTTACCATAAAAACATGGTGTATATATCATTTTCCTACCGTAACACTTATTATATTTTATTGCTACATTAACTTCAGAGATGTTTGACAATTTAAGACCAATATTACGATTCACTTATACAATCTCTTGGTTAAGAACAATTGGGAGCATCATCTCTCAAATCGCTTGGAAGCATCATAGCGATTGTCCAAAATGATGCGAATTAAAATCTTTTTGGTCCCACCAGTAGATGGGTCGTTGGAGCCGAGTAATCTACTGCCCACCTACACACCGCTTGTACGTTATCATATTGGGATAATTACTCGGTGGTTCTGGGTCGTCACCTAATGCCTAACAGCATTCTCTACCTCAAAATCCATAACTATGGGTGCTAGCTGATAGAGTAAAACAAGCCAAACACATTATTATTTAGCCTTAGCTCGATTCCTTATTATATGCGCTTAAGCTTGGCGAGAGCTTGAGAAATTTTTTAGACTAATTGTTTAAATTTGGCTCGAATTTGAAGTTTTGTATTCGTGATATGTTTGACTTGGCTCATGAAAAGCCAATCTCGAACTTTCAAATATGAGTTTAAGCTCGTGAAGTTTTAAATTTTTAAGTTTGAGCTTAAGCTTATTAAGTTCCAAAATGAAATGAGCTAATTCAAAATCATAAAACCCTAGCTAGAAGAATGTGATAATAGCTCCAAATTTTCTAAATTAACCCTTTGAATTGTTCCATCGAAGATTTATATAGGATTTAATGTAACCTAAATTTTCATCTCACCTAGGAGGTGCCCTATTTTGATGCAATAATACTGTAAAGTAAAACTGATGAAATATCTTCCGGCTCATATCTCATATTTGTAATATTTATTTATTAGGGTTTGCCCGTGCCATCAGGCACGGCGCAATATTAGATCTAATTGTGCAATTAATATTGTTTGAGAGAGAAGGAGAGAGCCGTAAAATTTATACAGCAAATCAATTGTTATAATTTATAGAGAGATAAGATTTAAAAACCGTTTTCCCTTATTATATAGATTCGACTCCAATATTTTTGTATTTACAGATTGACCTCTTTATTCACTAGTCTATCGAGTCAAATACGCATACACTCAAGCTTGATTTGAATTTATAAATAAACGTAGAAACGTGATTGAATTTGGCTTATATATTTTATAAATAAATTTGAACAAGTCAAAATTCAAGCCGAATTCGAGCTCGCGCTGTTTTGTTCATTTAGCAGCACTATCCACAACAATTAATAACCGACACAGTTGGGGTTGAGCACTAAAGTGACGAGGCACCCAATAATTTTTCCATCATATTGACCCCACGTAGTTTATTGCGTGATCACTCGGATTTAAATCTGGGAAGTCACCCTCCATCGCTATATCTACGCATCTATACCACTCCTGTACGCAGCGGAGTAATCTAGAGCGAAGCAGATTTGAGATCCAGAGAAGCCGAGAAATGGGTTTGCAGGTATCTTTTTTATTCCTCTCTCAAAAATTGATTCAAACTATTAGCTTCTGGGTATCTTGAATTTAGCTGTTTCATCCACTCCTTATGAGTCGGTTTTGATATGTTTTTAATGATATTAGTTTCTGGGTCCTTTTTCTTTGATCTGCATGCTTTGGGCGCTTAGATGAGAATTGGGATTAAGTTTCCAGTTTCTTGTACTGTTCTAATTAGATCTTGGTCAGCGGCGGAGCCAGGATTTGGGCACGGGGTGGCACCGCTCAAGGGAAATTTAGTTATGATTTTTGTGCGGAAAAATGTGAAGAAGAAAATTATTGTGAAGTATATAATTAGGTTTTGTCGTTAAAATTACGTGTTCAAATGGGGTCACGTTCCTTTCCAATTAGTGGACAAAATTACAAATCTATATATATCTACATAAGGGCTGGTTCTGCTCACACAACATTTGACAAAAGTTTTGCGTGGGACCTTCACACAAATGATTGGAGCCGTTCAATTTATTTAAAACACATATTTTTAAGAGCTTCTGAAAATATATTGAGAGAGAGATGAGTTTCTTGGAATAGAAAAAACGGTATGAGGTGCCAGGAGATTTGAACCTCAATAAAGAGATGAGTTTCTTGGAAATAGGAAAAACGGCATGATTTGGTTGTGAAAGTGTGTATATGCTAGGCACCCAGGTCCACGTGAAGCGTGTGCTATGTTATACAAAGATGATAAGAGAAAATCTTGACTTCTGATTAATATGAAATCTGAGATCTAAAGGTTGAAAAGATGAGAGAAAAGAATTCGAGGTGGCAGTTTTTTTCCCCTTCTTGGTGGTTTTTCTTTACCCTTCAAAAGGGTAGTGTGGAAAAACAGTGGGAGTCAGCCTCAAACCTCCGTTCACACCATAAATTGGTTTCCATTTATATTAGTGATAGATGCAAGGGTTTGTTCATCTCATAATCTCTACTTGAATCCCTACAAGGGATTTTATGATTTTAATCTTTGTTAGAAGGGATCTGCTGTTATTCCCATGGTCATTCAATTCAAATATAATATTCTTAATGGTTGAATCTAAGTTTTTGTCTGTTCTTGCACATTTATAGTTTCTTCGTGGCTAACATATAACAGGGTTAATGTTGATACAGCTATTAATTTGAGTCTTTATCATTTTGATTTGTAATCTGGGCGGGTTGTTCAGCTTTGATTGGACAAACATTGTGGAGGTCTCACCTAGGTTTTAATTTAAGTGACAGTGAAGCTCAAAGCAGCTTCATCAGTTCGCTATTATGGATAAAAAGAGCTTCACCCCTGATGTGGAGCGAAATACTGATACGCGTGGTGATAATAACAGTACGCATACAAACACGCCACATATTTTTATCAAAATTACCGAACACCAATTATTTTTATCAAAATTTATCTAGTTTGAAATTTGTTTGAGCCTGGGTCAGCCACATGCTTGGGTTTCGGTCTACCCAGGTTAAAATGGTCCACTCGGTACATTTATCTAATTTGAATTGCTCCTGTATGCTTTTTGCTTTTATTTTATTTTATTTTTCACTTTTTGCATTCAATTCAAGATGATCAATTTGTATTCGAATAAATCGTGACATGCCATGGGAACTTCCTTAGTCACCGAAAGAATCCAGAATAACCTTTTTTTTAAAGTTTTCATGCATTACTGCAATCTTTGATGCTTTTATTATTCCTTTCTGATGAAAGATGCTATTATTTTTTTCTGATGGATTTGCCTCCTAATGCTCATGGATAGATCCATATTCCTTTCTGTGTTTTTTCCCCATTGTTTTCAAGGCTTCCCCTTGCGATGCTTATCACCAAATCTTGCTTCAAACTTCTCTCTCATTTTTTGTCATACTTCTAAACATTTAGAGCCCATGTGCATTGTTGGTATTGTGTATAAGAGGGAAATTTATTTTCATCATTTTAGAAACCCGAAAAACATGCCAGCTATCCTCATGAACTGACGGGCCTTTCTAATAGGAAATGATGTTCCCATAATTTTAATGACAGACAAAACTTCAATATTGTGTACTAAACTTAATGAGATTGTAAATCCTTTCTGCTGCCAATAACACATCCGCTTTCCTCATCAACTGACAGGCCTTTAAAGACCCAATGATCTTATGTAACGCGATGAGAGACTCAAAGCTTGATTATTTTCATAATGACTGAATGAGTTTCTAAATCCTTTCTGCTGCAATACAAATTGTGTCAACTTCAGTAGACGTCTAGTTTGAACATTGAATTTACGGGGGAAAAAATGTGTTTTCATAGTCAATAACATAAACTATGGTGACTTACAAGTGTTTTTTTAACCATGGAGATGCTGCATTGTACTTTAATTGTAGATTCTGGTGAGGTTGGCTTTCCCAATTTCC
>BPLS01004994.1:0-10714 GCA_019656275.1 Rhododendron kiyosumense
TTGCTCGGGTGCAAACCTTATTAGAGGATAGGTTGCGGTTGTAAGCAAATTTTGGCGCCGTTGCCGGGGATCTCTTTTCTATATGCTTATTTGGAGGTTCGACAAACCCTTGTAAGTATTCCATTTCTTTTTACTTTAAGCAATTTATACTTAGGCTAGCGGAAACCTCTACCTGATACTCCAATCGACTTGAGGTGTAACGAAGTTAGCATAAGTATAGCTTGTTCCTTTCCTTTTATTGTACATATTTTCCTTTGGTAGCATAGCTGTTGGTTTGTTTTATTTTGTGGTTGGTTTTTCACCAATTCTTTGCATGAGTGGTAGTGCATGACTGGTTTCTATCGGAGTCCAAACTCTAATAGGCTTTGTCGATCACTATCGCCTCAAGGCACCCCGAGAGGAAGATCTCCTCTCCGTTTAGTAAGTAGACGTTTGAGATTAAAATCTCCTTCACGTCCGCGGGGCCGCCGTCCCAAACAAAGAATGGATGGACCACCACCGCCAGTGAGGACTTTGAGGGATATCTTGAATCCGGGGAGTCCGGTTCAGCAATCCCCCATAGTCCTCCCTGCGCCTACTAATGCTAACTCTTTTGAATTTAAGTATGGTTACCATAATCTTTTGCCGCAATTCCACGGGCTGGACCGTGAGAGCACATATGACCACATCCGCGATTTGAAGACCTTATCCATACCTTCACCTCGGATGTTGCACGGTTGGAAAATGCACGATTAAGGTTGTTTCCTTTTTCCCTCAAGGACAGAGCTAAGCAATGGTTCACTTCTCTTAAACCTCAATCGTTGCGAGACTGGGCCGGTGTCAAGGCAGAATTCCACAAAAAGTTCTTCCCAGTCCACAGAACAAAGCTACTCAAGGAACAAATCCAGAACTTCAAACAAAAAGAAGGGGAAACATTCTATCGATATTGGGAGCGGTTCAAGGATTTGGTCGCTTCACTTCCACATCATGGTCTTGAAAAGCCGCAGTTAATAGGCCACTTCATGAACTGATGTTCTCAATCGAGTTATCAACTTATTGACACCATGGTCGACGGAGATTTCTTGGACAAGACAGCTGGAGATGCTTGGGACTATCTGGATCAATTGGCTGTGAAGAATCAGTCTTGGAACGTTGTTGATGTAGGTGAGCGGGCTATGGCAAACCAAGGACCGAGTGGTTCCGGGAAATTTTCATTGAGTGATCCTAATTCCATGCCCAATGCTCTCGAGACTAAGGTGGAGCAGCTCACCCGCAAGTTGGAACAAATGGAGTTGAAAGGCCCTCGAGAAATCAAGTCCGTCATTAAGGTGGAAGAGGTATGTGCTATATGTGAGATGGCGGGGCATTCTACCGCCGACTGTTTTAATATTCCCGTCCTCAAAACGGTTCTAAACAGCATGACTCCGGAGGAAGTGAGCGCCGTTCAACGGTATGAGCCATATCAGAATAATTTCAATCCCGCTCAAAGGCAAAATCCAACCTTCCGTTGGAACCAACCAAATGAGATGGGACAATTTCAAGGCCCACCGCCAGCTCAATCTCAAACATGGCGTTCCCCTCAAAACTTCGGGCCACCTCGTTTCCAACAAAATCAAGGTCCTCCCGGATTCAACTCTTCAGGTTTTTCTCAAGGTCAGGGCCAAATCCAAGCACCTCCTCCAAGGCGATCGGTGGAGGACATCATGAACTCATTCTGCCAAATGCAAGCTACTACCAATGAGCAAACTTCTCAAGCAATGAACGACATTAGAAACCAAATGGGCAAACTCACAAATGCCGTAGGTCTCTTGCAACAGGAGAGAGGGAAATTCCCTGCTCAACCTCAAGCTAACCCTCAAAGTCAAAATTCGGTTGGTAGCTCTTCGGTGCCTTTCCCCGAGCAAGCCAAAGCAATTATTTCTTTACGAAGTGGCAAGACCGTTGACAACGCTCAAGTGGAACCACCGGTGATTTCTACCTTTCTACCTCAACCGGCTCCATCAAATTCCGCTCTTGGGGAATCTCCCAAGCCAACTTTGGAGGAAGACGGGGAATCTCCCGTGGCTAACACTAGGCAAGCAAGACTCATCCCCACTCCACAAGTCTCGCCTGTGCCGGCACCATATCCTCAACGATTAAAAGCGCCAACGAATTCCGCGGCCAATGCGGAAATTTATGAGCTTTTCAAACAAGTCAAGATCAATATCCCCATCATGGATGCTATCAAGCAGATACCATCATATGCCAAATTTTTGAAAGACTTGTGTACGCAAAAGCGCAAGTCCAATGTTCAAAAGAAGGTCCTTCTCACCGAGCAAGTGAGTTCGATCATTCAAACTAACATTGCGCCTAAGTACAAGGATCCGGGGTGCCCTACTATCTCTGTTACAATTGGAGGAAAGAGGATTGAGCAAGCATTGTTGGATTTGGGGGCGAGCGTTAACTTGCTCCCATATTCGGTTTATGAAGAACTTGGTCTTGGCGAGATGAAGCCGACTCGAGTTACATTGCAATTGGCAGATCGGAGTATCCGCATTCCAATGGGCGTGGTGGAGGATGTCTTGGTTCAAGTCGACAATTTTGTTTATCCGGTGGACTTTGTGGTATTGGACACTTGTCCCAGGGTTTCTTCTACAACCTCGACACCCGTTATTCTTGGCCGCCCATTTCTAGCCACCTCGGACGCCGTTATTAGCTGCAGGAGTGGTCTTGTGAATATGACTTTCGGGAATATGAAGATGGCGGTAAATGTCTTTCACGTTGGAAGTCAAATGGGCGATGATGACGATGTTCAAGACGTCAACTGTATTGACTCATTAGTTCAAGATCATGTGGATGAACTCTTATCCAAGGATGCTTTGGAATTATGCCTTACCGCCAAGGAAGCCGAGTTCTTAGAATCTCCGGAAGTTGAGTATCTTTGCTCTTTGCTCGATGAAGAGGAAGTTTGTGGGGCAGAACCGTGGATTCCTTCTTTTGAGGAGTTGCCAAAGGAAAAGAGAGAAACGTTGCCATCCAGTGTAGAGCCCCCTAAGCTCGATTTGAAGCCCTTGCCCGAAACATTGAAGTATGCTTACCTTGGTGACAACGAAACTTTTCCTGTGATCATATCCTCCGCTCTTGGGAATCTTCAAGAGTTGGAGTTGCTTACCGTGTTGAGGAAATGGAAGAAGGCCATCGGGTGGTCCATAGCCGACATACAGGGTATCTCTCCCTCCCTTTGCACGCATCACATCTATCTTGACGAAAATGTGAAGCCCTCACGCCAACCACAACGGCGGCTGAATCCTATTATGAAAGATGTGGTTCGCACGGAGGTGTTGAAGTTGTTGGATACTGGGATTATCTATCCAATCGCAGATTCTAAGTGGGTGAGTCCTATCCAAGTGGTGCCTAAGAAGTCAGGGGTAACGGTGGTAAAAAATGACCAGGATGAGCTAGTGCCAACCCGAACGGTCACCGGGTGGCGTGTTTGTATTGATTACCGCAAGCTGAATGCGGTAACCCGGAAGGATCATTTCCCGCTCCCGTTCATTGATCAAATATTGGAAAGAGTCGCTGGCCATGCTTTTTATTGCTTCCTAGACGGCTACTCCGGGTACAACCAAATTGAGGTCGCCATGGCCGACCAAGAAAAGACCACTTTTACATGCCCATTCGGGACTTTTGCTTATAGGCGCATGCCATTTGGCTTGTGCAATGCTCCCGGCACTTTTTCACGGTGTATGATGGGTATCTTCAGTGACATGGTGGAGAAGATCGTTGAAGTTTTCATGGACGATTTCTCGGTGTTCGGAGATTCCTTTGAGTCATGTTTAGCCAACCTGGACAAAGTGTTGGAGCGGTGCGAGGAGAAAAACTTTGTTCTCAATTGGGAGAAATGCCATTTTATGGTCACCCAAGGCATAGTGTTGGGCCATATCGTATCATCAAAGGGCATTAAGGTTGACAAGTCCAAAATCGATCTCATTGCAAATCTCCCCACTCCCAAGTGCATCAAAGACATCCGTAGCTTCCTCGGGCACGCCGGTTTTTATCGGCGATTCATTAAGGATTTCAGTGCCATCTCTCGGCCACTATGCCATCTTTTATCGAAGGACGTCCCTTTTGAGTGGACGGATGTTTGTGAGGAAGCTTTTCGGAAGCTCAAGTCAAGTCTTACAACTCCACCTATTGTGCAAAGCCCCGATTGGAACCTCCCGTTCGAGCTTATGTGCGACGCGAGTGACTATGCCGTCGGGGCTGTCCTTGGCCAAAGAAGGGACAAGCAGCCATGTGTTATATCCTACGCGAGCAAAACCTTGAATGATGCCCAAATGAACTATTCAACCACCGAAAAGGAGTTGCTCGCAGTAGTTTTTGCATTGGACAAATTCCGCTCCTACTTGATTGGTTCACCAATTGTCATCTACACCGATCATGCTGCCCTAAAGTACTTGCTTACCAAGCAAGATGCTAAGGCTAGGCTTATTCGATGGATTCTCTTGCTTCAAGAGTTTGATCTTACCATCAAGGACAAAAAGGGAGTGGAAAATGTGGTGGCTGACCACTTGTCACGATTGGAGTTTGAAGATCGTACATCTAAACTTCCTATCCTCGATACTTTTCCGGATGAACAACTGTTTGGTGTCTCTAGTATCCCGTGGTTTGCAGATATTGTTAATTATTTGGCAACGGGGTTAATGCCGACACATTGGAAATCTCAAGAGCGGAAGCGGTTTCTCTCAATGGTGAAAAGGTTTTCCTTTGATGATCCTTACTTATTTAAGTATTGTCCGGATCAGATTATCCGGCGATGCGTTCCGGATTCCGAGCACCGAAGTATAATGAACTTTTGCCACACAGAAGCTTGTGGTGGCCATTTCTCTTTCAAGAAAACCGCGGCTAAAATTCTACAATGCGGTTTCTATTGGCCTTCATTGTTTAAAGACACGTTCGAGTATACTAGGGCTTGCGATCGGTGTCAAAAGTTGGGCAAGATCACCCGACGAAACGAGATGCCCCAAAATCCCGTTTTAATCATTGAAGTTTTCGATTGTTGGGGCATAGACTTCATGGGGCCCTTTCCCACGTCCTTCGGCTATCTCTATATTTTGCTTGCCGTTGACTATGTGAGCAAGTGGGTGGAGGCCATTCCCACGCGCACCAATGATGCTCAAGTTGTAGTTGAATTCCTCCGAGAGTATATATTGGCACGATTCGGGATGCCAAGAGCTATTATCAGTGATCAAGGCACGCATTTCTGCAATCGCTCCATTGCGGCCTTGATGAGGAAGTATGCTATTGTGCATAAGGTCTCTACGGCATATCATCCCCAAACTAACGGGCAAGCTGAGCTCGCCAATCGGGAGATTAAAGGCATCCTAGAGAAAACGGTCAACCCTAACCGCAAAGATTGGTCGCTTCGATTGACCGATGCCTTGTGGGCCTACCGAACTGCTTACAAAACTGTATTGGGAATGTCGCCGTATCGGCTTGTCTATGGAAAACCTTGCCATCTTCCGGTGGAATTGGAGCACAAAGCTTATTGGGCGATAAAGAGGATGAATGCCTCCATGCCTCTTGCCGGTGCTAAACGGAAGCTTCAACTCAACGAGCTCGAGGAAATAAGGTCAGATGCTTATGATCGTTCTAGTTCATATAAAACCAAAGTCAAGGCTATGCATGATAACAACATTCTTAGGAAAGACTTTGAAGTAGGCCAAAAGGTGCTTTTGTACAATTCAAAATTGCACTTATTTCCGGGCAAGTTAAGGTCCCGTTGGGCCGGCCCTTATATTGTTAAATCTGTTGCCTCTCATGGAGCCATAGAGATTGAGAATGCATCCAACGGGAATGTTTTTAAAGTCAATGGCCAGCGGCTCAAGCCATTTCTGGGCCATTTAGAAGTCGGGGAGCCCGATGAGGAACTGAGCAATCCTGTTTATTCGGATGCTTTAGTTTCTTAGTTTGTTCTTATTACTTTTGCACGGGGAGCGTAAGCGTTACCGCTGAACTTAACTGTTTGTCGGACCCGGCCCCCTGACTTAATTGTAGGGGGTACCCACCATTGACTTGGGTATATATAGCTCCGCACGCCGCTATTAAAAAAAGGATCGTGTGCCCAGCTCCGGTTAGTAAGGGCAATGTCTTTCTTTTCGTACATATTTGCAAGTTTGCTTCGTTATGGGATTTTTTTTATTTGATAAGATTTCACCAATGCATCTTTGAAAAGGACTTTCATTAGTTCTCTTAGTGGTAGTTTACCGTTAATGATCCATGCCTTCCAGATATGTCCCTATCGGGGGCAATTTAGGTCTTTGGGTGAGACTTGGTATTCCCGTGCTTTGGCGCTCGGCTCTATCTTGTCTCACTTCGTTTCGATCATAGGGAACGCTGGGCTTCATTGCTTGGCGAGGTCAAGCGGTAAATTTTACTTCGGGCGTTGATGTAACAAACGTGACGGTCTAGTATAGCCACCCGTGTCCTACCTCACCGGTAAGACGCGGGAAGAAAAGTATGACTCGTGCGATTGCGTGAATATCGGGTGGTGTGGTTTTTATTGCTGTTTTCTTTTATTGTTGTTGATGCCCGGATAACACAAGCCGGGTGGTTCTCATGTCATTTGTCTCCTAGTAGGTAGTTCGAGCTTAAGTCTTCTACAGGGTGAACGTGCTACCACACCAGCCTTGGTGGATTGGGTCTACAGTTGGAGTGAATGAGGCATTCAGGAGCCCTAAGCATGGGTGCGATTACGTGTCGCGGTTGTTAGTCCAATAAAGCTTTGATCATGGCCCTGTGTGACTAGCTGTGGTTCTGTTGGAAGAGCCGAAGGAGTCGACCTTGGAAGCTGTTCGTATGACGAAAGGAGACGGTGACGCAAAAGCCTCCAATTTGGTCGAGGTATTCGGGGGTTGACATTCCCCCGGAGGTATGATTTTTGTTCTTTCCCTTTGCATCCTAATGTTCTCCGTGCTATGAGGACATAGCTCATTTCAAGTTGGGGGGAGAGATATATATTTGCTATATATATGCTTTTATTCTTTTGGTAATGGTAAACTTTTTCGTTTTTATTAGTTACAATCATTCCGTTATTACAAAATTAGTGGATTAGAATAGCGTGGCACGTGCTTTTTAAGTGTTAGTCCGCAAGAGTTCGTTTTATGCAAATTTTGTATCTCGCAACTTTCATGAATGGGCTAAAGAGGAATTCACGAGGTTTGAGTTATTTTGAGCAAGTTTTTGCCATATCCCGTTTTTGTTCGATATACTTTCGTAGTTAGGAAATATTCTCATGTCATGTCTGAGTGTGCTTGATAGTCTGTATGAATCAAAATGGAATATATGGCATACTTAGGAAGTGATACAAGGCATTCTTTGAATGATTATACCACTTACGTGTCCCCTTGTCCACTATTTGTATCCTAGTCCGTGTCCTCCCCTTTTGTTCATTAACTTAGGGATCCGGATGTTTGGAGGGTTGTGGGAAGTGATCTTCAGTATTGTGAGCTGTTGTGGAGTGTTTGAGGGTATGATTCCAGCTGATAGGCAGTGGTACAGGTGAAGAGCTGCAGAATTACAGAAAAATTTTGGATGTTATCGATAACTATCACCATCGTTATCGATAACGTTGGGTTCAACTGGGCAAAAAAGTGGATGTTATCGATAACCATAACTGGGTTATCGATAACCTTGTCGTACAGTCGGTTTTTAAAAGCTGAAGAGGCGCGACCAAGTGATTTAAATACTCTCTCTCTCTCTCTACTGCTCCATAACCGTTCCACCCCTCTCTCTCCCGTTCGTCCGACGCCCCTCCATAACCCACTAAAATCTGAAACCCTTCATCCCCATAAACTCTTACCACAATATTTCCAAGGATTCAAGGTTTTGAAGGATTCTCAAGGGTTTCGGACTCTAATCTTGCAAAACTCAAGGTAAACCCAATTTTTTCCTATCTCTGTATTTTTTTTTTTTTAGAACTTCTTTCATAAATTATCACCATCTCTCATCTTCTCCACCCATGAAATCCTTTCCAATCACCAATATGATACCCATTAACCAAAGAAATCAGACATGCATTCAAACCCAGGGTTCAGATCTTTAAAACCCCTCATTAGAACAAAACCGAACTTGTACTACTCTGTTACTGCTTAGTCCTGTTTTGGGGATCTGAATTGGGGTTTTGACTCACTATTACAATATTTGGTCGCGTTGTTTTGCGCTTTGGGAGTTTTATTGGTGTTGCTCAGTTTCGATCTCTCTGTTTTGGTTTAGTTGCCGAGTTTTGGATATTCATCTGTGGCTGCTCTGCTTTACTGGGTAATCTTAGCAATGGTGAGGGTGAAACAAGTTGGTGTAAGCAGTAGTGGAAAAGGGAAGGGTATCGAATCTTCGTCCCATCCAGAGATTGAGGAGGATACCCCGGAGGGGAGTGAGTATGATGAGATGGAAGAAGACAGTGATGAGGACTCTGCTCCTGCTGTGAGCCGGACAGGGCAACGAGAGAAGCGTCGTAAACGCAGAACTCCAGAAGAGATGGCAGAGGATGCTAAACTGAATTGGGTGGAGTCAATACCACTCAGGGGGTTCAAAAGTGAACGGCAGGTCAGTCGGAGGAGTTTTGCTGATGACAATGACATTCTTACCTTGCTTCAAAACCATGGTCTGCGTTTTTGGACTAGAAGCCTTCGGGGTTACAATGAAGCGGGAGTCATTGAGTTTTATCAGAACCTGAACATAAGTGAGGCATTGGCAAATGGTCAAGTCAAGTCGAAAGTGAATAAGAAGATCATTGTGGTGGATGCCCATGGGATAGCCAAGTATTTGGATTATCAAAGGCCGGATGGAGATGTGGTGAATTACCCCCGAGCTGAACCAATTGACTCTGATGCAGTTCACCTCGATATTTACACAGCCATTCCGAATCAAGGAGTTCCTCCACACAAGCCGGGAAAGTTCAAGGATCTTTATCGGGTTTTGAACCAAGTCTTGCATTACAACCTTTACCCCCGTGGAGCGGAAAACAAGCCTTCAAAGAGGAGTGCAGAAATTATGTTTGCCTTCAAGAATGATTCAGAATATCGAGCTGATTGGGCTAGGTTCATTTTTGATCAGATTGTGGACTTCAAGGGAGATACATTGGGTAATGCTCGTTGTCCTTTTCCGTGCATGATAACACAGTTTTTAAGGGATAAGGGTATAGCAAAGGGACCATATGAAAAGTTGGAGCCACCATCCCCCGGTATTATCACTAAGGCGGTGCTGACTCGAAGCAAGTCTCAATCCAAATCTGTTGCAGCGGGTACATCAGCAGGAACTTCAGTCTCCGCTCCTCCCGAGCCATCTCTTTGGTCGGTTCCCGATTCAAAGGCGTCCAAAGAAAGCATTTGGCGCAAACTCTGTTGCCAAAATATTGCCATTTGGAACTGCATTCAAAAGGAGAAAAAGGAAAGGAAGAAGTTGGCAAGAGAGGTCGGGGAGCTCAAGCACGAGCTGAATTGGCACACGCGGTACATTGAGGGCACTACAGATGAGAAGTACGAGGCTCCGCCAAGGGTTGAAGAGGCTGAGAGTGAGGAGGAAGTTTTGTTTGGACCGGGCGCTGTGCCCGGAGGACAGTAAAGTGGATGTCTGGCGTCGGTGGTCTTTAGTTTTAGTTAGTAAAATCCCTCTACTTGGTCGGGGTGCGTGGTGGTTGACAGCCCACCTTGCTATCTTTTTACTTTTGAATAATTGAACTAGTAGCTGGTAGTCTTTATGTTTTTGTGCGGCCAGTTTGTTGCCGTTGACTTGGTTGTTGAGTTGGTGGTGGCCGAAGGTAGGGTTGATGTCCAAGCTAGTATACGGCCGCCACATGTTTTTGCTAACCGTTCTTTTGTCAAAACCAAGGTCATTAAATGCTTATATAGTCCTTAGTTGATCCCTAGTACGCCTTTATTCCGTTCTGATTCATTGTGTGATGTTGAGCATATTTTAGCTTACAAGCTTATCTCAGTTCATGGCATGGTTCTTCAAGAAACTTAACTTAAATCTTTGTGATTTGTGATTCTTTTCAATGGTGCTCTCCTCATAGTAGGCATGGTCTTTTGCTCCCCATTGCCTAACTCCGAGCACTTCTTTGTGGGATGTGGATTGTTGCATGCGAAGGCATATGTGTAGCCGTATCTCTCTTTTGTTGTTTACGGCCTTTTGATTACTTGCTTTGAATATGATCCTTACTTAGTTTTCCTTCGAAGCTTTCAGCTGTCATTTGCGAGTTTTAAATAAATTTGTTTTTGGAACTCTTGCTAGCCTTTTATTTTGAGCAAGTGCCTTAGTTATTCTTTCGAAAGGATTGTTTGTCTCTTTTTACTAGTTTGTCTGTTTTGCTCGGGACGTAGCAATGTTCAAGTTGGGGGGTGTGATAAGCTCACAAGATCGCATGATCTTGTGTGCTCAAATCCTTCCGAATTGCAACGTTCTTATGCTTATTTGTTTTGTTAAGTATCATTTTGCGCGTAAGGTGTGTTTTTGAGCTTTTCAGGAAAAACGTGCGAATAAGGCACTTTTGCGTGCCAAGGAATGAGCCTTGAAAGGCGCGAGGTAACTCACCCAGATCAGCAGGCTGTGACTGCGATTCCACCAAATGTTATCGATAACAATGGCATGTGTTATCGATAACGTTCCTAAATCCTGGCTACCAAGTATCATTCAAGCTGATGTTATCGATAACCTCACCAATGTTATCGATAACCTTTTCTCCATTTTGGCCCAGAAG
>BPLS01005046.1:0-11953 GCA_019656275.1 Rhododendron kiyosumense
ACTATTTGAAGAAAACTCAAACTCAATCCATTTTGTTCATAATTTTTAGAATTTTTTTGCACTAAATTAAAGAACTAATCAATATCTTTTTAATTCGGAGTGAAGAAACTCGAAAAATCATGTACAAAATCACCTTTTTTTATTTCAAAATTGCACGTCTTTTCATAAAAAACTATTATTTTGGGGCAGAGGGAGTATAAGAAAACGAACATATTTCGATGATGTTTTGCATTAATTAGAGAACGCGCACACACACATGCACACATACATACATATATACACACACACACACCATGGTTCTCCGAAGGGATCCCTTACGGCCTTACCGTGCGGACCTCCCCTTTTCCGATTGCATTGTGACGATCCAAGCCGCTCAATGTGTTCAGAATGTAATTTTAAAGGTACCTATGAAAAATCACTAAAAAAAATGACCGGGAAGGGTTTAATCCAATCAGTTTATCATAAAAACACTCTATATGTATTTTTATGCAAAACCGTTCAAATCAAGCCCTTTCCAGTCATTTTTTGGGCGATTTCTAGCGTGTACCCTTGAAATCACATTCTGAACACATTGAGCGGCTCGGATCATCGCAATTCAATCGGAAAATGAGAGGTCCATACAAGTTGGCCGTAAGGAATCCCTTAAGAGAACCTGACTGATATATATTCTCTTCTAAGCCTCAAAATGATGGAAAAACATAGAATTTTTCATCTTAAAAACTTCTATCCAAACGTGTAATAGATTTTTTGTTTTTAACTAGTTATAACTATTTTTGGTGGTATAACAACTTTGGTTGACCTATCGTATGATATATCCTTATAGGATTTATAAAATAAAAATAATAATACACAATACATATAGCAAATATTTGATAACACTGATTTGGTGGTATAGCAACTTTCGTTTAACATTTTGGGTTCTAACAGCTATTGTTCATGATATCAGGAACAAGCAATTGTGCGATGGAACAACTGATCCAAATATGGGGCCTATATGTGGGAGACCGTTGGGTCTAAGCTTCTACTATGCAACGGGGTTTCTTTACATTGTTGATGCTTACTTTGGGTTCTGTGGAGACTCCGATCCGGTTGGTTCGCCAATTGGCCCAGGTCCAGCTCTTCGTCCTGCAAAATGAAGCACGACTAAAGACCACACCGGAGGTCCTCCGGAATGGCCCTCCGGTGCAAGGATCAGTATTGCTTCAAAGAGGAGAAGAGGAAACAGCTAGGGTTTTTGAATGAACAGTGCGTACCTCTTTTGAGGAGGCATGAAGGCATATTTATAACCATTTCCTAGCATGGCTTCCAAGGCTGCACCGATGCATGACACGTGTCGGCTGACCTCACCCCTACGTCATATTAGGGTTTCTGTAACCGTTTGGGTCACGAGTTGGCACCTTCACGTGCCCTCACGCCATTCATGGCAATCATTAGGACGACGTCACGTCCGTCGTCACAACCGAAACCGTTACTACCACGTGGGTGAGCTGGAAGCGTAGCCCACGTTCGTTCAACACCGAGCGTGGGGCCGACGACTAACGGTACCGACGAAACCACCCCGACCAACAGAGAGAGGAACGTGTGCTGGTAATTCACCGTCAGCACGGCCGAACCTTTCACCAAAATAGCAGGGACGGATCGGGCTCTAGGGATAGTAAATGGCACGGCTCATATACGCACGGCGCAAGCACTCTTGCTCGGCCTACTACAATAGCCCCTCAATTACTGCCGACGCTTTTGCACGGCAGGGATTGACTTCAAATAAGGCCGAGCTGTAACGAGCCGACGAAGATTCATCACATGAGAAGAGACAGTCGGATAGGAGCCCCAATGACAAGGGGACATCTGCCAAATTCTGAGCTGGGATGTCAGTTGAAAGGACGCCCGGGCAGGCGAAGAGACTTCTGACAACGGATGGCTACGTGTCGCCCCGTCATTGGCCACTGGTTCGGCGATGAAATGATGGGGCGGGAAATTCGAAACCCTACGCGGTCTATAAATTTCGAGGAATGAGGAGAGAGAAAGTTCTTTACGTTTCTCTCTCTACTTCCAGAACTTCTCTCTCTAAAATCTTTGCCCCGGCTTTCGATTCTGCCCAAGATCCACAACTGCAGCGTTGATTCAACAACGAAAATCTTCAAGTAAGTAATCGTTTCCACTTATTCTCCGCTTTTCTCATGTCTTTATAGTGTTGTTTGGGAAGTTCTTGCTAGAAACGTGTTTTAAAATTCTGGGGATGAACAGTGATGTTCATCCCTGCAACCCACTAGTTTATCCGAGCCTCAATACGGGTTTAGGGTTCTTCCGAACGAAAACCAAGAGAGGAAGAGTATCCGTACGCTATTTTCCTCGGAGGGGAATCCTTACGTTTAACCACCGAGAGGAATAGTACTGACCGCCACTAGGATAGAAAAATGACTCGTGAGCCAATAGGTACGCCGAACCTTCTTACCACTTTGCTTTACCGGCGAAGAGACCAACTGCTTATTTTTCCTTTTTGCTTTCTCTCTAGGTCTGGCTCACGAGGTCATCGAGGTCTCCTCGGATTCAGGTTGTTCGGAGACCGAATCCGACCGTCAGGTGATCAACGAACTTGTCGAGAGACACCGACGCCGAAGCCAAAACCATTCCCCAATCTCTACAAGGATGTCTGCCACATCTCCTCCATCCGACGATTCCAACGCCGAGCGAGTACACGACTATGCCGAGGAGGAGTACCTTACCGACCCGGAGATCATCTTTACCCCCGAGACGGAGTCCGAAGCCGATCCCAGGATGGGAGCCGAAGCCGAGTCTCGATTCGCGTCGGGAGCGGAGGCCTCATCATCCGCTCCGAGCGACGCTGACCTTTTTGATAAGGGTTCTTTATGCCCTTACGCCCATTACTTTAGTGGCGCGCCGGGTAAGTACGAGGCCTTCCGTCGGAAATACCATATTCCTGACGACGTGCTTCTTCATCGGGTGAAGAGTACGGAGATCAGGGACCAACGGCAGCACCGACCCGAACACATAACCGTGCCTCTCATGGCAATTTGTGAGGCCGGTCTTCGGTTCCCTCTTCATCCCTTCCTCAGGGAGATATTGTGGAAATTTTGCCTAGCCCCCCACCAACTCGCGATCAACAGTTATCGCATCATTATGTCGGTAATAGCTCTGATCGAGAGCCAAAACCTGGACTTTACACCGACGGATCTCTTCTACACATACACCATGTCACGCCACGCCAAATCCGGGCGCCGATACCTGACGACGTGCCCCAGAAAGACTCCTTTGATCGACGGCTTGTCCGACACGGATAAGTGGGCCGATTTCTATCTCGGGGTTCATGGGAACTTCGAGTTCGGCGAGGGGCCCCGTCGGTTTGCAATTCCGAAGATTAAGGATACAAGAGGTAATGTTGCCGAACGAGCTCACCTCTTTACGGTAATGCTTCTTTTCTGCGATTAGTTTGCCGAAGAGTTTGACTGACGATCTCTCCTTCTCTCTTTTTTTTTTTTTTTTTACAGAGCTCGGACCAATCTCAAAGGGTCTAAACACAAACTCCCACGAGAAGGCTAACGAAACGCTTCTAGCACAGATCTGTCGGCACGCTCCAACGCTCCTCGAATACAAACCGTCGTACAAAGGAGTACTCCGAGGAAGGAAGAAGAGCGAGGAAGGAGGACCGAGCACAACTACCAAGAAGGACAAGCCGAGCGAGACGATCACTCAGAAGAAGAAGAGAAAATCTGGACCAAACGGTGGAGGGCTTCAAGAAAGGCGACAGCGGGGGGTGAGGCTGCCGAAGATTGGTTATACTGCCGAGGAGTGGCTTACTCCGCTTAACGCCGAGGATATCCCCACTCCTCTTAAAATCGTTGAACCCTCCGCCGAAGAAATGTCTCGCCGCAATATCCTGAGGCCCGTAATCCCAACCAAGACAGCCAACCCCGCTCGGATTAGAGATCCCACGGGAGACCAGGGGCAGCAGAGACAGAAGAGACAGAAGACCGACGCCGACGCTCTTTTAGCCGGCTCGGTCCAGCAACCCCCTGCCGAGAAGGTCCATGCTTCTCAATCAAAGGAGAAGGAGGTGGACGTCCCAGCCGGGCGTCACATAGACCTCACCGATCCGGAGACTGAAGCTGCTGTCCTTCGACAGTTCAGCCCGTCCTACACTATGCCTGATGGGAGAGTGTTACTTCTGAATGATTCGGTGAAGGAAGAACCAAACCTGGCAGTCACCCTTCTCAGGGGGTTGGCTTTGCCGAGGGATTACGATCAGGTTCCAACCGATCTTCTTCCTGGGCTCGGAGAAATGTGCTCACATCTTGTGCAGGTTCGTATCTCAATTTGACCTTTAGTATTTTTGTTATGTTTTGGTTCGTCTTTGGCTTCTAACTTTTCTGTTTTCATCAGGCTGGCCAAGCTGCACTGAAGTCGTATGACAAAGCGAGCAAGGTTTCCTCCGAGCGAGAGCGGTACCGTTCTGACCGTGACTCTTTCCGGGCCAAGAGCAGGATTTTGGAGAACCAGCTCAAGGAGTCAGAGGCGAATGTAGAGAGGCTGGAGCGCGAATTAGCCGACGCCAAAGAAGCCGCTGCTGCTGCCGTGGAGAATTTGAAGAAGGCGAAAGAGGGGGAGAGGGAGAAGCTAAGGGTTGTCGACGCCACGGGCTATGAGGCTGGCATCAAACGAGCCGCCTTGGAGTATACCCAGATAGCCCATAAGATGGTGAATGACGAACTCGAAGTTCGGCTTCCAGACTTTTTCAAGCTTGGTTATGCAGCTGGTGCCGACGCCATGGCCGGAGTGATGGCCATTCAACCTGAGTCTGGCTTCCTGAAGCAGCTTCCTGAGCCGGTCGTTCCCGACCTTGATCTCCCCTATACGGAGGAGGAGTGCCAGCCGCTGCCCCCGGAGGATGACGATGAGGAAGCGGTAGTTGCACCAGCTGCTGATCCTCAAAGTAACATCGAAATGGTGACTGAAAATGTTGCAGCCGATGAACAAACCGAGGTCTGAACATGAAAGGATACCACCGCAGGCGCCGAGGCTGGTCGATCGGTTGCCGTAGAAGAAGACCTTTAACCTTCCTGTCTGTTTTAAGTTGTTTTTGTTTTGAATTTTGGTAACCGTACGTGTTTTTGGACTGGACGGCTCCGAACATCAGGAGTTTACCGTGCCAGATGTATCACCTAACTTTCAATGTTTCTGTTGAACAACTTTTCGTTTTGCTGTTCGTACACTCTTGTATGGGGTGTCTACTGAACAACTTTTCTTTCAGTTTAAAATTTATCCAGTTTTCATGTGGTTTGCTTTAGACAGTTTTTCTGTTGTGTTGTCTTTTGAACGAGTTGAACATTTCCTTATGCCTTAGAAATATTTGGACTGAGTTGCCAAAGGTCAAAAACTTTGGCATGTTTCCGAGTTATTTACTCTTAATAGCCCCTGCCTTGTCATAAGTCTTGGCTCAAACGCCAGCCTTATGGCAAGGTAAGAATGCTAAGTAAAGACTGCAAGTGGCAAATTTGTTCAAGTCAAAAAGATGAACGTTGCCGAACCAAGAACAAACGGATAAATTTGTTGATCTTTGAAATGGCCGAGCATCAAGTCGCTCGGGGCCATCTTTGTTTGTGGATTGTGAATCCGATCATGTGCGTGGTTGTCCGAACGTTGAGCGTGAAAGGATGCATACGTAAGTGGGAGAATTGAACAATAATAGGAGAAATCGTGAAAAGAGGAGGAAGTTCTCATTAAGTAATAAGGTGAGGAACACAAGATGCTGCTAAGGAATGATGGTTAAACTGTCCATCTAAAAAACCAAGGCAGACGACTTCAGAGGTAGGCTTTCCTAAGGTTCAGAGCATTCCAAGGGTTTTCAATATGCCGACCGTCTTTGTCCTCCAACTTGTAAGATCCATTTCCTACTTCTTTGACAATCCGGTAGGGGCCTTCCCAGTTTGGCCTGAACTTTGTCTTCTGATTAGCTCGGACCACCTTCCTCCATACCCAATCGTCCTCTCGGAACCGTTTCAGCCGAACATTTCGGTTGTAACCCCGAGCGACCTCTTGCTGGTAATTGGCAAGTTTGAGCTGGGCATCGTCCCTCTTTTCTTCAGCTAAGACGAGCTCCGTAGCTACGGCCTCATCGTTAGTTTTTGGATCAAAGGTCTCAGTGCGAAGTGTTGGGAATCTGGATTCCAGAGGGATGACTGCCTCCATTCCGAAGGCCATGGCGAAGGGAGTTTGACCAGTGGAGCGACGTGGAGTGGAACGATAAGCCCAGAGGACGCGAGGTAATTCTTCGGCCCATCGTCCTCTTTTGGAGTCAAGTCGGCGCTTAATGCCGGCGCATACTGTCTTGTTTGTGGCTTCGGCTTGACCGTTCCCCTGAGGATAGGAGGGAGTAGAGTTGAAGAAACGAATACCAAATTCAGCACAAAGGCCGGTAAGCTCCTTGCCGACAAACTGAGAACCGTTGTCGGATACGATCGCGTAGGGAACGCCAAATCGGGTCACAATGTTCCTCCAAACAAAACGCCGAACGTCGGCCTCTGTTGTAGTGACAAGAGGTTCGGCTTCCACCCATTTCGAGAAATAGTCTGTGGCTGTGATCAAGAACTTAAAACCCCCAGGGGCTGTTGGGAGTTTACCGACGATATCTAGGCCCCATTGGGCAAAGGGCCAAGGACTGGTAATTGGTGTGAGGTTCTGAGCGGGCTGCCTTGGTATTGGAGAGAAGAGTTGGCAAGGCTTGCATTTCCGAACGACTTCTTCACAATCCTTCTTCATACCTTTCCAAAAGTAGCCCTGACTCAAGGCGCGTTGGCAAAGCGATCGGCCGCCCGAGTGACATCCACAGCTACCGGAGTGAAGTTCGGTAAGAATAGAAGGGACTTCGGCAGGGTGAACAACTCGAAGATATGGTCCTGTGAAACTGCGTCGGTAAAGTTGGCCACTATCTGAAAGCCAGTAGAATGCCGCCTTACTGCGGACACGATGGGCCTCTTTTTTGTCCGAAGGGAGTGTGTCAGTTTTCAGAAAAGAGACTATCTCGTCCATCCAGCTGGGACCGAGGGTTATGCTGAGCACCGCGTCGGGTTCGTTAAAGCTGGGTTCAGATATTTCGCCAAGGTTAATCGTTCGATAATCCGCGGCCTTGCATGCCGAAGCGAGACTTGCTAAAGCATCGGCGTGAGCGTTTTTGTCCCTGCTGATCTGCTTGATCTCGAATCCTTTGAATTTCCGAATTAGGTCCAGAGCGGTAGCTTGATACTTGAGCATTCTGGGATCCCGAGCTTCATAGTCCCCCGTCACCTGGTTTACGATAAGTTGGGAATCGCAAAAAACATGCAGGTCCTCCACCTGTAAGCGAGCTGCGGTTCGTAGCCCTACTAGTAAAGCTTCGTACTCGGCCTCGTTGTTCGTTGCTGGGAAAGTAAGTGTAGTAGCACTTTCATGGACGACGCCGCAGGGAGTGACGAGAACGACACCAGCTCCGGAACCGTTGCTATTCGAAGCCCCATCGACGTGCAACTTCCAAACGTCGCCGCTGAAAAGATTCCAAGTGGTACGAACCTCATGTTGCTCTAACATTCCGTACTCAGGCCGGACAAGAGCTTCTTCGTCTGGGTTACCGGGGGTGAACTCGGCAATGAAGTCGGCCAAGACCTGGGCTTTGATGGCAGTCCGAGGTTCGAAATTGATGTCAAAATTGGCAAGTTCGACGGCCCATTGGGAGACTCGACTGGAAAGATCAGCCTTGCGAAGAAGGTTTTTTAAAGGGAATTCGGTGAGAACGGTGATGGGGTGCTCTTGGAAGTACGGGAGAAGTTTCCGAGCAGCAGTGACCAAAGCGAGGAGTAGTTTTTCCAATGGGAGATACCGTGTCTGTGCAGGCAGCAGTGTTCGGCTTGTAAAGTAAATGGGTTGGTCGTCGGCTCCTTCCCGCCGTACTAAAGCCGAACTGACTGCATGTGGTGAGACGGCAAGGTAAAGGTACAGCATCTCAAAGGAATGGGGTTTGACAAGAAGTGGGGAGGAGCCCAAATAATCTTTGAGTTCGGCGAGGGCCGCGTCGCAATCCGGGGTCCACTTGAAGCTTCGTCGGCTTTGCTTCTTCAGGGTTTGGAAGAACACATGGCATTTGTCCGATGAGCGGCTGATAAACCGGTTGAGGGCCGCGGCCATGCCAGTCAGCTTTTGGATCTCCCTAGGGGTGGATGGGGCTTTCAGCTGCTGAATGGCAGCGATCTGGTTGGGGTCCGCCTCGATGCCCCTCCTGGTCACCAAGTAGCCGAGGAATTTTCCTGAGCTAACGCCGAACGCACATTTTTCGGCATTGAGGCGCAACTTGTACTTTTTCAATATGCCAAACACTTCGGCAAGGTGGGAGAGGTGATTTTCTGCTTTGAGACTTTTGACAACCATATCGTCGATGTACGCTTCCATGATCTCCCCTATGAGAAGGCCGAAGAGAATGTAAATCATTCGCTGGAATGTAGCCCCAGCGTTCTTGAGGCCGAATGGCATCACGAGATAACAAAAAAGGCCTCGGGCAGTAATGAAGGATGTCTTTTCCATATCGTCGGGGTTCATTGCTATCTGGTGGTAGCCCCGGTAAGCATCTAAGAAGCTGAGCCGAGCATGTCCCGCCGTTGCATCCACTAACTGATCTATCTTCGGCAATGGAAGACAATCCTTCGGGCAGGCATCGTTGAGGTTGGTATAGTCGACGCAGACGCGTAACTTGCCATTCTTCTTCTTTACCACCACGGGGTTTGCGAGCCATGTGGGGTACTGAACTTCTTTGATGGCCCCGGCTTCAAGTAGCCTATCAACCTCTTCGTTAACTGCGTCGGCATGAAAAGCGGCGGATCGTCTGGGCCGTTGAATCACCGGTTTCGCAGACTTTGAAACGTTGAGGGAGTGCTGAATAACTTGTGGATCGATGCCTGGCATGTCGTATGGCGACCATGCAAAGACTTCGATGTGCTTTTGCAAAAAGTCGAAGGTTTCTCTTCGTTCGTCCGCGGGCAGTTCGGAACCGAGTAAGAAGTACCGCGACGAATCGTCGTTAATCGGAATTTTCTCGAGATCTTCGATGGACTTTTGTTCGGCGGGGCAACCAACGTCTTCAAGGACGGGCTTGTCTGGAACCTCAACCCAATGAACACGGGATGGGCTCGGTGCTTTGCCGACGGCAGACACGAAACACTGTTTGGCCTGCAACTGATCTCCCAGAAGGTCTTCCTGGTGGCCATCAGCCCCAATGTAACGTACCACCTGATGGAAGGTTGAAGCGACGGCTTTGATGGAATGGAGCCAATTGCGGCCAAGTATGGCGTTGTACGGGCTTGGGGCGTCGACGACTACAAATTCCATGGTTGTGCAAACCGAGCCTGTAACTACAGGAAGGCTAATTTTGCCAATGGGCCAAACTGGTGTTCCACTGAAGCCGATTAGTGGGACCTCGGCGGGAACGAGGGAAGACTCCGGGAGATTAAGCTCCTTGAATAGCGGTAAATACATTACTTCGGCCGAGCTTCCTTGATCTATAAGTACCCTTTTAACCGAATGGGTTGAGATCTGGATCGTGACTACAAGGGCGTCGTTATGAGGTTGCTGGACGCGCTGGAGGTCTCGTTCCGTGAACGTGATTGACCAAGGGCATTCAAGTGTCTTCAGTCGCTTGGGGGCATGACTGACAGATAAAATTTGGGGAGAGCTTTTGGCAACGTCTAGTTCCTGCCGAATCTTTTGGATGACTCCCTTGGTTGCTGGCCCATGAATTACATTGATTACTCCAACGGGCCGAGGAATTGGGTTTTGGCCGCCAGTGTGTTGTTGTCGCCTCGGCGTTTTTGTCCAATCAATGTGGTCGTCGAGAAGCCCCTGGGCTGCTAAGTTCTCCAGCAGCGCCTTATAAGGGGCGCAAGCAGTCGTGTAGTGACCGAGCTCATTGTGGTACGAACACCTTTTCCGACTGTTGTCATTGCCGTCCTCAGTGTTCAACTTGGGGGGGTTCGGCCAGACAAAGAAGGGTTCTCGCTCCAGAGTTCGAAGGAGGAAATAGATCGGCTCTTTGAAAACTGTTGTCTCGGCAACGTAGTCGTGAGCCTTCGGAGCCTTCTTGTTCGCGACCTTGACAGTATTCACTTGCTTCTTTGGCTGTGACGGGACTGCCGGCTTCGGGACAGCCAACTGCGGTGTAGGAACGTGAAGGCTCGGAGAGATAGTGGATGACTACCCGCCTTGCAGCTCTCGTTCGGCCAAGAATTCTTCGTAAGAGCAAAACTGTTCAACCGTCCGCATGAGCTCGTTCATTCCATGGGGTGCCCGTATCGCGAGTTCGTCCAGAATCTTACTCCCAGTCTCCAGCCCGTTTTTGAAGTTTCTAGCGGCCCAATATTGATCCACACCCGGTATTTCGTTGAAAAGCTGCCAGTATCGCTCGGCGTACTTCCGTAGCGTTTCTCCGGGTCGCTTCTTCATCTGTGCCAGGGCGTCCTCTTCCTTTGCTTGCTTGTTACTTGTAATGAAACGGTAGTTAAAGGCGCGCTCAAGTTCTTTAAAGCTGTGGATGGACCCTGCTTCCAGTTGGTTGAACCATAGTAAGCCGAGGCGGCCCAAGCTGGAGGGAAAGGCCTTACACATAATTGCGTCGTCATCGGTCACGCAGGAAATGGTACTGCGGTAGCTGATGAGGTGCGTATAGGCCTCCGCGTGCTCGGGTCAAACTTCTGGAATTTTGGGAGGTGCATTCCGACCTTCGGCAGTGTCGCCTGAATTTTTGCAGAGAATGGAGATTCGGTCAACTTTCTCAATTGGTATTCATGCGTCGGCCTTGGGGGACGTCCATCACGGTCGTTGCGGTGTCGCTTGGAAAGGCGATGATCCCCATCCTTATCTGTCATATCCTCGTAACGACGCCTACCCGAGTCTCGTCTACCCGTTTCAGGCGACTGGCGTTGGGCGTTTTCAGGCTGTCGTTCGGTACGATAGACCCTGCGGCGGCATGGATCGTTGTTTTGCCGAACAACTATGCTTATACTTCTTTCTCGAGGTAGCTGCTGTGTGCTTCGAGAATCAGTGGAGCGTCGGTCGGTGTCCCTTTCCTTGGGAGCTTTGTCGGGTTCAGCAGCGTACCCAAGAGGGTCTTTCCCGTTCCTACGAGATGTTCGGCTTTTTCGCCGTCCTAAGTCATAGGGAACCAGTGCCTGGGGATTGTCCAGGAGCTCAACCGTATCATAGCTTTGGGAGCCCTGGGAGTATTCGTCCCCAGCCGTTGAGCTAGAGTACACGGTATGGGTACTGCCTTCTCGTCTTCCGTCTGCTCCGCCCAAACTGATTCCTCCACCTAGGCGTTTGTGGATCGAAGGACGCTGCTGCCCAACGCGAGCGACGCCTTTGACCCGATTGGCCGTGAGTGGTGGATCCAGACGATCGTGGACGGAGATACGACGTGGGTTATCATTGTCACCAAGGGGAGGAGGTGGAGGCAGGTTTCGCCGTCGGCGACGTCCCTGGGAGTCAGAATGAGAGGCGGCTGGACGGTTAGCTGCCTTAAGCCGGGCCATCTCCATTTTGAGAATAGCAACATCCGCGTTTGTTTGCTCTTGCTGCTGTTCCAACATCTGGACATAAGCCAGAGCATCGTCACTTAGGCCTTCTGGACGTGGAATGGAGGTGCTGGCTTTTGGAGGCGTGAAGCCGGGAGGATGGGAAGGGGAAACGGTATTTATTCCAGTTTCGGAATGGAGTAGCAGTGAAGGATGGGAAGGAGGTGGTTGGCCGCCCATCTTGGCGGTGAAAGTGTGTTAATGAAGGGCAAAGAAAATATGGAGAGGAGGAAACACGGAGGAGCCGCCGCGTACAGAAAGAAGTTCACGTCGGGTTCACCAAATTGTGGAGACTCCGATCCTGTTGGTTCGCCAATTGGCCCAGGTCCAGCTCTTCGTCCTGCAAAATG
>BPLS01005093.1:0-15614 GCA_019656275.1 Rhododendron kiyosumense
TGCCATTTGATTGAGCTAATTCAGCCCAAACAATTTTTGGCACGCCCGGTGGGACACAAAGGTGTCAAAATGCCAAGACTTCGAAAGCAAATAGGAACACCCATGGGTGATCTAGCGCCAGAAGAACAAGCTGTGCCAGAACAGGCACCGGAACTAGGAACGCCTACAAATCCTGTTTTTCCTCAATTGGCTTCAGAACTCGAAGAGCCTTTTTATGAAGAGCCCTCTTACGAGGCACCTCCTGAGGAAGTACCTCCGAGCTTCCAAAAGGGACAAGCCAGTGGCAAAGACCAAGATAGAGAGGAAGTGTTTAGAGAAATGATGGTAGCTTTTCGAGAGATGGCTCAAACCCAGAGAGCCATGATCAAAAGCATGAGAAATAGATTGCCCGACTTAGAGGCAGCAAGGAATAGCCCAGGGGATAATGGGCTAAATAATCATGCCAACTCGAACACTCACCAAAGTCCCTTCGAAGGAAGGCTTGGAGAGGATGTTGGTGGAAGTAGGATGAAATCTAGAACAGGTAAGGAAAAGATGTATCCAGATGAAATACCACAATCTTGGTATGAGCCTGTGAGACCTCCAGAACCTGTCTTAGAGATTCCGAGGCAGCCTCGTGGTGTTCACATAGGGGTTCGACGGAATACCAGAGAAAGACAGAGTATGAATCCTCTCTTCGAACCCACATTTCGGGAGTTGGAGGATGATTCAGAACCAGAATTGGTTCGTAAGCCTGAGAGAAGGGGTGAAAACCCACAACACCCTCGCCAAAAAGTCCCAACTACCAAGAATCCTCTCAAGACAGCTTATGGAACCCATAGGTCTGTTCGAACTAATGAAGCATTTGATGAAATGCAACGTACATCGTATGGGAGGATTCCTAGAGAGAAACAAGGGGATTTAGACACGACAAGGGGAGTTTATGAAGATGGTTTCATAGGACCAGAGCCTCCTGTTGAAAATCAGGAGCAAAACTTCCTCATAGGCAATCCAGTACTAAGGGACCAAGTCATGGGTCTCATACAAGAGGTTTGTGGACCTCGAACTCGGGGGGTACAACCTCAAATTTATAGAAAACCATATCCAGAATGGGTAGACACGACTTTCCAAATCCCTAGAGAGTTTAAAATCCCAGATTTTACCTTGTTCTATGGGGATGGGAGACAGTCCTCTATAGAGCACATTGCAAGGTTTTCTGCCCAGTGTAAGAATTTGGCTCAAAATGGCTTCATGAAGTTGAAGCTATTCCCAAATTCTTTGTCTGGGCCAGCTTTTGCATGGTATACTAACTTGCCACCAGAATCAATAACTGATTGGTTTCAGATGGAAGAGGCGTTCCATGCGCAATTCTTCAATGCTGAGCCTGAAGTCTCTATGGCAGACTTAGCAAGGCTGAAGCAGAAACCAGATGAGAAAGTAGCAGATTTCATATCTAGGTTCAAAAGAGCAAAGACCAAATGCAAACTTCGACTGCCAGAGGCAGAATTCGTAAGATTAGCACAAGATGGTTTAGAAAGAGAGCTTCGAAAGAGGTTTGATTCTACGGAGTTTAGAGACTTTGCAGATCTAACCTATAAAGTGGCTAGATATGAATCACTGCTAGAAGAGGATATGGACAGACATAATTCCTCTTACCCTACATATTATAGGGATCCCAATTACGAGATAGATGCTGCAGAAATTATAGAGCATGATCCTTGTGTTTGTGAACCTTTAATTCAAAAGAATGTATCTCTAGGACAGAAGTTCAAGCAAAAGGAGGTTACTAAAGTATATTCTTTTGATATATCAAAAGCAGATGAGATTTTTGATTTCTTGTTAAGAAAGAAAATCATCAAGCTGCCTTCGAATGTGAAACTTCCCACAGCAGAGGAAAAGAATGGGAAGACTTATTGCAAATGGCATGACTCTTGGTCCCATTCAACTAAGTCTTGTAATGTTTTTCGTGACAGGATTCAAGAACAAATCAAAAAGGGAAGGATCAAATTTCCAGAAAAGACTATGGGAATTGATACAACGCATTTTCCAAAGGTAGAAGAAGTCAACACCAATGTGCCCTCCTCACTGGCTCGAACTGTCAAGAAGTATTGGCAGGATAAGGAGGCACCAGTGAACATGAATACTGTTCAATATGGAAGAGGCAGGCCATACGCTTGCTATCCCCGAAGTATGGGAATGAGGCCAACTCCCTATAAACGAACCAGTGATGGGTTGGTTTCACAGAGATTCTCAGGTAATAATCATTTGCCCATGTTGGAAGCCTCATTTTTGGAGTGCCTGTGCGTAGGATGCAGGGCCAATTATCTGGTTTTTAAGGACTTGGATAGAAAGGGCGTGAGTTTTTTCCCTAAGGAG
Organism: Rhododendron kiyosumense; assembly: GCA_019656275.1. Taxonomy (NCBI): domain Eukaryota; kingdom Viridiplantae; phylum Streptophyta; class Magnoliopsida; order Ericales; family Ericaceae; genus Rhododendron; species Rhododendron kiyosumense. The sequence goes on from BPLS01005093.1 coordinate 2,356, forward strand.
ATGGGAATGAAGAGAATGGCTCCAGTGCAAGCAAGGCCAAGTGACAGTAAGCCTTGGTTGGCACCGAAGAGAGACATGCCCACTACCCCTGTCCCAGCCATCCATAGAAGGGAGTTGCCACCTTCGAAGAAGGCCAACATTGGTCAGACAGCTGAGGCACCAGGAGAAGCCAACCAAGAAGATTTCACTCTGGTGAAGGGGGTTCCTGATTGGTTTCTCAAGCAAGTCAAACCTGATCTGTTCCAAGGATACAGAAGTTCCAACAGGAATGAGAACAGAACTTTCAAACCACCAGCCTCGAACTCAGGAAACTGGGTGTTAATCAGGGATCCCAAGTCCCAAATACCGCAGATGGTCCCATTGCTTTCAAGAACTCAGAAAAGGAAGCTCCAGCGAAAATACACGCTTTTTCGATCAGGAGAATCCTCAACGGGGGAAGAATCAGGCAGGGGAGTAAGGCTTAATCCACGGTTTGACAGGGTTAAGAGGGACCCAGAAGAGTTTCGAGCCCAGTATCATGAGAGAGAGACTTTGAAGAAAGTAGCCTCTGACATGCTCGAAGAAGATCTTGATCCGCCTTCTCCCAATTCATTGGCTAGTTACCAGTCCGGGTTACTCGAAGCCATGTTGGTAGAACAAGAAGGGATCGAAGGAAGCTCATCACCCATGGAGCTATCAGCGCAAGAGGTTGAGAGCAAGGAGGTTAAGGAAACTGAGGCACCTAAACCCCCCAAAGAAAGGGCAACAATCCAATTTGGGGGGCAGCCAGAAGTGCAGGTGAATATGGTGTATCCATGCTCTATGGATTTCTTCAAGAATGGCCAGACAATGAAAGGCCAAGGTGATGCTTGGTCGAACTTGGACAAGCCAATCGACTTCGAAGAAACGCTGAGTGATGAAGAATTGAACATCATATGCAACAACTGCGACTTGGAAGAGGTAGCTCAAATTGATATGGACGAGAACCTGGTATGTGAAATTGAGCAGAGTCAAGAGAGTTTGGAGGTAAGCTCAAAAGAGAGTGCTTGTTTTGTCCCGGAGTCCATGTCTGACGTCGAATACCCCTTGGTAATAGATTTAAATTATGCGGAAATTTCATATCCATTTAAATTACCTACTAATGCAATGAGACAACATTTGCGTCCATTATATATTACTGCATATTTCGATGGAGTCCCACTTAACAGAATCCTAGTGGACAATGGAGCTGCAGTGAATATTTTGCCTTTCCAAACCTTGAAAAAGCTAGGGAAAGGAAAAGCAAAATTGATTCCAACTAGCACATCCATTGCAGGATTTACTGGGGAGAGTCAACATGCCAGGGGGATCATCTCCATTAGATTGGCAGTAGGAGGAATAGAGACTGATACTGCTTTCTTTAGTTGACACATATGCTAAATATAATGCTTTATTGGGAAGAGATTGGATTCATGTTAATGGATGTATCCCTTCCTCCATGCATCAGGAATTAATGATTGTCAAATATGACAAAGGCAAAGAAGTGGGTGTTGAAGGAGTCAAAGCTGATCCACATCCATTTAGTGCCACAGCAAATTTTGCTGAAGCTGAAATGTACAAATCAGATGTAGTTCCTTTGAGTGAATTACTGCAAGCAGCCACTTACCCAACCAACGAGATGGAACTGGGAGAATTGGCAGAGCTGAAATCAAAGCTGAAACAAACTATTGATTATGAATCAGACACCCCAAAAGATGATGCTGCTTGGATGTAAGTCCAAGGAAGAGGCGGAAGAAGAGGCCAACTCTTTGGCTTTGGTGAGGTATGTTGCTTTGGGGATCGAGCAGAAGATTCAAGAAGATAACATATGGGAAGATGTTATGCAGGATGGTAAGCCTCATGAGGAGGAAACCCAGATTGCTTCTCCAGAGCAGGTTGAAGCACAAGACCTTTTGGAGGAAGTAAAATTGGGGGACGAGCAAAACCCCAACCCTGTGTTCATTAACAAACAGCTTGAACCAGAGGTGAAAGCTGAGTTAATAGCACTATTGAAAGCGAACAAAGATTGCTTTGCATGGAGTTACAAGGAACTGCCTGGATTGGACAGGGAATTGGTGGAGCATAGGTTGCCTATCAAGCCACAATTCAAACCTGTAAAGCAGCCAACCAGGAAGATGAGTCCAGAGACCATTGCGGGAGTTAAAAAGGAGATGCAGAGGCTTCTAGATGCAGGTTTTATTAGAACAGCCAGGTATGTCGAATGGCTATCCAATGTGGTTCCAGTCCCTAAAAAGAATGGGACTATCAGGATCTGTGTTGACTTTCGAAACCTAAATACTGCAACTCCTAAAGATGAATATCCAATGCCTAATGTGGATACACTTGTGGATGGTTCAGCTGGACACAAGATATTATCCATATTGGATGGGCATTCGGGGTATAATCAAATTTGTATTGCAAAGGAAGATGTGCATAAAACAGCATTTGCTTGCCCTGGTAATATTGGCATCTTTGAGTGGGTCAAAATGCCATTTGGACTAAAAAATGCTGGAGCTACGTACCAGAGGGCTATGAATGCCATTTTTCATAATTTGGTTGGAAGTTTTCTTGAATGTTACATAGATGATATCATTGTGAAGTCAAGTTCTAATGAGGATCATTTAAAACATTTGGAGAAGGCATTTCAACAAATGAAGCATTATCAGTTGAAATTAAATCCAGAAAAATGTTCTTTTGGAGTGTCAGCTGGAAAATTTCTAGGGTATTTAGTCCACAACAGAGGAATACAAGTTGACAAGAATAAAGCAAAGGCTATTATTGAAGCCAAACCACCTTCTACAAAGAAGGAGTTGCAAAGGTTTCTTGGTCAATTAAATTTCCTTCGAAAGTTTATATCTAACACTGCAGGGAAAACTAAAATCTTCTCGTCTTTGTTGAAATTGAAGGAATGGGAAGAATTCAGGTGGTCCAGAGAGCATGATGAGGCCTTCGAAGCCATCAAGGGCTATTTAGCCAATCCTCCTGTTTTGGCACCTCCCATCAAAGGAAAGCCAGTGAAGTTGTACTTGGCTGCGACGCATGACTCAATAGGAGTATTGTTGGCTCAAGACAATGAGGATGGCAAAGAAAGAGCAGTTTATTATCTTAGTAGGTTCCTAAACTCTTGTGAATGCAAGTATGCTGCAGTAGAGAAGCTGTGTTTAGCTTTATTTTATGCTTCCAAGAAACTCAGGCATTATATGTTGCCTAGAGTAACTTATGTTATTTCTCAAACTGATGTAATTAAGCACATGCTTTCGAAGCCAGTGCTTAGTGGGAAGATTGGGAAATGGATAGTGTCTTTGATTGAGTTTTGTCTTGAATATGTACCGCAAAAGTCAGTAAAAGGCCAGGCATTGGCCAACTTTCTAGCTGATCATCCAAATGAGCTTGAGACACCAAGAGCGTTGGAAGCTACTGTGGTCGAGATCAAGCCATGGAAATTATGGTTCGATGGGTCAAAAACAGCTCAAATGGCTGGAGTAGGCATAGTTATTGAATCTGCCCAAAGGTTGAAAACCAAATATGGTTTTCGACTGAATGAGGGACAATGTTCCAATAATCAGGCAGAGTATGAAGCGTTGATCATAGGATTAGAAATTTTGCTTAACCTGAAAGTGAGTGTTGCTGAAGTTTTTGGAGATTCTCAGTTAGTGATAAATCAGCCAAATGGACAGTTTAAATGCACTAGTCCAGCGTTGATAATTTATTATCAACAGGCCAAGAGGTTGATAGATCAGTTCTATATGCTCACTTTAACTTATGTTCCCAGATTCTTTAATGAAGAAGCTGATGAAATAGCGCAAAGGGCATCTGGTTTCAGAGTTATATCAGAAAATGAAAAGGAGTTTTGTCAATTAATTTTGAGAAAATCTCTGCCCATGCTGCAAAACAGAATAACTGGTTTCGAAGTTTTGGAAATTAATGTCCCTACTAGTCAAAGTGTTGATTGGAGGCAAGCATTGATTGAATATTTGACCAAACCAGATAGTGTTGCAGACAAGGCAACCAGATTGAAAGCAATAAACTACATAATGTACAACAATGAGCTATTCAAGAGAGGGATGGACGGCCTTCTGTTGAAATGCTTAAACAAGGTAAGTGCCTTTAAGGTAATGGCTGAAGTGCATGAAGGAATTTGTGGAGCACATCAAGCTGGCATAAAAATGAGATGGTTGATAAGGAGGTATGGTTATTATTGGCCTACCATCCTCAAAGACTGTATAGATTATGCAAAAGGGTGTCAAGCCTGTCAAAAAACAGGTCCACTCAAGCGTTTGCCAGTCACAGATTTGCAGTATGTGATAAAACCATGGCCTTTCAGGGGTTGGGCCATGGACATGATTGGGATGATTTATCCTCCTTCATTGGGGAAGCATAAGTTTATCTTAGTGGCTACTGATTATTTTACAAAGTGGGTGGAAGCACAAGTTTATCAGGAGGTAAAACAAACCCATGTTATTGATTTCATAAAGGGAATCATATACAGGTTTGGAAGCCCTCAAACTATAACAGTGGATAATGGTTCCATATTCGAAGGGAAACTGGTAAAGAATTTTGCTAGTAACCATGGAATTTCATTAATATACACCAGCACTTATTATGCTCAGTCAAATGGTCAAGCAGAATCAACCAACAAAATTATTAAGAGGGGGATTCAAAGAATGGTGGATCAGAATCCAGAGGTTTGGCATGAGCTGTTACTTGACACTTTGTGGGCATATAGAAATACAAAGAGGACTAGCACGGGCACGACTCCATTTGCATTAACTTATGGACATGATGCCGTGTTGCCTATGGAGATTACTGTAAGATCTCAAAGAGTAGCGTGTCAAAATAATTTGGACACAGGGTCTTATCATCAAGCCATGCACATGGAGTTAGAAGACATTGATGAAGCCAGAGTAAAGGCTTTAAATCAAATCATGTTGCAAAAGGCAAGAGTAGCCAGGAGTTATAATAAGAGAGTCGCCCTTCGAAGTTTTGATGAAGGAGATCTTGTATGGAAGGTTATTCTTCCTATCAGGGATAGGAGGGTAAAAAGGGATGGATTAGGAAAATGGGCGCCAACATGGGAAGGGCCTTTTCAAATCCATAGAGTGTTGAGAGGAGGAGCCTATCATTTGAGAAATCTTGATGGTTATGTTCATCGAAGGAAAATCAATGGAAGGCATCTCAAAGCTTATATTCCATCAATATGGGAATCTTTTCATAGAAGATAGCTTTCGAAGGAAGGTTTCTGAGGTTTTCGATGGAATTGGATTATTTTTAAGCTAAAGCCAAAGCGAATCCCTAATTCGAGGCATTGGTTGTATAGCGGTAAGATTTCAATTGGTTTTGACATTCAGGAGTTCTTTTCTATGAAGTTCTTATATGATCACATTTCAGCCAGTGTGTCATATTAGCATTCGAAGCCATGAAAGAGTCAAGCACTATCAACCAAATTTTGATTGTATTTATGAAACAACAAAACAAAAGAAAACCCAAATGGGTTGAAACAGACCCAAGTGGATCTTAGCAAAGTAAAACACAAACAGATCCAAGTGGATCTGAACAAAAGGAAAAACCCCTCCGGCCTAAAAAGCAAAAATGAAGATCATAGTTGATCCTCACAGTCCCAAAGGAGAATCTTTAAGAAGATCCTCCCTCCGGGGGACTTCTTGCTTCGTGAGCCGAAAGGACGGACGAGAGATCATCCCAGGTCCTAGCTAAGCAGAGACGTGAAGCTGTTTCCACGCACACCAGCTGGCTTCGAAGCTGTTCAACCTCGCTTCGAAGGGCCTGGAGATCCGTTTGGATCTCTCTCTTGAGCTCCGTAAGCATGTTGGCTAGCCTAGCAATCTCAACTTCAAGGTTGACAGAAGGAGTGGGCTGATCAGCATCCATGATTGGATATGTGGAGCGGGAGAGAGTGAAAGAGAGAATGCACCGTCCTGTTAACACATTGGTATTTATAATCATACGGGTACAAAGAACCCACTTCAGTAGTTATGGGCATTGATGAATGGAAATACATAAGGCTCAGAAGACGAAGGGTCTGAGAACGTTTGGGCGGCATAATTAATGGGTTGCAACTCACAAGGAGACGGCTGGAAAGCCTCGAGAAATAGGTGAGTTGGATTAATTAATTTAGACCGTATGCGTTTGGTTTTCGAAGAGCCAGCGTGTTTCAGCGTTGTCAACATTGTTTATTATTTATTCAAGGGCTTCGAAGTAGAAGCCCAGTCAGGATAAATAATACGAAAGTGCTTGTGAAGGTTGCTTCTTTGATTTTCTTTATGCTTGTTACGTCCACGTTAGTATTTAGCATCAGAAACAGAATGAAGCAGTAGCGAAGGGCTAAGCAACCAGTTCATTGGTCAAGGCTAGTATTAAAAACGTAGATATGAATAAACATTTTTTCATTTCATCAATTCAGAAAGTTACAAGAGATTACATCGAGAAACCTATCTAGGGATCCATTACATTTGCATAAGGGATTACATCAAGAAACCTATCTAAGGTCTAGTAGTATCCCAAAGCTGGGTCTCTAGGGATCAAAACTGAATCTCTAGGGATAATCCAACTGAAATACAAAGACTAGGACCAAGCTTCATTGAGACTTGATCCAAGTTCCCTACCAATTATTGGTAGGGATATAGAGCTCCTAGAATCACAGTTGGAAGCTCATAGCTCCATAGGTAGGTAGGTGGGCTTCGAAGACCATTATTGGTTAGAATCTTTGGTCTTCGAAGCGACCGCTGGATACAGCCACATCGTAAGAAATGATGTGGCTATACCCAGAAGCCTTAGGGTGTAAGGGAAATCTCGTAAGAAATGATGTGGCTATGTTTGGAGGCTTTTCTTCAGAAACAGGGGAGGAGGTTTCATGATGGGTTTCTTTGGAGCCCTAGCCAGGGAGCTTGTTTTGGAGTTGCTGAGAGAAGAGAGGACGGAGGAAGAAGATGCTTGGTAAGTTTTCTTTTTCCCAGGACCTTTATTTATACTAGTGAGCTTGAGAATATTCATTTATGGCACTTAAAGATACGGTAGGTGAAGCGTTGGCACAGTAGTTTTTCTGAGTAATGGAAGGTGGAAAGCAGGGTTTGAGTTAATTGTGGATGTACTTGCCCAAAAGAATCGAATATTCAATGAAAGAATAAAGTACAAACTGCGTAAAGTTACAGAAAATGACTAGTTACATTACAAATGGTAGTTAGTAGTCCTCGAAGGGAACTAAAGTTAGCATCCAAAAGGGACGTATGAGCTGCTCTTCTCCTCTGTTCCTCTCGAAGGGAAGGAATAAGCCGTGGGAGCATCGACTCATCCCTTAGTGCTTCACCCTCAAGCTCTGGGAAGCCCCTAGAAACTTCAGCTCTCTCTTCCCTGACTTTCTCCATCTCGTCTTGTAACCGTTGCATTTTCTTGTCAAGCTCTGAAAGCTTATTTCTTCGAGCCTGATATAAAGATAGACGAGAGGCGGTCTCGAGTGCTTTGGCTTCTAACTTGTGGGCTTTTTCGAAGGTCAATCCAATGCTCTCGGACAAGAAATGATTGTGAGCAATCAATTCACTGAACTGCTTGAGTTGCTCTTGGAGAGTGGAATTGATTGACATGGGAAGGCCTTGGGAGAGAAGTAAGGCTTGATGGCACACCTCGAAGTGATAGGTTAAACTATGTTCAATCAAAGTGGGAAGTCCTAGCTGATTTAGGGTCCTCAGAAGACTCTTTAATGTCAAGACTTCTTCCTTCGAAAGAACATGTTTAAGACTAAAAGAAGGTAAGAGAAGAGGTGTGGAGGGGCTCAAGAGTTGCTGAAGGCTTTCCAAAGGGTTCGAAGAGATAAGAGGAGTGGGAGTAGCTATTTTATTACAAAATTCTTCCAATTGACTTTTAAAGAAGGATATGTCAAAAACCACTAAGGGCAAGTCAATTGGAGAAGAGGAAGATGTGGGATGGTCTTCAGGAGGAAGAGCCATACCTATTACCTGCATAAGGTTTATAATTTAAAGTTAAGTGAAAAAAAAAACAGGAATTGAAAGGTATTACTGATTGTCAAGAGTACCTGATCAGAGGAAGAGGTCGAACCGGAGCCTTGATCTTCAGTACTTCTAAGAGTATGGCTCTTCGAAGCCAAAGTAGGGTTTATCCTTAGAGGTCCCTCCCCTGAAACCGATAAGGGGGTGAGGGGGAAGTCTCTCTGAAGGATAGGAAGGGGCCCCAAGGTCTTCGAAGGAGCCAAGCTGGTCGGTACTTGTGCAAAGGTTGGCTCAGTAAGGAATGACAGCAAAGTGTGCATGTCAATATCCTTTGCAGCAGGGTCTTTCTGTACAGAAAGAGCTTGAACAGGAGGTGCCTGCAAAGGACAAAGGAAAGTTAGAGTGAATCTTTTCACAATTCGAAAGGCGAATATTCAGAGGATACCTTGTGAGGGACATCTTCTGGCGTTTGGATTGAGGGCTCTATCACTTCTTGCTGAGGGCAGGGGACAAGAGCTAGGTCCAATGCCTCAACAGGGGATGTAACTTGAGCCTACAAAGAAGTTAACAGTGAATCACGAGCACAGGAGACACGTGAGAATGTATTCAATTCAAACTGACTTACCTCTTTTGGGGAGGAAGGCTTCTTTGGAGAAACAGGCCTCTTGGGAGGAGTTGTCTTCCTCACGTGGGGGAGGATCTCCTTCGCTTGTTTTGTTTCACCTGGTTCGAACTCAAGAGTCAGAATCACAGCAAAGTCTTTTTATTCCTAAGGGAATATTGAATCATAAATGAGAAAGGAATTTACTCCTGGAGGCCAGTATCTCTGTATCACTCTCTGTTTCTTCATCGCTGGAAGAAACCTGAGGGCCACGCTTCCTAGTGGTCCTTGTCCTCTTCGAAGCTGAAAGGAAGGGGATAAGAAGGTGACTCGGATAAGTAGTATGGCAATTTAAAGACTAGTTAGAGGGAAGGAAACCAACCTGGAGGTGCAGCTGAGGGCTCAAGATAGTGCTTGGTGGGAATTACTTCTTTGGGCGGAGAAGTAGTTTTTCTTCTCTTCGAAGCACTTTCTGAGGAAGAGGAGGCACCTGTAGTATTGAATGTAATTAGGTTTGGTTTCAGCAGAAAATAAGATGTGGTCAGAGACACTTACTCTTTTCTGTGTTACCCTCGTAGATTGCCTTCTGGGTGGAGAAGGAGAAGCAATCATTGCAATTGGAGAGGCTTCGACTGGGGTCAGTTTTTGTTCGACTTCACCTCCAGCAATATCTTCGATTCCTCCGGCCAGGCCAAATGCGTTGTCAGAGGAAAAGGAGGACGAGTCATTTTTTCCTCCGTGACCAAACTCAGACTTCTCAAACCCAATGTGGGCTAGAAACTGTTTGTAGGGTTTAACCCCTGAGAGGAAAGAGCAGTTGGAGTGCCACCATTCGTCAAATGCAGGGGTGGTGCGCACCTCAGGTTCCTTGAAGTCCTGAGTAATTGTCCTCCTCAATGCATTTCTAGCTTGGGCAAACCCTGTCAAGAAATGCTCGATCGAGATGGGTGATCGTTCAGACATACAAATATTGGCAGAGCCACAATAAGGGGAAGGTATGCCCTGAACAAAGTTCAGTTGTCTAGCAAATTGTGCAGGGCAGTATACCTCTGCATGTGCTATGGACTTGAGGGTGTTCGACGAGGAAATGAAGATCTCTCTGCTCGTCAGAATGTTGCTCCATGCTTGGAGAGCTCGAGAAGATTTTCCTTGTCTATCCGTCAGGATGTCAAACAGCCATGCTGGCCCAACAAGAGTAGGATAGGGATTGGGCCACTCTCTGTCTGCGGCGAGACCAGCAAAGAAGCAGAGGTAGTACACCAAGGTCTGTGTAGTGCTGTCCTCTGGGTGGACATAGGTGTCACCATGAACATTGGGCGTCTCAACGAGGCCAGCAAGGGATTTGGGTGCTTTGAAGGGACCCAACTCAGGGAAGTAGGCATGAAGCCATAGTTGAATAAACCATTGGGGTCCTCCCTGTGAGTGGTTCAAACCCTTCTGATAGAAGTCGAACCCAGCTTTGTAGACGTGACCTAGGAAGTAAGAGGCAAAATCGAACTCTTCTCCTCTAGCCAGTGCCAGTGCCAACGGAACAAACTCATTCATCACTCTTTTTCCGGAGTGGCAGAAGATGTGCTTGCAGAGGGTGTAGAGGATGTAAGCAAAAAACTCTGTCTCGGTCACTTCCCCTATCAATTTCTTTTCCCTGATGCAGAAATGGGAAAAAGCCCCGTTTGTAGCGGTCAAACGAGTAAAGCCCTTGGGAGGATGATGCTCCTGGGTAGGGTCGAATTGGGGGCCATACGGAATAAGCCCCAGCATTTGGGTAACATCCAGAACTGTGGGTGCCATCATGCCACAGTTAAAGCGAAAGAAGTTGAAGGATGGGTCCCAAAAGGCCAAAGCGGCCTGAATCAGAGAAGGATTTTGTGGGACCCCCCTTCGAAGGAGGGTAATGATTCTTCTTAAACCCACCTTCTCTAGATCGTCCGACTTCGCAGCCAACATGCGGGTGGTCCATATCTTCCAATCCTTGTCCAATGTGGGCCAACAGGGGAAGGATTTCTTTGGGAAATTTTGCCAATCGAGGCTCAAACAAGCCCGAATTTCGGCCTCCCCCAGTCGAGGATAATAAAGAGAAAGCCTAGCAGGGATTTCTCCTATGAGTTGAGGGCCCAGGATATAAGTACCTTCTTCGCTGGGGTTTGGAATGAAGACCCTGGCGTCGAGGTAGGGCTCTCCGGTCGGTCCCGGTGTTTTTCCTGAGACGAACCGCCTCAATGCCAAGGAGGGAGTAGGATGTTCTGAGGCTGTTGGATCGCTAGAAGAAGCCATTGATTCAATTTGGTTTTAGCGTTGTTGGAGAGAAAGAGGGTTTCTGTTCTTGAGGGGTTTCGAGTTTGAAAAGCTTGAATGCGTAGAATGCAAGGGGTGGTTTTGAATTAATTCCGCTTTTATACTCCTGCAGATGGGCCAGGCCTATAGTGGGCCCATGCCCTGGGGTCCGCTGGGTTTGGTTTTTTCTCTTTTAATAGAGTTATTATTGTTAGAATTTCTATTTTAACAATAACTCCAAATCCAACGTGTTAGTAAAAAAGGGAAATTTCATTAAACAAAAAAAAAACTGCTACTGGATTACAAAATTAAAATTTGCGTATTTACACGAAAAAGAGCAAAATAAGGGAAATCCTAGTTTCTATGAAAAGAAATACAAATTAGGCCTTCGAAGGGCCTGGGTGCTGAGAAGTTGCTTTTTTATTCTCGAAGTAGTGAGGAAAGGACCAAGTAACAAGGCTGTGGAACTTGTTCCATGCAAATTGGAGGAATTTCAGCTCCATTTTCCTCATATCTTCTTTGGAATCTGACTCCAATTTCTTCTCCAGCAGAGGCCTATAGAGAAGCACCAGTGCTTTGGCTTTCCTTCGAAGCTTGGCCTCTTTTGTGGGACGCTTCACTTGTCGTCTTTTGAAGCGCCTTCGAAGCTTTTTATCTGCATGGCCAGGTATCACTTCGAAGGACTCAGCGGTGAAGTTCTCAATCTGGTCGTGCAACTTCTCAATCCTTTCTTTGGCAATGGCATAATCTTGAAGGATTTGATCGAAGCAATACGCAGCAGTATTGGCTTCGAGCCATGACCTGATCACTGGTAAGAAATCCAGGAAACAGTGGATTTGATAAGAAACCGCGGAGGGAATGGAACATAGTACCAGTGTTTCACAAGCCCATTTGAAATTGGTAAGTGGGACTTGTTCTTCCAGGATGTGGATATCCAGGAATGAGAAAGCCGCAAGGAGCTGCAGAGCTTTGCTCTTGTCAGTAGGATAGATGGAATAACCATATTGCCATTGGAAATGAGGGGTGTTGATGGCAAGGTTATTCACCTCAGTGAACCAGTCGGGTTCTTCAGGAAGAGGAACCAACTTATTGGTCTCTTCGAAATCAGCTGGGAAGTGTGGGGTTTGCACCTCTGTGAGCCAGAGAGTTTTTTGGGCTTGGGGCATGCGTTTGAAGTCGCAATAGGGGGCAGGCCCAAGATAGTTTTCCTCTTGTTTGAGGAAAGGAGAAAATTTGAGGGACGAATAGATTGATTCGAGCATGCCCATGTGAACGGTGTCGTTACCGCTCAGAGGCAAGAATTGACTCGCAAAAAGGGTTCGAAAGTGATGGAATCTATTGGGTGTGGGGTCAGGTTGATCGAACTTGACCAGAATGGTGCCAGTAGTGGTGTTAGTGGAGTCTTCTTCCCATGAGCCCCAGTTGGACCCATCACACGAATTCGAACGGGTCAACGAGGAATCCCAGCCCGTGGGAGATGGGTTGGGGGTATGGAATGTTCGATCAGAAATAATTTTGCCTGCCAACATTCGAGGGGAATTTGGAGGAGACATTTGGGGAGAGTAAGATTGATGATCAAGGTTGTCTAGAATGAGATTGATTTCTGGAAGAGAGTCCATAAACGTAAGACTTCTTATCAAAGAAGACTTAAATTCGAAGAGGTTTATGAGGGGTAATGTGATTCGTTAAACCCTATCATTAACTGCCATTTATAGGAAAATTATTGTAGCTATCTTTGGGAAGCTCAATAGACGTGCATGGGAATGAAATCCTGTCATGCTTCGTGCGTCCGAATTTGAAGGGACATGGGCAGAGAACATGTGCCATTAACATTTATTTAGCATAAATAAAATGTTAATGCGGGGGGTGTGTTTGCATCCTGAGAAATGCCACCCAATGAAAAAATTCCACGTGGCCCCGTGCGGTACGGCGGTTGTATGAAGCCTGTCCCAGTCGAGTGCCAATTACAGAGGATTGCGGAAATTAAGGGAAACACTGTTTTTATGGCAAACGGTGTCGTTTTAAAGTGAACCGGTGTCGTTTAAGTAGTAATTAAACGCTGGTTTGGGAGATTATTGGATCTAATCGTTGGTTTAGGCTTTACGATCATCGAACGGTGGCCTCACTGCCCTGTTTTATAACTGAAATTAGATCCAATTACAGGGAATCATTTTGGAAGCAGACGTGTTGCATTAATTCACGTTGCTTGAAAATAGGAACCCCGATCCAAGAAGTGGCCATGAACACCATGATCGAAGCAAGCAGGGGAAGAAGGAATTCTGGAAATATCAAAGTAACCATTCGAAAGCCCCCTCAACCGTTTTATGTGGCCAAACGTGGGTATCAATCGAAGACGTGGAGATCGAAGGTAGGGCCGATGTCTATAAATAAAGAAGTGAAGCGAAGAGAGAAGACCCCCACAAAAAATA
>BPLS01005111.1:0-15185 GCA_019656275.1 Rhododendron kiyosumense
ACGCACACTCTGTCTTCACTGGTCTCGGTCAGGTCCCAACTGCGACTTTTTTTTTCTCTTTTTCAATAATTCGTCGTCGGAGTCGGTATAAGTGCACCTCTATTAATACAGAGTATTAGAGGACCAATTCCATCTAACACTTGCGAGGGAGGGTTTCAATTAAAGTCAACGTAAAAAGCTATGTATATATTGGGATTTGTCCCATGTCGTTTAATTATGTCTTTTAAAATTAGTATATGAGCCTGAGTGGCCTCTCCACTCTTTGTCAATTGGTTTGAAGTTATCAGAACTAGGCTTTCGGAGGTTTTTTCCATTTATTCGTGCCATAGTTACACTTTGTTTCATTGTGATCCGTATGGATCCTTTGTTGATCTCTCCACATGCGAATCGTAGGTCGCACGTGCGGAGGAGTGTTGAAATTTGTCTCACGTCGTTTAATTATCTCTCTCCAGAATTAATATATGAGCCTGAAGGCCTCTCTACTCTTTATCAATTTATTTGGAGTTAGATGATTTAACATAACTAACTCTAAAGTCAGTTAAAAAAACGACAGAGCAGACCCCGGAATCACAAGAGTACTTTTCCATTAAAATATTGGGTGAAAATCAGTTCGTACCCCCACGCTTTCCACTAGATGTCAGTTTAAAGCTCCTTTAGTTTAAGATTCGTACAGTCAAACTTCCCACGTTGAGTCAAATGTCATGTGGACGAAGCAATTGTTCAGTACTCTTGTTCGAGGCTTTTCCACCATCACTCACAAGTCACAACCCAATGACACCATGTGGGGGTATCTTCATTAACACCGAATAATGAAGTACATTTTTTATTAATCTGGACACAATAACACTAGATTGTTGCAGGAATGACCTCTACAAATTGAGATGTATAAAATGAACAATTTACATCATTCAATTACACTGTCTAGGGTGATCCGATCGGACACTCATTGATATTTGCTTTTCTTTTTTCTTGTCTTTCTTTTTTTAATGATATGCATATTCAAATGTATAGAATGAACGACGTATCATTAAGGTACCTTCTCTGTTAGTACAATGGTCTTTCTTGTGGCTTTGCTGGACGTGAGGCCAAATTCTTAAGTTATGCTTTTGGCCTCCTTCAAAATCAACTTTCATCAAATTCAATGGCATAGCTATCTTTGTGGGCAAATAAATCCTTCTCCCACTCACCCTTTGCTGTTTCGCATGTGAGAGAGAAGAATGATAGAGGATGGAGGCAAGAATGATAAAAAATGCTTATATCATGATTTACCAATTTAAGAGTGGGGAACTTATTTGCTTCTTCTAGCAAGGAAGCGATTAAATAACATTGTGGTGGAGACCTTTAATTACAATGAAAAGGTTGTTAGAGGAAATTATTGCAAATTAGAATTAGTTGAAGTGCGCGTAAGCTGGCCCGAACACTCAAATTATTAAAAAAAAAATAGTGTTTGAGTTCGACGCAACACATGCTTAACTTTCTTGTACTGTCTACACTTATCTTGACACAGAGAAGAAAATCCTCTCCTGTAAATTTCACATCATGCTCTTTGCCATAATATTGCAAACAACGTTTACTAGAATTGGTAAAGAAGATTCATTCATTGCAAGTGGTGCTTGTACTTGCTGTTAGAAACAGGCCCTAATTAAGCCGGACAGCCTACCAATGGTTGAAGGAACTAAACTGACCTCATTCCTCAGCCCAATTGAAACCATGACAGGAAAAGGGCAAGGGGCAAAATTTATGTCTAGATTCCTCTAAATGAGTGAAGCCCTAATGCCGGATAGTCGACACTTTCGTACATGCATTGGATTTTTGTGTACAGAATGTATAGTTGAACATTTGCAAAGTCAGCATCTTTGATATCTCGAGCTGATCATATACTCTGCATGAAACTGTTGGGATTAAGTGTGGAAGCACCCAAGAACCGAGATTCAAACACAACCACAATTGCAATCAATGGAAGTATGATGAAAAATAAAATAGAGAGAGACACGCAAGAATTACGTGGTTCGACAATAACATACCTACTCTAAGGAGAGAATCCTATTCTTTCACTATGAAAGAATTAGTACAAGAGAACACCCGAGTTTGAAAACTTAAACTCAACCCCTTATACACCCACTCTCACCAAGAACCCACTCTCACACCAAATACAAGACTTGACTTACACTTGCACACACTGTTTTTCTTTTTCCTCTCTGTTTTCTCACTACCGAAAAAGCACTTCTCACAGCCATTATATATATACACACACACCCACCAACCCATGCATTAATAACAAGTACATGTTCCCAGCAAGAAATTGAAAGGTCACACCGGCAGAGAAAAAAGTCATCTAGCACCAACTAGCACTTCGGTAATCCAGAGACAAACAACCAGTGCAAAATATTTAATTAATTTGGGATTTGAACCATCCCAACAAATTCGCATGTTATGCATAGAAGACTCCATGACACCTTGTACATAACAAGTTATTCTACTAAATGAAAGAGGTATATATGCAGTATAAGCTTGAGTACTTTGTTATGTCCCCGTGTCTTTGGACATGAAAACTAGATGAATCCAAACTTTGATACGTAACCACTCATAACCTATTGGCCGGCCTAGTCCATTGACATAGTAGTGCTCATAACCCAAAGAAAGCATGCTGACAAAACGATCACTCTAAAAAGTGCTCAATTTGTAGCTGGTATGGAATTTAGCTATGAGAAGCATATTTTCACTGGAGGATGGGTTTCTTTCTTTTACTTTCGTTGCAGAAAAGCAAGACTATGTGGTGATAAAACCAGGGCCGCCCTAGGGCCCACGAGGCCGTGCCTTAAAGCCCCCGAAAATGTGCAAAACTTTGGGCCTCATAATTTTTTTAGTACCTAGTATATGCCAAAAAAATGTATTTGTATAACAATAGTGTAATGAATTATTGGCATGAACTATTGTCTAACCCACATACTAAATAGAGTCCTGCTATTGGTACCAACAAGTACTGTACCGAAAATGGACCGACGGCCGCGCCGGGCCATCTCCAGCTACCGGACGGCTGATCCAAACCGTTCAAAAATTCTAAAAAAAAAAAGACCGAGTGGGCCTACGCAGGAATCAACGGCATCAAACGTGCGTAGGTGCTCAATCAAAACACCTCATTTTTTCGTATATACATATATACACGAAAAAATGGTGTTTGGATCAGGCACCCTGCACACATCGGATGCCATTGATTCCCGTGAAGGCCCCCTTGTTTTTTTATTTTTAGAATTTTTGGACGACGGATCGACCGTTCGGCAACCGAAGACGGCCCAGCGCGGCCGTCAGTACGATTTCAGTAGGACCCCGTCGGTCCCTATTGGTTTTCTGTACTAAATACTCAGAAGGCAAGTGTCACTGTTTCGCTCAACCTATTTATTAGGTTGCTACTTTTCCTTGCCTATAAATAGGCTAACTCGAAAAGTATTTTTTTTTTTATCCGCAAAAACGACCAAAGGGCAACTTGAAAAGCAATTCGACACACTGAAATTGAGAAAGAAAAGGCAGAGAGCAAAAGAGGAAACATTGATATAATATAATAGATCTTAAAGACCTACTTTGCTCTTCTTTTTTGTTTTTGATTTTGATAGGCAAAGAAATTATATTAGAAACTCGATAATGGGTACATCGAGAAGGATAGGGCAAGTATATATCATTAAAAGGAAAAAAACCAATCCAATCATATGCTAGCCAACAATCCAAAAAGAGAAGAAAAAAAAAACCAAGAGTTGGGGGAAAAAAAGAGAATTACAAAAGGATTTAGATTTTATGCTTTCTAATATCATCAAAATGGCTTCTGAAGTCTTCAACAGAATAGACCTACTTTGCTCTTGATAGTTCTTGAAGTAACAATCTTTCTATATATTTGTGTCCACTTCTTAATTTAGTTCCTTCAATCTTTATTTATATTGCACTAGTTTTATAGTAACACGTTATCAACACATGCAAGTCTCAAGCCCACTAAGAAAGATAAATGGTAGATAGGGACGTCCCAGTGATAGGAACGTCCCAACCCAGTGATTACAAAAATACAAAATAGCGTGTAAACTAACCGTTTATAAATACAAAATAGCATGTAAACTAACCGTTTCTCATTGTTTCGAATTCCTACATACAATGATTCATTATTCATTTGAAAATTGATTTCTACACTCCATTTTTTAATATCTACACTCCTTTTTTTGTCTTTTAGTAAAAAATTTACACACACTTCTAACACTAAAATCCAAAAAATGAAGTATAAAAATCAAAAAAGAGAGTGTAGAAATCAATTCTCTATTCATTAAAACTCTACTATATGGATAACAACTAATCATCTCCCACTTTTTTCGACATAAAGAAATACATGAAACACGTAAGCAATAAACCCTAGTAAAAGTTTGGTTTTGGTAGTCCTACCTCTTCTTCAAAAGCAAAATAATCGGTTTATGGATGATTGAAGTCACCGTAAATGAGAGATTGAAATCTACGAGAGAACAATAAGGATGCATGGTGAGTAAAATATACAATACGAACCGTGAGAGAGAGATATATACATACCTACAGTGAATGTGAATCGCCGTGAAAGGGAGCCCCCTTTTACCCCCTCCTGCCCTCTCTCCCTCTGTCTCTTGTTACTATAAAATTTTAAATGTTAATAATTTTTTTTCATAGAAATTTTTTTAATAAATTTTATATTTTGAAATCTACTCAATGAAACCTATCAAATGAGCCTAATATTGATGGTGAAATAATGTAAAGCGAAAAAACTAGATTTTTGTGGTAGTTTAAATTGTCTAAAGAGGTTGAAAATTAAGTGTTCCAAATTTCAATTTGTTTGAACCGGTGGAAAGATTTTAGTTTTCTAATCATTTTATCCTAAATGGTCATAATTAAATTTTGACTCAAGGACTCTCGTTGATTAACCCTAAGAAAGTCGTAGAATCAAATACTCTCTTAGGATTAATCAACGAGAGCCCTAGAGTCAAAATTTAGTTATGATCATCTATGATAAAATGATCAAAAAACTAAAATCTTTTCACGGGTTCAAACGAAAAAGAAAAAGAAAAGAAAAAAGAGAGGCAATCGGTGCCTTGTAGTGCACGTGGTGCTTTTGTGTGTATGTGAGCCTTGAAAAGTTTTGGACGTGGAGCGCATAAATGAATTAGGGCTTGATGAGTAAGCATCATTTGGTATATAAATAAACTAAACATTGGGACATTATTTTAATTTATTTTATTTTTTGAATAGAACATTGGAACATTACAATGGGGAATAAAGTAAGAGTAATCAGTTATCCTGTAGAGAAAGAAAATTTAGAGATGAACACTTTATCAACTTGCCTATGGTTGAGCACCTTATCAACTTGCAAAGCACCTATAGATTTAGAGATGTAGGAACTTGCAGAGCATTGAATATGCCTATGGTTGAGCACCTTATCAACAATTGCCCGTTACTCAACATTAATTTCCTTTGGCTATATAATTTGATGATGTACTCTTGCATACATTGAGATTGAGAGCAATTTTTGAGTAATCATATCCTCACAATTTTCCTCAACTTTCATTTCATTTTCGTAATTCATAAAAGAACATTATGGATCACTACAATTTTTTATTTTCGGATAGTTGGTTAGTTGGGAACGATGTTGCGAATGATATTATATCCATCTCAAAACCAATTGGCAATGAGTGGAGAGGCTCCAAATGTTATTAAGTGATCACTCATTCCACTCCCAAGCAATGTGGGACTTTATATCTTAACATCCCCCCTCACGTGCAGCCGCTTTTGAGGTCTGTCACGTGTGGCCACTTTTGGGTCCTATCATCGCGCAGCTTTTTTTTGCTGGTCTGTTATCGTGGGGTGTGGATTGTAATTTTTATTAAAATGTAGAGTGGAACGAGCCCCGCTCTGATACCATGAAGAGAAATTGGGATATTTCATCTATTTGATTCCTGATTACATGATCTCAGTATATATACTGAGTTAGAGAGTAACCGACTCAAGGTGTACAACTGTCATGAGCTAGATACCACTAGTTACAAGTTGCACTACCCTTATTAACCGAAACACACTTGGCCACTAACTACAAGTACTTAACTGAAACACTCTTAACCACTAATCACGTTGAAGTAGAACCAGCACTCTTATCATCCCCCCTCAAACGATTTGGAGCTGGAAGCACCAAGAGTTTGTGCTTAAGATACTGGAACCGGGAAATAGGAAGAGCCTTAGTAAAAATATCTGCCAACTGATCAGAGGTAGGAACATAGTGAAGTGAAATTGCCTTGGCTGCCACTCGATCTCAAATATAATGGCAATCAACCTCGATATGCTTAGAACGGGCATGGAAAACGGGATTAGTAGCAAGAGCTAGAGCAGAGGTATTGTCACACCACAAAACTGGTGTACTCACGGAAACATGTAATTCTTTGAGCAACATCTGTAACCAACTTAACTCAGCAGCTGTTTGGGCCAGAGATCTGTATTCAGCTTCCGTAGAAGAGCGAGAAACAGTTGTTTGTTTCGTAGCGGACCAAGAGATCAAATTATCCCCAAGAAAAACACAATAGCCAGAAGTGGACTTGCGATCTAAACAGTTTCCAGCCCAATCAGAATCAGAATACGCCTGAAGAACAAAGGAGGATGGTTGAAACACCAAACCATGTTCGAGAGTGCCCTTAATAAACCTGAGCAACCGTTTAACTGCAGCAAATGCCCCAACTGAAGGGGAATGCATGTGCTGACATGCTTGATTAACAGAGAAAGCAATATCGGGGCGTGTGACAGTGAGATATTGCAAAGCTCCTACAATACTTCTGAACAAAGCAGGATGAGCAAAAGGAGTACTAAAGTCTGAAACATGAGTAGGTTTAGTCACAAAAGGAGAAGAACTGGCTTTGCAATCAATCAGACCAGCTTTAAGCAGAATTTCCTTAGCATATTTGGATTGGGAAAGAAAAAGACCTTGAGCACAAGGCTAAACAAATATACCCAAGAAGTAAGAAAGAGAACCAAGTTCCTTCATGGAAAATGCAGAATGCATTTGAGTAATAAGCTGATCAATATGAGTTGGTGAATTACCAGTTAAAACAATATCATCCACATACACTAATAGGATAGTGAGAACAGAAGAAGTCTTGTAAACAAATAGAGAAGAATCACAATGACTATTAGTAAAGCCATGTTGAAGAAGAAAAGAAGAAAAGGTTGAATACCAAGCACAAGGGGCTTGTTTGAGTCCATACAAAGCCTTGTACAACTTGCACACATGTGTTGGATCAGAAGAGTTAACAAAACCTGGTGGTTGGATCATGTATACCTCCTCTTCCAATTTGCCATGTAAGAAAGCATTTGAAATATCAAGTTGCTTCAAAGGCCAATGATAATGTAAAGCAAGGCATAAAGAATACGAACTGTAGGTTGTTTTGCAACTGGACTGAAAGTATCCTGGAAATCAACTCCTTCTGTCTGTAAATAACCTTTGGCCACTAGCCTAGCCTTGTGGCGAGCTATAGTACCATCTGAATTACGTTTAAGCTTGAATACCCATTTACACCCAATGGCATGCTTACCCTGGGGTAAAGGAACCAAGGACCATGTCTGCTGGTGTTGAAGAGCTTGATACTCGTCGTGCATGACCTTAGTCCAAGCAGGAGTTTGAAAAGCTTCCTGGCAAGTGGTTGGCTCAATATGGTCAGAAGGAGGAGTAAGAATAGACAAGCAATGAGGATTAGAGAGACGTTTGGATTGAGATCGTGTGACCATGGAATGACTTTGAGAAGTGGATTTAGGAATAGGAGGAAGAACAATTTCTAGAGATTGAATGGGTACTGCTGGAGTGGGAATGGAATCAGAAACAAAACAAGTAGATGAGGATGAAGAAGGTCTAGTATTTGTTGTATCTTGAGACAAAGAGGGAGATGCTTGTGTAGGACTGGAAGGTGTTGGAGGTGCAGGACCAAGAAAAGATGGAGAAATTGAAGGTGTATAGTTAAAAGAAGGCATGGGATGGGACCAGAAAAAGGATTGAATAGTTGATAAGGTAGGAACAGGTGACACAGAGGAGGAGGATTGAGAAGCACAAGGAAAGACATGCTCAAAGAAAACAACATGCCTAGAAATATAGATCCGACCAGTAGACATATCAAGACACCTGTATCCTTTGTAAGATGGATGATACCCAATGAAAACACAAGGGGTAGACCGTGGTTGAAGCTTATGAGCAGTGTAAGGCCTTAACCATGGGAAACATTGGCACCTAAACACTCTAAACAAAGAGTAATCAGGCAAGCAATGAAACAATACTTCAAAGGGAGTTTTATGATGTAAAGCAGTACTAGGTACGCGATTAACAAGAAAGACTGCTGTAGCAAGAGCATCAAACCAATGAGATAAGGGTAAAGAAGACTGATGTAAGAGAGCTATGGCAGTCTCCACTAAATGCCTATGCTTACGTTCAGCCACACCATTCTAAGATGATGTATGGGGACAAGACAATTGATGAACAATGCCATGTGTTGTGAGAAATTCAGAAAACTGATTACTACAATATTCACCACCACCATCTGTACGAAATATCTGAAGAGAAGTGGTAAACTGCTTTTCCACATAGGCCTTAAAAGCAACAAATTTAGAAAACACCTCAGTTTTGGATTGTAAAGGATAAATCCAAGTGAACCTACTATAGTCGTCAATGAATAACACATAATATGTAAAACCAGAAGTGGAATGGTGAAAGGGGCCCCACACATCACTATGAATGAGAGACAATGGTTTATTAACAGTGGAAGTGGACAGAATAAAAGGTAATCTGTGACTTTTAGCTACAGCACAGTGAGTACAAGCAAGAGATGTACTTTTTTCAGAACTAGACAAAGGTAAATGCTTAGCTAACTGTTGAAACTTTAGAGAAGAGGGATGACCAAGGCGATTATGCCATGTTGATGCAGTAACAGCGGCACTGAGATGAGCCTGGGGTTGAGAAGTAGCACTAACAGAAGAAACAGGAAACTAATATAGACCATGGACATTATGACCTCTAGACAGGATTTTCTTCGTGACTTTGTCCTGAACAAAGAAGGAGGAATCGTCAAAGGTAATGGAACATTTATTGTCTTTAGTAAGTTGCTGAACAGAAAGCAAATTACTAGTCAAGGAAGGAACATGTAGGACTTGATTAAGTTGAAAAGAATGAGAGGAAATAGGCAGAATGCCTTTACCTGAGTGCTGAATCGGTAAAGCTGAACCATTACCAACTAGAACTTGCTCAGGGCCAGTGTAAGGATGGTAGAGATGCATGGTAGAAAGGTCATTGGTGAGGTGATGTGTAGCAGCAGAATCCACATACCAGTCATGAACAGGTGCTGGAGAAGAAAAGGCAACAAAAGCTCTTGTAGAAGATTGAGGTGTAGAGGCCGTAGAAGACGGCTGATAAGACGAATCCATGCGATACCAGCAGGTCACAGCAGTATGGCCTGGTTTATGACAAATCTGACAGAGAACTGTAGAGGCAGCAAAGAAACGCCACCAGTGTGATCAGAGAAAGAACTACCACCGCTAAAGCCACCAAAAGGCCTAAATGTGTTGGTATGTCGTCCAAAACCTCGACCACCTCCTCGAGAGTGAAATCAACCTCCACGATAACCACTCCTTGAAAAATTACGCCCTCGAGAGAAATTAGAACCTCTGAAACCTTGGTGATAAGGAGTAAAACTTCGATTGCCAGTGACATTGGCAGCATAAGCGACAGTTAGGTCATCATGAGAGGAGGAAGATGTATAAGCCACATCAATATGTATAGCCTCAGAACACAGAAGTCAAACAAACTCATCGATAGTGATGAAGCCAGATCTAGTCCGAATAGAGGTTTTAAAAGCATCATAAGCAGATGGCAAACCATGTAGTATATGAAACACCAAATCCTCATCGTGAACTGGACAGGCAGCAATAGCCAACTGATCAACAATATCCTTGATCTGTTTTAAGTAATCCTCCATGGATTTGGTTCCTTTAGTAACAGAACTCAAGCGATCCTTAAGTTGATGAATGTGTGAGCGTGACAGAGTAGTAAATCGTTTTTCTAGGGCAAACCAAACCTCTTTGCTACTAGACAGATCAAGAACCAGAGAAAACACTGGAGTAGTACGAGTTGCAGTGAGACAACTCAACAAATGGGAATCAATAACCTTCCATTTCATGAATTCCGTGTTCGCTACATCTTTACCATTTGCATCTTTAACAATTGGTGAAGGACATTCAATTGAGCCATCGAGATAACCAAACAAATACGTAGCATTCATAATATTCTGTACCTGTTTCTTCCAAAGCATGTAATTCGTGGAATCGAGCTTAACAGTGATTAGAGAACTCAGATTGGAGATCAAGAGTTTGAGATTTTCTGGTACAAGAGTAGACTCAGTCGTCGAAGAAGAAGGTGCAGAAGGCGCCATTGAAGAGAAGAGAAGAGAAGCGAAGAGAAGAAGAGGATTGTTACTCGCTAGAGTTGCTACGGCTCTGATACCATGTGAAAACTTTATATCCATCTCAAAATCAATTGGCAATGAGTGGAGAGGCCCCAAATGTTATTAAGTGATCACTCATTCCACTCCCAAGCAATGTGGGACTTTATATCTTAACAATTCCTTGTGGGGGGAGCAGCTCCTATGTTGGGCATGATTACACAGCCGAATTTTCAACTAATTTCAATTTGCATTATTGACTGTTTAGATTAATATAAAGTAAATTTGAGTGGATTCAACATATATAATTTACTTGAAAACTCAAATAAAGAAGTTTAAAAAAAATGAAAGACAAAAAAATAAAAACAAACAAATAATATATTGGGTCCCAAAAAATCATATAATTTAAACACATTATTTCATATTCAATATTAGACTTGTTTGATAGGTTTTGTTGAGTAGATTTCAAAAATATAAAATTTATTTTAAAAAAATACGTGATTTCAACCTCTTTGGACAATTTATATATTAAAAAATTAAGTTTTTTAAATTTCAATCTGTTTGAACCAATGAAAAGATTTTATTTTTCTGATCATTTTATCCTAAATAGTCATAATTAAATTTTGACTCTAGGGCTCTCGTTAATTAACCCTTAGAAATATTTGATTATACGACTTTCTTAGGGTTAATCAACGATAGTCTTAGAGTCAAAATTTAATTATAACCATTTAGGACAAAATGATCAGAAAATTAAAATCTTTCCATCGGTTCAAACGGATTGAAATTTAGAACACTTAATTTTTTAACATCTTTCGACAATTTAAACTACCATAAAAATATAGTTTTTTCGTTTTACATTATTTCACCATCAATATTAGACTCGTTTGATAGGTTTCGTTAAGTAGATTTTAAAATTATAAAATTTATTTAAAAAATACGTGAAAAAAAAGTTATTAGCATTTAAAATTTTATAATAAAAAATAAAATAAGAGAGAGACAGCAGGGAGAAAGAGAGCATGGGAAGCCGGGGGTAAAACAGGAAATTGAAGGGGCCCGTGTCAGGGGGCCCTAACACAGGGGTGTGATTAACAGCACTCAGAGATAAAATGAGAGATATGAAGAGATAAGAATAGTTGGGAGAAATATAAGGAGATGGTGGAGAGATAAAATAAGAGTTATAAGGAAAGTGAATAAGTGTAAAAGATAGAAATAGGAGATAGTAAGCGGTTAGTTATTCTAAGATACATCATAATTTTGAATGAAATATTTGTACACACATATTTGTGTATGTGTATATACATGTACAAATTTAACCAATAAATTCTATTATTCTAATTTTAAAAAAAATTGGGATTTTATAGAATAAATTGATACAAATGCTAGCCAAAAAGTATAATAATTCGAAGGATAAAAGGCGCAAAATATTTAGCCGTGATACTTGATTGTACTCCAAAGATATACGTCATGTGAAACAAATGTCTTTTGTAATATGATGCATGTGTAGATTTCAACAACTACAATTCAAGTGGAAGAGTTCTTTTTACAATTTCTAAACGTGGAAGTTACAATGGAATCTGAACTTTTTAAGGAACGACAAGGATATGACAACAACTCTAATATGAAAAGAAATGCACAAAAGAATTCAGAAAAGACTACTCAACAAAAATCCTAAAGCATTTACACGCCATGTATTTGCCATAGTCTTAATCTTGTGCTTTTTGATATGGTCAACTCTTGCAATAAAGCTACATCATTTAATTTTTTTAGTTATACAACGTATATACTGCTTGTTTGCGACTTCTCCCAAGCAGTGGAAAATTTCGAAAGATGATGTTGAAGGTCTCATTGTTAAGCCATTATCAGAAACGTATTGGGAAAGTCAATTTGAAAGTGTTAAAGTCATAATACCAAGCTACAAAAATAAGAAATGCGTAAATTGAATTAGAAAATTTCCAAGACGATGCAGGTGCAAAGAGTGAAGCTTTCCTCGGTAAGACATGAAATTGGAGATTTTGGATTTATGGTTATCATGGTAAGCCAAAAAAATAATTCACATGATTCTTCAGCTGATAAGCTCACCTCTTCACCCATATTCTCATCTAATTGTTTCTTTCTATGAATTACACGCTAGCTTCTTGAAAAATACGGGCTCGATTTCCATTGTTAATGCAATTTCCTTGGCTTCAATTATGGCCTTCACCAAACCATTTTCTCTATACCTCTTAAAAAAGGTAATAAGCTCATTCACATGCTTAATGGCAACATCAATATGCATATATATCTTCTTTTTTGCAATGTCTTACCTACAAAATTTATGGCAACAACTGATTATGCAAAATAACCATGCTAACCAAGAATCCAACATCTCCAATTTTATGTCTTACTGAGGAATCGACTTCACTCTTTGCACCTGCATCGTCACGAAAATTTGCCAATTCCATTAACTCATTTCTTATTTTTAGAGCTTGGTATCTTATGGCTTTAACACTTTCAAAGTGACTTTCTCAATGCATTTGTGAGAATGGCTTGAAGGTGGGACTTCAACATTATCTGTGAAGCCGATAATAAGCAGTATATATGCTATACAACTCAAAAAAAGATGTAGCTTTATTTTAAGAGTTGGCCATAACAGCACAAGGTGAAGACTTTGGCAAACACATGGCGTGTATAAGAGTGACCAAGACTTCTTTAAGTTCCTCAAAGAGTCCAGATCCCGTTGTATCTTCCATCTTCAGACATTGTCAAATAAACTCTTCCACTTAAATTGGAGTTGTTGAAACATCACATATTTTATTGCAAGAGACATTTCTTCCACGTGACTTATGTCTGGAGTACAATCAAGTATCACGATGAAATATTTTGCGTCTTTGATCCTTTTAATCATTGGCCTTTCGAGCTCATTGGCTAGCATTTGTTTCAATTCATTTTGAACTTTGTGACCTTGATAATGATAATGAATCTCAGTATTTAGTACCATATATGGTGCTCTCACATTGTTGGTCATATTTGGCGATATTTCAATTATGCTCAAGAAAATTTCATTTTAAGATAAATCTTCTCATTGTCCTCGCGAAATGCCAAGCTATTTTAGCAAGTGCTTTCACAACCTCAAATTAATACCCTTTCTAGCTAATACCACTTTTCAATGTAATTTCTCTTTCTTGATTTAATCTTCCCTTTTCAGTTGTTTTGTTCATTCGCAATATCTTCGTTCTCCGCTTCAATCCATTTGCTCATGCCAAAAATATGCTTATTGCTAGCTTCATGAAGTACTCGAGTCTTTGGGCAAGATTATGCAAATAATTTAATCCACTAATAGCCAACAAAGTCTTGTTTTCATCATCTTTAAACAATTTATAACGAAAGCAAAATAATTTATGCGAAGCAAACAGCGAATGGAATGAAAAGATGAGAAATGCCTACCCCCATTATCCATAGGTAAATTATCTTCATCTCTCTTTAAAGGACCTCTTTCTATTATGAAGTCAATGAATTTTTGATCAATTTTGTCCCAATTGCTTGTATCGTCAATATTTCTAGGTCTACCCTTCAAAACTCATGTCTTCATTTTGGATCTCATTGTCTATACCGTCGTGACCAATCTTGTCGGCGCGCTCATTGGGTTCCTCGATCGTGTTCTTCGTTCCCCAAATTTCTTGTCCTTTATTCACCAAAATTGACACTCTGTTTCGTTCACGTTTTTGGATTGAAAATTTTGAGTTAAAATGTAAAAATATGTGATTGAATGAGTTATTTTAAAAATGAGTGGGACCCCTGACTACTGTAGCCAGAAAAGAAAAAAGGGAAAAAGGGACGGCTGGGGATACAGAGAAGAATCTCTGCATTTCTCTCTCCGATTCATCTCTCACTCTCTTTCTCTCTCTCTCTCCAATTAAGTCTTCCCAACCCATCTGACACACATTCTTCTCTCCGGACATAGCTTTCTCTCTAAAATCAAATGTTCCAAATTACAATCCGTTTGAATGAGTGAGAAGATTTTATTTTATTTATCATTTAATTCTAAAGGATCATAATTAAATTTTGACTCTAGGGCTCTCGTTGGTTAGTCCTAAAAGATATTTAATTCTACGATTTTCTTAGGGCTAATCAAAGAGAGCCCTAGAGTCAAAATTTAATTATAACCCTTTAGAATTAAATGATAAATAAAATAAAATCTTCTCACCTATTCAAACAGATTATAATTTGGAACACTTGATTTTAGAGAGAAAGCTGTGTCCGGAGAGAGAAGAATGTGTGTCAAACGGGTTGGGAAGACTTAATTGGAGAGAGAGAAAGAGAGTGAGAGAGAGATGAACCAGACAAAGATGAACTGTACACCCACATGATTCAATAGTAAAATTTTAAAGTAAAAAAGGCCTTTGCCGGCTTTGGAAATCTCTCTCGGGCCCCACATATCTAAATGGGATTCAAAAACTTCTATTACAAATAACTTTCAAAATGGGCTGCCGAACACAGGGATTGTTCTTTTCATTCACCAATATTTCTTGTTCTTCAACCCAATTTGAACTCTCTTTTTGCTTTTTACTACTTATAGACTTATCGAGGGCCCCCGCTTGAGATTGAATTAATTCATCAACTCTTTGCTTTCGTTTTCTTCTTTCAAATTCAGACAAAATACTTTCTAATTCTAGGCACAATTCTTCAAATCTGCAAATCCTATAGAAATTTCCACCAAAAAATTTTAACATCAAGGAATAAATAAAC
>BPLS01005134.1:0-10303 GCA_019656275.1 Rhododendron kiyosumense
TTCTGCTCATCAATAATGGACTCAAGGCTCCTCAACATGGTTCAAATTAGGGGTGTCCAAAAAAACCGCCCGAACCGTAAAATCGGTCCGATCCGGACCGAACCGTCATATTTGGTCTGGTTCTGCGGTTCTATGATTAGGTTATGGTTCCAAAAAAAATAAGAACCGTTAATTTTGTTTCGATTACTGGTTCTCAATTAATGAACCATGGTTAGAACCAGACCGGACCGTTTAAAACTAAAATAAATATAGATA
The DNA here is from genome assembly GCA_019656275.1 of Rhododendron kiyosumense. Taxonomy (NCBI): domain Eukaryota; kingdom Viridiplantae; phylum Streptophyta; class Magnoliopsida; order Ericales; family Ericaceae; genus Rhododendron; species Rhododendron kiyosumense. The sequence continues at coordinate 256 of BPLS01005134.1, forward strand.
TACATGTGTGTGTAATTAAATATGTATTTGAATTTGGTAGGTTAATCTTTTCCATGCTAAACTTAATATATGTAGAGATGAAATTTCATTTATTAGAAAAACTTTTATTTTCTTCCTTCATTTCCTATACCCTTATCTTCCTATTTCTTTAATTTTATGAGTTCATATTTTGTGAATTAGTGTTTGGATGCTAATTGGATAGAACCGGAACCGAACCAAAACCGGACCGGTCTTGCGGCTTGGTTCTGATTAGGTTCCATGCATATATAGGTTAGATTCTGGTTCTCAATTTTCTAGAACCGTTTGAAATGGTCCGGTTACTGGTTCTATAGAGAACCGGACCAATCCGGACCATGTACACCCCTAGTTCAAATATGAAAAGGAGAAATTATTATTGTTTGGAATTGCTGGTGATATAGTGGGGTGGAATTTAATTCCACCTGTAGGCAGTGTTTATGGTGCTAGCTAGAGCAGCACCAAGTTTGAGCGCTAGCACCTTAGGCCTTGTTCAGTTGCCAGGAAAGTATAGGAAAGAATGGAAAAATCAACTTTAACTTTTGTATTGTTCATCTGGCAGGAAAGTAGTGGGAAACTTGTTTTTAAGTTTTGCTGCAAGATTTACTTTCTTGCAAAAATGATCTGGCCAAAAGTATGGGATTTTGCGTTACAGGAAAAGTTTTCTCATTGTGGAGCCAAAATAATTTGCGGATAAGAAAAAAGTGAATGACGCCAATACCAAAAAAATACGAATTAGGTTCTTAGAAAAACACTTTGAGATTGACGTGAGTAACAACAATTTCAACTAATCAAGCATGGTTGTTTAATATTTATTTATGTATTTATCATCTACTTATTTTTTAAACTTCATTTGTACAATTGATTAACAGAGAATGTCAATTTAAATGGGCTATTTGCATAACCATTCAGAATATAGCAAATTGAATAGAAAATTGCAAGTCGATTTTTTCATTTCATGTTAAGGCTTTGCATTAGATAAAATACATTTTCTGTATGTGTTAATTTTTGAAATATGATAGCCTATTATTTAGCTCTCAAAGTTAATTTTATTTGAAATTAGCCATGAGAATAAAAATAAAGGAATTTCTCATAAATATCTTTTCCCGGCAAATGAACCACTAAACTTCAATTTATCAGCAAAAAAAATTGTCAAATGAACACTCATCGGAAAATAGATTTCTTTTCCTTTACTTCAATTTACTTAACTTTTCTTGAGAATAATTTTCCGATACAACATTCCTGGGAACTGAACGGAGCCTTAGTCGCATAATTCTCTTCCAAAAGATTTGTGCTTTTTGCTCTCAAGATGGGCTCATTTCTTGTTAATTCGGTAAAAATTTTGGGCTTGGTTAATTGCTTAGCGATTTCTTAGTTCTAAATTATGAGTTGCTCCAAGCGTAGGGCGGAGACTGACATAACACAATATTTGGTATGACCGGAGTCAAATCCACAAAGATGATGATGTCTGCTGACTTAAAAATCCGGATTGTTATAATTTAATCGGGCTCTTAGGTAGCCACCGTTTGTCGTTTTGATTGAGTTTAGCTAAAACCAAGAAATTGATTGTACTTTTCAAATAATTAAAAAAAAGGTAAGGTCATAAGGTTCATAGCACTCGCAACCGGCCCGGACTCATCTGCTCCAATCGGTGTTTTTTAAAAACGTTTGATTTTAAACTGAAAAAGATACCCCGCAAAGATGCGAACCCTTAGGCCATCCACAGTGGTATAATCAAAAAAGTATAACCAAAAGTTGACACATCAGTTTTTGATTATTCATTTAAGAGGTTACTAAGCTTAATAATGTTGAGTTTCACAATGATTATTTCTAGTCCATAACCAAAATAAGGGTCCACTACAATTTTACTCTCTCTCCCCCTCTGTTTCATGTTATTCACTTCCCTCCATCTACGTTTTTTTTTGGCAAAAATATATCCATTCCCTCTCTTAATTTTGGAAAAAAATCTGTGACTTTCTTCTCTTCTATTATGAATTTTTTCGGGGGAAAAAAATAGAAACGAGAAAGAATAGTGAAATATCTTAATCCAGCGATGATGATGATCGAGAGATATGAGCTTCACTTTTTGAGGGAAAAAAAGAGAAATAGTTTGTGAGTGAAGTTAAGAAGATATAGAGTAGGCAAAGAAGAGAAGAAAAAAATACCAATTGAAATACGCGTGGAGTCCACAACTTTTGATTATTGAAAAATGTTACTAATTTTAGTTATTCAAAGCCCAAAATTTGATTATTTCTAAGGATGCTGCTAAGTTTGATTACCATTGTGAGCCATCTTTTGTACCAACATTGTTAACTTTAAAAATAATTGACTTTTGATTATAGCACTGTGGATGGCCTTATGGTTGCCGTTTACCAATGTGCAGTGGATAATGAGTTTTGGACCCACATTTTTCCGTTCACATGGGCTCCGACAATGCCCAAGTTCGTCTACGGGAAGTATTTTATCAATCTAAAATTGTTTTCTTACATTTTTAATTTCAAAATAGTAGCAGAAAGCGTCTGAACTGGTCACGGTGTACTAATCACCCCGCGACTCTACCTATACCACTATTCACTCATTATTAAGCAAGAAATAAAAAAAAATCCTAGTTTGAAACGTATCCCTATTACGCAAGATGAAAAATAAACAAAGACTATCAACTAATCAAATACTAACGAATAACTTTTATTAAAAACAAAAATTAAAACTAATTATCAAAATGTGATTAATTAAACAAAGTATAAAAACTTGGAAGGAAAAGAGAAAACTAAACAATATTGACCGCAGCCCCCGTTCTTCGTGACCACGGCAGCCCCGGTCATATGCCAATTACCCAATTGTTGAAACCCTGGGCCCCAATTCTTAGTTATATAATAATATGGGATATTAATAAGAAATAATTATGAGGCCCACTTAGATTACAAAAGTCCAAGTCCAAGTCCAAGTCCAATTGTGGATTAATTAAGTCCAATTTTAAACTCTCGACTCCACATTGCGTTTCGGACCTGCCACTTTGATTGAAGGGGAATTTCCGGGCCGGTCCTTTGTGATTGGACTACTTCCCAACAACTCCCATGCGCATTATTCAACAAGACCCATGATCCACGCAGTCCTTTTCATATTTTTTTTCCAAAAATGTCCTTAAAGCACGCACAACTGCTCTCGTGGATTCTTCCATTGATGTAGTGTTACGAAATTTATAACTTATATTTCATACATGCTGTAAATGATTTCTCCTAAAGCGCGAAAGACAAAAAAACCATTGAGTTCTATCCCAAATTTCACCTTCAATTTATTTACTCTTTTCTTGTGAATCGACATCGATCGAACTTTACAGTCGTAGCACTCCTCTTCCCATTGAATATGTCCCCGATCTACTGTAAGTAAACCTAATGGAATTAGAATTTTATCAGTCTGAAAACTCGCGTTTTTGGCAGCAGGTGTGAATGCGATGTGCGCGGGCGTGCCAAGACTTGTAGCACCTAACTTGTTGTGAAGATTCCCGTGAATCTTGACTTCTATCGTAGAGCGATTGCGTACGACCCAAAGGTTAAAGATCGTAAGAAGGTTCGTGGTTTGCCACACGGTTGTGGACTTTAAATTTCCTAGTCGTATAGGAAATGGAACGTAAGAACGTGAACTTTATTACTCCGGGATAATAAAGTTTGATTACAAGGAAAGTAAAATCCAAACTACTTAATGAAGTAAGTTCGAATGGGGTTTTGAGCACAAGGTACTCGATATGCTACTTTGCTGAAAGTAGGAAAGCTTGCTTCGCTGGGAAGACTTTGTTTGTAAGCGTTAGCTTTGATTGGTGTTGGCCCTGTTTTCTGCCTTCAATTCTGCTATTTATAAGCAAAACAGCAGGCAGATTCAGGCCTGAATCCGGCCTCAGCATTGCACCATAAGCTGCCACATGTCCCACGATTTGCTCCACTTTTCATGTACACTTGTTCATGGGCAGTTTTCAGAAGTTGATGGCAGTTATACTTGATCATGGGTAGTGGGCTTCTTATTCGTTGACACATGTCCCATGCTTAGGTAGAAATATCTCCCAACTTCTCCCCCTTTTCGTGCTCCTCATGACACATGGCCAATTGACTTGGTCAATTGGCCTTTGAATTGAAGCAAAATACAACTGCCAGAAACATAACCAACTTCCTACAAAGGTGGACTATGTTCCTCACACCCAACCGGCACCACATTACAAGCCTAAAACCGTGGGCTATATCCATGGGTCGAACCACCATTTCCCCATGGGCTGAACCGTGGGCTATACCTTTAAAGGACCTCGGGCCACAATTTAATATGGGCTGTGTATCATTCGGGCCCAATGCTCGCGGGCTGCTCCTCTCAAAGACCTTGGGCCGCAATTCTTTACAAGGGTTGTGCTTCTTAGGCCCAAATGGAAAAAATGCCCACGGCCCAATAATTAATCACCGGTCAAGTACCCAACCTCGGCTTAATTTAATTAAGGAATTGATTTAAAATCCTAATCACGACTGGCCCGATCCGCGGTGCCAAAAACGGGTATAAACACAGTCACCACTCACCAGACTCACCACTCAGAGTTAATGCCATCAACTAAGTGACAATGACGGTGACGACCTGAACTTGGGATTTACATCTTGATGCAGGCCAATACTTTAATTATTCAAGAAATATAGAAAGTAGTTATTATTTTAAAATTAGTCACTACTAGAAAATTTAGTATAGGTGACGAAATTTATTTTTTTACTATAGCTGACGAAATAACAAAATTTTCGTCATAAAAAATTACTATAGGTGACAAAAAATTTGTTTTTCATCACCAAAAGTGACTTTCGGAGACAACCTATAGGTGACGATTGAAAAGGTAAATTTCGTCACCCATAGCTTGTCTCTGAAAGGCACTTTTGATAACAGAAAACAAATTTTTCAACGTACGTACTCCATCGAAGTTCAAAGTTGAAACAAACCTCGGTGGGGATCCTTTCATCCTTGGGAATCAATTAAGCTAGAATTCATTAAGATTGTCTTTATATGTATATGTAGACAACAATATAATGCATGATGTATACAGAGATTTTTTTTGTGAACAAATCCAATTCATTTCATAACTAAAGTCGAAGGTAATACAGATTTTATTAAAAAATACAAGAATGTGCCAAAACTACTCAGACTTCTACACAGGCACCCTCTGCAAAAGCAAGTCCAGCGAAATCGCCAGATGATAACCAATCAAGGTCTAGATAGTGGAGAATCCCAAAGGGACCGGACCCCAACTCAAACCCGAGAAGCGCATATGAAATTTGGACGGCAAGAGCCGTTCACCGGAGCAGAAGTCATTCACTATAAACAAAGCTGTTCACCATAGCAAACCCCTTCACCGAAAACAGCTGTCGGACGAACCTCAACCCACCAACAACCACAAAAAACCCCAACTTCAGAAGATCTTCAATAGGCGCCAGATTATTCGCCCACCTCCTCTTTCACACCAGATTTGGAGAAACCAAACTGATACTAAACCAGACTGATCGATTTGAGAAAAACCCAAATCGATCAGCTGGTAGAAAGCAAACGAAAAACAGACAGAAAACAAAAAAAACCCCAAATACTCCAACCTCCATTATTCATACCCAAAATCCCCGGACAACGCCACCACCAGCCCCCTATCACCGCAGCTTCCTTGCCAAACCAGATTAGAGGTTACACGGGGGCTAAGCCACACAGCATTCCATCCTGACTGAGGGCGAGACGAAGCCAAAACCGAAACAGAGGAAACAGAAGGGAGAGAACCGAAGGAGAGGGTAGAGGGAGGGGAGGAGAAGGAGGGGGGAAAGAGGTAGGGGGAGAGGCGGCGGAGGCACGGCCTCCCCCTGAGAAAACCTATCTGCTGAAAAGTTTCTAGAGAGAGAGAGGTTTTTTCTTCTAGAGAGAGAGGGCCACGTGTTTCCTATATTCAGAGATATTCGTAGTCGACGTACAAACTGATTTTTACACCCATGCCAACCCATCAATTGTCTTGGTCAAAAACCGACCCAAGAAGAAATTCAAATTCTTGAAAATTCTACACGGCATCATCCCATCCCCGTTGAGTTGATTGGTGCCAAGGTCAATGATTTAATATATGCTATTCCTTACTAACAAGTATATAAATATTATTGGGACTTAGAAATTTGCTCTTTTTTAGGTATTATATAGTATTAAATTTTTTGGGTGCTACACACTATCAATTTTGTGAGGTTAGTCTACGTGGATCTTTGTCCTGATCAGTTTACAGTCTCTAATGAAGAATGTTAATCATCCTTCAAAATTAATAGGGATGATGCACATAAGTTTGTTCTAACATGTTGAGTTATAAAATACCAAACCAAACCAAGCCTTTAGTCTCAATCAATTGGGGTCGGTGACATGAATCCGTATTTTCCATTTAGCTCTGTCGAGGGCTTTGTGTTCCGTAATATCATATGAATTTAGATCCTTGTGCACTACCGCTTCTAATGTCAATTTCGATCGACCACTCCCCTTTGTGTTATCACCTACGGAAAGCATATCACTCCTCCTAACTACTGCGTCAACGGATCTACAATAGACATGATCAAACCACCTTGACTAAAATGCACTAGGTAAAGCCTGACGAAGTCCACCAAAATGTGAAATGAATATTATGTCTCAATAATCAAAATTTCATTTTATGCACATATAAAAAGGAGATGAAACAACGTTAACAATCATTCCTCTCTCCAAAAAGTTCTGACACTTGCAAAAACTTAGGCTCCGTTCCAGAACACCTTCTTAAAAAATAAGTACTTATTTCACATTTTCAAACTAAAATATAATGAAAATGAAAAATAATTTTTCAATTTTTTTTGCACCGTATTAAAGATCTCGATGAGATCTATCAAACAAGATCCATATTGATAGAAAAATTATTTGCGTAAATACATGATTTTTGAGCTTGAAATTACCTTCTTAAAAAATAAGGACTTATTCCTCTTTCCGGAACGGAGCCTAATAGTATTGTAATCTCTCTCTCTCTCTCTCTCTCTCTCTCTCTCTCTCGTAGGCATGCAGGAGCATCGAAGATACTGTTCCCAGCTGCTTGTGTTACTAGTACTCTTCATTATAAGCCTTTATGTTGAGCCAATATTGGGTAAAAATGGCAATGGCTTAATAGAAGTTGATGTTGGGGTGATTCTTGATGTGGATGATCATATGGTTGGAAAGCTTAGCCAGACTTGCATATCTATGGCCCTTGAAGATTTCTATGCATTAAATCAAAATCATAGTACAACGAGGATCGTACTTCACAAAAGGAATTCCAAGGGTGATGTTGTAGAGGCAGCATCTGCTGGTACGTTAATTAATTAAGAGTATTTACTTTGTCCCGATAGTTCTGCACTTAAAATTTTTTTTAGTAAACTGGAAATCAAAAATTAGTCTAAGTGGATATAAGTTTGAAAAGTTTAAGGACACGATAGGTTTTAATCAATTGATTGATGACAAAATAGAAATAAATTGAATAATAAGTTGGATTGCATCAGGCTTTCATTTGTAACTGGTTTCAGTAACTGCACATATATATAGCTTCCTTCTTCTCATTATTAAAGGTTAAGCTTTTATGCAATTGTTGGCCATCGTCTATCATGCAAGGAAAATCCAATTTGCATTGGAGCTTGGGTTTGTAAAACTAAAACCTTGCCTCGAGGATCCAAGAATAAATATTAAAGGGTAAATTTTACAAATAGTCCCTCTAATTTGTATGAATTCTCATTTTCATCCCTCTAGTATCAATTGTGTTAATTTTAGCCCAATAATTTGCATGCTGTCCCAATTTCATCCCTCTCACCTACAGCATTAATGAAACAAACGGAATTGGAGGACGAAATTGTCATTTCTCCTCATAGAGGGACTAAATTGAGATTTCATGCAAACTAGAGGGACTATTTCTACAATTTTATTTTTTACTTTTGTTTTTGCAAATAAATTTCAAGTACATCCTATGTAATATATTTCTCATCTCATTTTATATTGAATAATCAAAATATGTTGAAATTTTTTAAAGTTTTTATTATATATATCACAAAATGTATGAGAAAATTCGAAAAGCAACCCCTATGTTAAATGTCTTGGTATTGTATTTTTTTTCAATTGAATTTTCAATCTCGTTATTTTCTTTGTCACATGATTAAAAAGAAAAAAATTGTTCATTAGTATTTAAAAATCTTGTAATTGTGTTTAATTAAGTAATGAAACACTATTGAATATCAAGAGATCAAGTACATTAAAACATGGGAATAAGTGTATTTATTTTGAGACTTACTCATAAGATCACTCATATAACAAATAAACATGGATTTTGATCATATTTTTATCCGGTGAAAAAAATAAGAAAATTATAACAACATGATACAAAGACATTAGCTGAGGGGTTGATTTATGCATTTTCTAATATTTTTGTAATGTGTAATGAAATATAATTTTTTTCAATATAGTTTGATTACCCAATAAAAAATAATTCAGTTGTCAAATACATTACTTATGGTATTTTTTATTTTATTTATAAAAAACGAAAGTAAAATATAAAATTTTAGAAATAGTCCCTCTGGTTTACATAAAATCTCAATTTAATCCCTCTATGAGAGAAAATGACAATTTTGCCCTTCAATTTCATTTGTTTCATTGACAGCATTCAGGGAGAGGGACGAAATTGAAGATGGAAAGAAAACTATAGGGTTAAAATTGATACAATTAATATTAGAGAGACAAAAATGAGAACTCGTGCAAACTAGAGGAACCATTTGTAAAATTTTTCCACATGCAGATCATGAATGAGATGATAAGGAACAATTACTCACCATACACTGATCTGAAAGTTGTGAATACTGTGGTTGGCTATATATCTTCTTGTTCTTTTTTTATGCTTCCTTGCATGTGACTATTTATCATAGATAGATGTCCTACATCCAAATATACTTATATGTAAAAATATCTGTCTTGTTTTGAAAATTTCGTAAATCTCATGTTGAGATTAGCCATCTAACAGTTACTTTGGTTTAATCTTTTTTCATACTTTTCCTTTGGTTATGGTTGTGGTTGTGGTTGTGGTCATAATTTAGCCTATTCATCACAGGCCACTTCTACTGTCTTACTCTTACCTGATCTGCCAAACAATAAAACATGTGGCATATATAGTATTAATTCACATTCATCATCTTTAATATTTTTAAGCAAATGAGAAAAAAAAATCTAGACAAGAATAATCAATGGTTGAATTAGGTTTTTAGGGAAATCACAAGTTCAAAAACGATTTACCATTCTGCTAGTCATCAGCTACCTGCCTGATATGGTTTATAGGAGTTTAATCAACTATAGAGATCTCACCTCTATTGAACTTCCATTTGTAGCCATAGACTTGCTGAAAAATGTCCAAGTACAGGCAATACTAGGTCCACAAAGATCTTCAGAAGCAGAATTTGTGATTGACATTGGGAACAAAACGCAAGTTCCTATCATTTCTCAAGCGACAAGTCCTTCTCTCTCACCCGTGGACAACCCGTACTTCATTCGAGGGGCACAAAATGGCTCTTCTCAGGTTGAATCCCTTACCGCTATAGTTCAGGCCTTCGGTTGGAGGGAGGTAGTGTTGATTTATGAAGACACCAACTATGGGAGGGGCGTAGTGCCTTTTTTAATTAATTCTTTCCTAGGGATCAGTACTCAAGTCAGGTATCAGAGTGTTTTGTCTCTTTCCGCCTCAGATGATCATATCCTTGAAGAACTCTACAAGCTCATGACAATGCAAACCAGGGTTTTCGTGGTGCATATGTTACCATTTCTGGCTTCTCGCTTTTTCACAAAAGTGAAACAAGCTAGAATGATGAACACGGGATATGCCTGGATCATTACGGATGGGCTTACATCTCTCTTGGATTCTATGGATCCTACAGTTATAAATTCCATGCAAGGGGTGATAGGTGTGAAACCTTATGTTCCAAAAATCCGTCAGCTTGAAAACTTCAAAGTGAGATGGAAAAAGAGATTTCGTCAA
>BPLS01005211.1:0-17514 GCA_019656275.1 Rhododendron kiyosumense
GAATTTAATCAAAAAGCAATCTTACATGCAAATAAGCCTTCAACTTATAAAAAGATCCTACTTTAAACTAAAAACTAATCTAAGATAGATCTCTGAGCAATCATTTTGTATGAGTTGTCAGATGATATGAATTTTTGTGGGGGCTTCTCTCTTCGCTTTACTTCTCTATTTATAGACACTGAGCATGCCTTCGATCTCCACGTCTTCGATTGATGCCCACGTTGGCCACATAAAACGGTTGAGGGGGTTTTCGAACGGTTACATTGATATTTCCAGAATTCTTTCTTCCCCTGCATGCTTCGATCATGGTGTTCATGGCCACTTCCTGGATCGTGGTTCCTATTTTCAAGCAACGTGAATTAATGCAACACGTCTGGCTTCCCAAATGATCCCTTGTAATTGCATCCAATTTCGGTTGTAAAATAAGGCAGTGTGGATACCGTTCGATGATCTTAATGCTTAAATTAACGGCTAAACCCAATAACTTCCCAAACCATCGTTTAATCGTTACCCAAACGACACCGGTTCACTCCAAAACGACACCGTTTGTCATTAAAATAGTGTCCTCCTTAATTCCTGTAATTCTCTGGAATTGGTACTCGATTGGGACAGGTTTCGTATGGCTGCCGTACCATTTGATGCCACGTAGAATTTTCTCATTGGGTGACACTTTTTAGGATGTAAACACACCCCCCGCATTAACATTTTATTTATGCTAAATAAATGTTAATGGCACACGTTCTCTGCCCATGTCCCTTCAAATTCGGACGCACTAAGCATGATAGGATTTCATTCCCATGCACGTCTATTGAGCTTCCCAAAGATAGTTACAATAATTTTTCTATAAATGGCAGTTAATGATAGAGTTTAACGAATCACATTAACCCTCATAAACCCCTTCGAATTTGAGTTTTCCCTGTTAAGAAGTTTTACATTTATGGACTCTCTTCCATAAATCAATCTTATTCTAGAAAACCTTGATCATCAATCTCACTCTCCCCAAATGTCTCCTCCAAACTCTCCTCGAATGTTGGCAGGCAAAATTCTTTCTGATCGAACATTCCATACAGATGGGTTGGGATTCCTCTTTAACCCGTTCGAATTCATGTGATGGGTCCAATTGGGGTTCATGGGAGGAAAACTCGGCTAATACCAGCACTGGTACTATCCTGGTCAAGTTCGACCAACCTGACCCCACACCTAATAGATTCCATCACTTTCGAACCCTGTTTACGAGCCAATTCTTGCCTTTGAGCGGTAATGACACCGTTCACATGGGCATGCTTGAATCCATTTACTCCTCTCTCAAATTTTCCCCTTTCCTAAAGCAGGAGGAAAACTATCTTGGGCTTGCCCCTTACTGTGACTTTAAACGCATGGCCCAAGCCCAAAAATCCCTCTGGCTCACAGAGGTGCAAACCCCACATTTCCCAGCTGACTTTGAAGAGACCAATAAGCTGGTTCCCCTTCCTGAAGAGCCTGACTGGTTCAATGAGGTGAATAACCTTGCCATCAACACCCCTCATTTCCAATGGCAGTACGGTTATTCCATCTACCCTGCTGACAAGAGCAAAGCTCTGCAGTTTCTTGCAGCTTTCTCCTTCCTGGATATTCACATCCTGGAAGAACAAGTCCCACTAACCAATTTCAAATGGGCTTGTGAAACACTGGTGTTATATTCCATCCCTTCCGCAGTTTCCTATCAAAGCCACTGCTTCTTGGACTTTCTACCAGTAATCAAGTCATGGCTCGAAGCCAATACTGCTGCGTATTGCTTCGATCAAATCCTTCAAGACTATGCCATTGTCAAAGAAAGGATTGAAAAGCTGCATGACCAAATCCAAAACTTCACCGTTGAGTCCTTCGAAGTGGTGCCTGGCCATACAGACAAAAAACTTCGAAGGCGCTTTAAAAGGCAACAAGTGAAGCGTCCAACAAAGGAGGCTCAACTTCGAAGGAAGGCAAAAGCATTGGTGCTCCGCTTTAGGCCTTTGTTGGAGAAGAAATTGGAGTCGGACACCAAAGAAGACATGAGGAAAATGGAGTTGAAATTCCTCCAATTTGCTTGGAACAAGTTCCATAGTCTTGTTACTTGGTCCTTTCCTCATTACTTTGAGAACAAGAAAGCAACTTCTCAGTACTCAGACCCTTCGAAGGTGTAACGCCCCCAAAATTAGGGTACGTTAAAAAAAACATTTTATTAAAATTTCAAAATAGAGTCTAACTCTTATTACAACAAAACCCCCATAGGAGTTCAATATTACAAAAGAGAGGGATAACTAGGGTTTTCTATCTACTACTCCGCTCCTTCCTCCATCCTGGCTAGCTCCTCAGCTTTGAAAGCCTCCACGGTGAAGATCTCGCCCTGTTCGTCTATGAGATCTGACACATTATATCGGCGTCGCCACCCATATAATATGCCAGGGTCACCAAAAAGGCAACACCATGAGCTACGAAAGCTCAATAGAGTAACCCTACCCACTAACCCTTAACTTATAACAATACAACAGACAGTAACAATGACACACCCACATCCACGATCTAACTACCGTTGGTGTCCAAGATTCTCCGAGTTTCTCCTACGCAACTCTTTGTAGACCGTGTCTCCATTTCCATATACAAATCAACATTTTTCAAAATCATTTGCATTGGCTCCATACCGCGGATAGCCAAGCCATACACACCCAACCTCGGTTCCGCCGTTCCGGGTTCCCGAGTATCCTCACAATGGTTCCGTCGCACCGGGTTCCCATTGGCACACAAAACTTGTATTGGCTCCTCTCCACGGAAAACCAAGCCATATTACCAATAAGGCTACCACGTCCGGCCCTATTGGCAATCTTCACAAAGGGCTACCAAGTCCGGCCACATTGTGGTTTTCACAACCCACGCAATGGGCTACCAAGTCCGGCCACATTACGAGTTTTCGTTCACACAACGCGCTACCAAGTCTGGCCACGTTGCGGTTTCAAAACACATCTTATCATTATCCACACCCTAGGTGTTACGTTTCTACTTTCTCGGTTCTCGTGTCTCGTTACATGCAAAGACTCCGTGGTAGGACATATCACATACGTAATCACAAATCATGCTTCATAACCTTGAAACCAAACTAGCAAGATCATCTAATTATTTAGCATGTTCAAAACATAAGTTGATGAGTTCAACATACTCCTCATCCTTTTCATTAATTCAAAAGAACACCTTTCGAATATTTTCATCGATAGCAATAGATAACTTTATCATAAACTAAAATAACAAAAGTTATACTAGGGAGAATGTGTAGAGATTAATCTACCTTGATCCGAAACTGGTCGGGGCCGAATAAGCTAGTTGGAAAGTCCTACGGGCGGTGAAAGTTCCAAATCTGGACCGAACTTTGGACGGCAGTAACTCGGTCATCTTTGGCCGAATACGATCGCTCTTGAATTGAAATCGAAGATCTCGAAACCCTCTACAACTCTCGTGAAGGAAGTTAATCCTAGAAACGAACTTAGGTTGGAGAAAAATGGGGATGAAGGAAGTGACAGTAAGCTGTCAGGAAATGAAAATCCAAAATTTTCACTGAACTTTGGATGACAATATCTTTGTCATTTCTTAACCGATTGGGGTGATTCTTGGGTCTAACTTCAAGGTTTCGAAGTGCTCTACAACTTTCTAGAAGGAAGTTGATCCTAAAAACTACTCTAAGCAGGAGAAAACGGAGGATTTACGAAGGGACAGTAGGCTGCCCAGAAATGGTTTTTAGAGAGAAGGAAGAGCAAATGCTTTGAGGTGTGAGTTGAAAGGCTTGGAATGACCTTCTATTTATAGGCAAGGCTTGGCTCCCTCTCCTCTTCTCATTGGCCGGCCCCCCTTCCCTCTCCTTTCCTCAATTTGACACTTGTCATGAGATCATGAAAGATCAAGGGAGAATCCTACACTTGCATGGCTAGGATTGATCCTTGGTGGGCAAGAAAGATATTGGTATAAGATCCAAGGGTCTAAAAATTGCAAGATGTACAAAGGAGTACAATGGAGGTTAATGGAGGTGGTTTCTTAGCTAGGAAGAAAGATACATGCATGGATTTGAAGTACTTTGAAAGATCAAGCAAGTACCAATCAAATCTCTCTCCCTCTCTCCTCTCCCAACCGGCCCTCTCTCTCCCTCTCTCTCTCTCACGGTTCTCTCTCTCCCTCTCTCCTCTCTTGCTCTCTCATGGTACATATATATGTATATATATTGCAAGCAACAATAAAATCTAAGTACTTTTTATACTTAAGATCAAAGATAGCCCTTAAAGGCTAGGATTCTCTTTTAAACCATAAATTGAGCACATGGTACTTAGCCCAATAGATAAACAATCAAGTACTAACTTAATATATACATAAGTACTTATGTATCTAGAAAGATCAAAAACCCCAATAAAGAATAATAAAAGAGTACTTAAGAATCTTAGGTGCTAAAATCCTCCAATAAATTATTGTATATCATCCCATGGGATTTTTGAAAAAGATTAGTTTATTAAAATCCTTGTACTTGGTGAAAGACTAACCCCTTTATCCATTGGATAATAAATCCCCTAACTTCTATTATCCAATGGACAATAGTAATTAGGTAACTTTTATATTAAAATAATGGATACTTTGGCACATGGGGTTAAAAGAAAATATTAAATTAATCAACCCATGTACTATGTTGAACAGTAAACTTATTACCCAAAGGATAATAATCCTCCTAGCTCTTATTGTCCAATGGACAATAGTTTACTAGGGAACTTTAATATTAAAATATTCAAAAAGGTACTTTAAAGTAATCAAAAAGGTACTTTTTCAATATTCTTAGTACTTTAACCAAGTAGACATTTAATATAAACAAATGGGTTCTTTTATCCAATGGATAATAGTTTCCCTAACATTTATTGTCCAATGGACAAAGAATAAAACCAAAATAATTAAATGAAAAAGAATATTAAATTCTTAGTCTATGGTTAAAGAGGTTCAAAAGGTTCACGAGGGGCAAAACGGTCATTTTGCGGTTAGGGAAAAGTAACTAGATAGCTTCCTAGCTTAGTTACTCCAACTAGCCGGTTAGAAGCTAACTAGGTTTGCTATACGGGCTAAAGCGCAAAGAAATCAAATTTCAAGGGCCAAAAACGTAATTTTGACAAACTATAAGGAATTTAAGGAAATTAAAATAAAATTCAAATATTTAACGAAATTTTTAACGACCGAAAATCAGGGTCGTTACAGAAGGCCTAATTTGTACTCTTTTCCTAGGAACTAGCATTTCCCTTATTTTGCTTTTTTTTTGTAAATACGCAAATTTCATTTCTGTAATCCAGTAGTTTTTTTGTTTTAATGAAATTTCCTCTTTTACCAATACGCTGGACTTTGGATTATTGTAAAAATAATAATACTATTAACAATGTTAGTTCTCCTAAAGAGAAAAAACCCCAGCGGACCCCAGGATATGGGCCCACTACAGGCCTGGTCCACCTGCAGAAGTATAAAAGTAGAAATGATTCAAAACCATCCCCTACGCTCTACGCATTCAAGTCTTCTAAAAAACTCAAGTTTTCTTAAAACCTCTCAAGAACAGAACCCTTTCTTCTCTCTTTCTCCAACAACGTTAAACCAAAACCTGAATCAATGGATTCTTCCAGCAACCCAGTCCCAGAACATCCTATTCCCTCTCTGGCATTAAGGCGGTTCGTGTCAGGAAAAATCCAGGGACCGACTGAAGAGTCTTACCTCGATGCCAGAGTCTTTATTCCAAATCCTAGCGAAGAAGGTACTTTCATCTTGGGCCCTCAACTCATAGGGGAAATCCCTGCTACCCTCTCCCTTTACTATCCTCGATTGGGGGATGCCGATATTCGGGCCTGTTCATGCCTCGACTGGCAAAATTTTATAAGGAAATCCTTCCCCTGTTGGCCCACATTGGACAAGGATTGGAAGATATGGATCACTCGCATGTTGGCTGCGAAGTCGAATGATTTAGAGAAGGTGGGTTTGAAAAATATTATTACCCTCCTTCGAAAGGGGGTCCCACAAAATCCTTCTTTGCTTCAGGCCGGCTTGGCCTTTTGGGACCCATCCTTCAATTTCTTCCGGTTTAACTGTGGCATGATGGCACCCACAGTTCTAGATGTAACCCAAATGCTGGGGCTTATTCCATATGGCCCCCAATTCGACCCTACCAAGGAGTACTTTCCTCCCCAGGGCTTCGCTCGTTTAACTGCCACCAACGGAGCTTTTTCCCATTTCTACAATAAGGAAAGAAAATTGACAGGGGAAGTAACCGAGACTGAGTTCTTTTCCTACATACTCTATACCCTCTGCAAGTATATCCTCTGCCACTCTGGAAAAAGGGTAATGAGTGAGTTTATCCCGTTGACACTGGCACTCGCCAGAGGTGAAGAGTTCGACTTCACCTCCTACTTCCTTGGCCACGTATACAAGGTTGGGTCCGACTTCTACCAGAAGGGTTTGAACCACTCGCAGGGAGGACCCCAATGGTTTATCCAACTGTGGCTCCATGCGTACTTCCCTAAGCTGGGTCCCTTCAAAGCACCCACATCACCTGCTGGTACCGTCGAGATGCCCAATGTCCATGGGGACAACT
Source organism: Rhododendron kiyosumense (assembly GCA_019656275.1). Lineage (NCBI taxonomy): Eukaryota > Viridiplantae > Streptophyta > Magnoliopsida > Ericales > Ericaceae > Rhododendron > Rhododendron kiyosumense. The sequence continues at coordinate 6,608 of BPLS01005211.1, forward strand.
ATGTTCACTCAGAGGACAGTGCAACTCAGACCTTGGTGTACTACCTGTGCTTCTTTGCTGGACTTGCCTCAGACAGGGAATGGCCCAATCCATTCCCCACTCTTGTTGGGCCAGCATGGCTTTTTGACATTCTGGCAGATAGACAAGGAAAGTCTTCTCGAGCCCTCCAAGCATGGAGCAACATTCTCACGGGCAGAGAGATCTTTATTTCCTCGTCGAACGCCTCCAAATCCATAGCACATGCAGAGGTATACTGCCCTGCACAATTCGCTAGGCAACTGGACTTCGTTCAAGGCATACCCACCCCCTACTGTGGCTCTGCCAACATTTGTATGTCTGAACGATCACCCATTTCGACCGAGCATTTCTTGACAGGGTTCGCCCAAGCCAGACATGCATTGAGGAGGACAGTTATTCAGGAGTTCAGGGAACCTAAAGTGCGCACCACCCCTGCATTTGACAACTGGTGGCATTCCAACTGCTCCTTTCTCTTAGGGTGTGGTCCTTATAAAAGGTTTCTGGACCACATTGGGTTTGAGAAGTCTGAGTTTGGGCACAGGGGACAAAATGACTCGTCCTCTTTTTTCTCAGACAATGAATTTGGACTGGTTGAAGGGATCGAAGACATTGCTGGAGGTGAAGTTGAACAAGGATTGACTCCAGTCGAAGCCTCCCCCATTGCAATGGTCATCCCTCCTTCTCTACCAAGAAGGCAATCCTCGAGAGTCACACAAAAAAGAGGTACTTGTCTCTAAACATAACTTCTCTTTTGTTGAAACCCAAATCTAATTATATTCAACAACACTGCAGGTGTTACCTCTTCTTCAGAAGGTGCTTCGAAGAAGAGAAGAGTTACTTCTCAGCCCAAAGAAGTAATTCCAACCAAACACTACCTCGAGCCCTCAGCTGAACCTCCAGGTTGACTTCTTTCCTTCTAATTATCCTTTAATCTCTAATATTATTTATTTGAGTCATCTCCTCACCCCTTCCTTCAGCTTTGAAGAAGAGAACCAGGACCACCAAGAAGTATGGTCCTCAGGTTTCTTCCAGTGATGAAGAAACGAGACCGATACAGAGATCCTGACCTCTAGGGGTAAATTCCTTCTTTATTCATGATGATACCTCCTTAGAAGTAAGGAAAACTCCATTGCAATCCTGACTCATATGTTCGATTCCATTACAACAAAGGAGACCCTTTCCTATGATAGGAAAAGAAGTCATCCCAAAAGGTCTCAGTCCCCAAAGAAACCTTCCTCCCCAGATGAGGTAAGCCAATGTATACTCTGATTATGCATACATATTCATGTGTCTCTTGTGCTTGTGACTCATTGTTAATCTCTTTGTAGGCTCAAGTTGCATCCCCTGTTGAGGCAGTGGACCTAACCCTTGTCCCCTGTCTTCAACAAGAAGTGGTAGAGCCTTCACACCAAATGTAAGAAGATGACCCCTACAAGGTACCCTCTGAATACTCATGTCTTCGAATTGTGAAAGGATTCACTCTAACTTTGCCTTTGTTCTTACAGGCGTCTTCTGTTCAATCTCTTTCTGTAAAGAAAGATTTTGCTGAAAAGAATGTTGACATGCAAACTTTGCTGTCATTCCTTACTGAGCCGACCTTTGCATAGGTCATGGCCAGTTTGGCTCCTTCGAAAACTATGGGGCCACTTCCAATTCTCAAGAGAGATTTCCCCTCCATTCCCTTATCAGTTTTATGGGAGGGGGCTCTAATGATAGACCCCATTTCGGCTTCGAAGAGCCATCTCCTCAGAAGTGTTGAGGATCAAGGCTCAAGCTTGACTCCCTTTTCTTCAGATCAGGTACTCTTGACACCCAATCATACCTTTCCTTTCCTGTTTTTATTCTACTTAACCTCAACTTATAATCTCTATGCAGGCAGCAGAAATTGTCCCTCTTTCTGGAGACGTGCTTGCATCTTCCTCTTCTCCAATTGACTTACCCTTAGTGGTTTTTAATATATCCCTTTTCAAAAGTCAATTGGAACAATTTTGTAATAAAATTGCTGTTCCCACTCCTCTTATCTCTTCGAACCCTTTAAAAAGCCTTCAACAACTTCTGAGCCCCTCCACACCTCCTAACTTGCCTCCCTTTAGGATTAAATATGTTCTTTCGAAAGAAGAAGTTCTGACACTAAAAAGTCTTCTGAGGACTTTAAATCAGTTAGGACTTCCTACTTTGATTAAACATAGTTTAACTTATCACTTCGAGGTGTGCTATCAGGCTCTAATTCTCTCCCAAGGACTTCCTTCGTCAATCAATTCCACTCTCCAAGAGCACCTCAAGCAATTTAGTGAATTGATTGCCCACAACCACTTCTTATCCGAGAGCATTGGCACAACCATTGAGAAGGCCAACAAATTAGAAGCCAAAGCACTGGAGACCGCCTCTCGTCTATCTCTATATCAAGCTCGAAGAGATAAACTTTCAGAGCTTGACAAGAAGATGCAGCGGTTACAAGAAGAAATGAAGAAGGTCAGGGAGGAGATAGCTGAAATTTCTAGTGGCTTCCCAGAGCTTGAAGGCGAAGCATTAAGGGATGAGTCAATGCTCCCACAGCTTATCCCTTCCCTTCGAGAGGAACAGATGAGAAGAGCAGCTCACATGTCACTTTTGGATGCTAACTCTAGTTCTCTTCGAGAACTACTAACTACCATTTGTAATGTAACTAGTCATTTTCTGTAACTTTACACAGCTTGTACTTTATTCTTTCATTAATTATTTAATTCCTCTGGGTAAGTACACCCGTAATTAAATCAAATACTGGTTTCTACTTTCCTTTACTCAAAAAGATTACTGTGCCAACTCCTCACCTACCGTACCTTAAAGAGTCATAAATGACTACTCCCAAGCTTAGTAATATAAATAGAGGTCTCTGGGAAAAAGAAAACTCACAAACATCTTCTTTCTCCGTTTTTTCTTCCTTCAGCAAACCTCCAAACCACGTTCTCCAGTTAGGACTTCAGGGAAAACCCATCATGAAGCCTCCTCCAACGTTTTCGAAGAAAAACTTCCAAACATAGCCACATCATTTCTCATGAGATTTCCCCTAAACCCTAAAGCCCCTAGGTATAGCCACATCAGTTCTCACGATGTGTCTGTATCGGGCTGCTGCTTCGAAGACCAAAGAATCAAACGACAATGGTCTTCGAAGCCTATCTACCTACCAATGGAGCTTCGCGCTCTATCTTCTTACCAATGGCTTGTAGGGAGCTTGAACCAAGTCACAATGAAGCTTGGTTCAAGTCTTTGTATCTCAGTTGGTTGATCCCTAGAGACCCAGCCCTGTGATACCATTAAGCCTTAGATAGGTTTCCCGATGTAACCTTTTATGCAAATGTAATGAATCCTTAGATAGGTTTCTCAATGTAATCTTCTGTAACCTTCTGTGTGATGAATAAAATTGTTATTCGTATTTCTGCATTTCTTAATGGCTTTGACCAATGAACTAATAATTTAGCCCTTCGTTACTGTTTTAACTTTGCTCTTTTAACGCTAAATACTAACGTGGACGTAATGAGCATAAAGAAGACCAAAAAATACAGACAACAAAATTTCCTATATAAGCATTCTTTTCATTATTTTATTCTCATTGGACTTCTCCTTCGAAGTCCTCGAATAAATAACAAACAACGTTGATGACGTTCTGAAACACGCTGGTATTTCGAAGACCAACCAAATGTGGTCTAAATTAATTCATTCAACTCATTTATTTCCGGTGGCTTCTTAGCCGTCTCCTCGTGAGTTATCAACCATTAATTAACAGAACGCATGGCGTTCAACGCTCTCAGACCCTTCGTCTTCTGAGCCTTACGTATTTCCACTCATCAATGCTTGTAATCACTGAAATGGATTCTTTGCACTCGTTTGAGTATAAATATACCCATATGTTAATAGGACGTTGTATCCTCTCTCTCACTCTCTCTCACTCCCCATATCCAGCCATGGATACTGATCAACCCCTTCCTTCTGTCGACCTTGTGAATGAGATGGCTAAGCTAGCCAATATGATTGCAGAGCTCAAGAGGGAGATCCAAACAGAGCTCCAAGCCCTTCGAAGCGAGGTTGAACAGCTTCGAAGCTAGCTGGTGTGCGTGGAGATAGCTTCACGTCTCTGCTTGGCTAGGACCTGGGATGATCTCTCAACCGTCCTCTCGGCTCACGAAGCAAAAAGTCCCCCGGAGGGAGGATCTTCTTAAAGATTCTCCTTTGGGACTGTGAGGATCAGCGATGATCTTCACTTTTATTTTTTGAGCTGGAGTGTTTATTTTTGTGGTCTTAGCAAGCTTTTCTTTTTGTGCAGATCCCCTTGGATCTGTTTCAAACCCATTTGGGTTTTCTTTTGTTTTTTTTTATTTATAAATATAATGAGAACTTTGGTTGGTCATTCTTGACTCTTTCATGGCTTCGAACGCTAATATGGTAACTTGGTTGATCATGACCATATAAGAACTCCAAAGAAAAAATCCCTGAACGTCAAAACCAACTGAAATCATACCGCTATACAACCAATAACTCAAGCTTAAGTTTTGCTTTGGATTTAGTCCAAAATAACCAACTCCCATCGAAACCATCAATACATTTAAATGAATGGAAAACCAACATTCGTAAGCTACCTTTTATGAAAGAATTCCCATATAGAAGGAATATACGCTTTAAGATGTCTTCCATTCATTTTCCTTCGATGAACATATCCATCCAAATTTCTCAAATGATACGCTCCTCCTTTTAACACTCTATGGATTTGAAAAGGCTCATGCCATGTTGGTGCCCAATTCCCTAATCCATCTGTTTTAACTCTCCTATCTCTGATAGGAAGGATAACTTTCCACACAAGATCTCCTTCATCAAAGCTTCGAAGGACAACTCTCTTGTTATAATTCCTTGCAACCATTGCCTTTTGCAACATGATTTGATTTAAAGTTTTTATTCTAACTTCATCAATATCTTCTAATTCCATGTGCATGGCTTGATGATAAGACTCTGTATCTAAATTATTTTGAAATGCTACCATTTGAGATCTCACAGTGATCGCCATAGGCAACACAGCATCATGTCCATAAGTTAATGCAAATGGAGTAGTGCATGTGCTAGTCCTTTTTGTATTCCTATATGCCCATAATGTATCAAGTAACAAATCATGTCAGACCTCTGGGTTCTGATCCACCATTCTTTGGATCCCCTTCTTGATGATCTTGTTGGTTGATTCTGCTTAATCATTTGATTGAGCATAGTAAGTATTGGTATATATAAATGAAATTCCATGGTTATTAGCAAAATTCTTTACCAATTTGCCCTCAAATATGGTACCATTGTCCACTGTTATCGTTTGAGGGCTTCCAAACCTGTATATGATCCCTTTTATGAAATCAATGACATGGGTTTGTTTTACCTCCTGATAAACTTGGGCTTCCACCCATTTTATGAAATAATCAGTAGCTATTAAGATAAATTTATGCTTCTCCAATGAAGAAGGATAAATCATCCCAATCATATCCATAGCCTATCTCCTGAAAGGCCATGGTTTTATTACAAATTGCAAATCTGTGACTGGCAAATACTTGAGTGGACCTGTTTTTTGACAGGCTTAACACCTATTTGCATAATCTATACAATCTTTGAGGATGGTAGGCCAATAATACTCATATCTCCTTATTAACCATCTCATTTTTATGCCAGTTTGATGTGCTCCACAGATTCCTTCATGTACTTCAGCCATTACTTTAAAGACACTCACCTTGCTTAAGCTTTTCAAAAGAAGGTCGTCCGTTCCTCTCTTAAACAGCTCATTGTTGTACATTATATAGTTTATTGCTTTCAATCTAGTTACCTTGTCTGCAACACTGTCTGGTTTGGTTAAATATTCAATCAATGCTTGCCTCCAATCAACGTTTTGACTAGTAGGAACATTAATTTTCAATATTTCGAAACCAGTTATTCTATTTTGCAACATAGGCAGAGATTTTCTCAAAGTTAATTGACAAAACTCCTTTTCATCTTCTGACAAAACTCTGAAACCAGATGCTCTTTAAGCTATTTCATCAGTTTCTTCATTGAAGAATCTAGATATATAAGTTAAAGTAAGTATAAAGAATTGATCCATCAACTTCTTAGCATGTTGATAATGAATTATCAATGCTGGACTAATGCATTTAAACTATCCATTTAGCTGATTTATCACCAACTGAGAATCTCCAAAAACTTCAGCAACACTCACTCTCAAGTTAAGTAAAATTTCTAATCCTATGATCAATGCTTCATATTCTGCCTGATTATTGGAACATTGTCCCTCATTCAGTCGAAAACCATATTTGGTTTTCAACCCTTGGGGAGATTCCATAACTATGCCTACTCCAGCCATTTGAGCAGTTCTTGACCCATCGAACCATAATTTCCATGGTTTAATTTCGACCACAGTGACTTCCAATGCTCTTGGTGTTTCAAGCTCATTTGGATGATCAGCTAAAAAGTTGGCCAATGCCTGGCCTTTTACTGATTTTTGAGGTACATATTCAAGACAAAACTCAATTAAAGATACTATCCATTTCCCAATCTTCCCACTAAGTACTGGCTTCGAAAGCATGTGCTTAATTACATCAGTTTGAGAAATAACATAAGTTATTCTAGGCAGCATGTAATGCCTGAGTTTCTTGGAAGCATAAAATAAAGCTAAACACAACTTCTCTACTGCAGCATACTTGCATTCACAGGAGTTTAAAAACCTACTAAGATAATAAACTGCTCTTTTCTTGCCATTTTCATTGTCTTAAGCCAACAGTACTCTTATTGAGTCATGTGTTGCAGCTAAGTACAACTTTACTGGCTTTCCTTTGATGGGAGGTGCCAAAACAGGAGGGTTGGCTAGATACTTCTTGATGGCTTCGAAGGCCTCATCATGCTCTTTGGACCACTTGAATTCTTCCCCTTCCTTCAGTTTTAACAAAGAAGAGAAGATTTTAGTTTTTCCTGCAGTATTAGATATAAACCTTCGAAAAAAATTTAATTGACCAAAAAACCTTTGCAACTCCTTTTTTGTAGAAGGTGGCTTGGCTTCAATAATAGCCTTTGCTTTATTCTTGTCAACTTGTATTCCTTTGTTGTGGACTAAATACCCTAGAAATTTTCCAGCTGACACTCCAAAAGCACACTTTTCTGGATTCAATTTCAACTAATAATGCTTCATTTGTTGAAAGGCCTTCTCTAAGTGTTGCAAATGATCCTCATCAGAATTTGACTTCACAATGATATCATCTATGTAACACTCAAGAAAATTTCCAACCAAATTATAAAAAATGGCATTCATAGCCCTCTGGTAAGTGGCTCCAGCATTTTTTAATCCAAATGGCATTTTGACCCATTCAAAAATACCAATATTACCAGGGCAGGCAAATGCTGTTTTATGCACATCTTCCTTTGCGATACAAATTTGATTATACCCTGAATACCCATCCAAAATGGACAATATCTTGTGCCCAGCTGAACTGTCCACAAGTGTATCCACATTAGGCATTGGGTATTCATCTTTAGAGGTTGCAGTATTTAGGTTTCGAAAGTCAACACAGATCCTGATAGTCCCATTCTTTTTAGGGACAGGAATCACATTGGATAGCCATTCGACATACCTGGCTGTTCTAATGAAACCTGCGTCTAGAAGCCTCTGCATCTCCTTTTTGACACCTGCAATAGTTTCTGGACTCATCTTCCTGGTTGGTTGTTTTATAGGTTTGAATTGTGGCTTGATAGGTAACCTATGCTCCACCAATTCCCTGTCCAATCCAGGTAGTTCCTTGTAACTCCATGCAAAGCAATCCTTATTTACTTTCAATAATGCTATCAATCCAGTTTTCACCACTGGTTCCAGCTGTTTATTAATGAACATTGGATTGGGGTTTTGTTCATCCCCCAATTTTACTTCCTCCAGAAGGTCTTGAGCTTCAACCTGTTCTGGAGAAGTAATCTGGATTTCCTCCTCATGAGGCTTATCATCCTGCATAACATCTTCCCATATGTTGTCTTCCTGAATCTTCTGTTCGATCCCCAAAGCAGCATACCTCACTAAAGCCAATGAATTGGCCTCTTTTTCTGCTTCTTCCTTGGACTTACATCCAAACAGCGTCATCTCTTGGGGTGTCTGATTCATAATCAACAGTTTGCTTCAGTTTCGATTTCAGCTCTGCCAATTCTCCCAGTTCCATCTCGTTGGTTGGGTAAGTGGCTGCTTGCAGTAATTCACTCAAAGGAACTACATCTGATTTGTACATTTCTGCTTCAGCAAAATTTGCTGTGGCACTAAATGGATGTGGATCAGCTTTGACTCATTCAACACCCACTTCTTTGCCTTTGTCATACTTAACAATCATTAATTCCTGATGCATAGAGGAAGGGATACATCCATTAACATGAATCCAATCTCTTCCCAATAAAGCATTATATTTAGCATACGTGTCAACTACAAAGAAAGCAGTATCAGTCTCTATGCCTCCTACTGCCAATCTAATGGAGATGATTCCCCTGACATGTTTACTTTCCCCAGTAAATTCTGCAATGGATGTGCTGGTTGGAATCAATTTTGCTTTTCCTTTTCCTAGCTTCTTTAAGGTTTGGAAAGATAAAATATTCACAGCAGCGCCATTATCCACCAAGATTCTGTTAAGTGGGACTCCATCGAAATATGCAGTAATATATAATGGACGCAAATGTTGTCTCATTGCATTAGTAGGTAATTTAAATGGATATGAAATTTCCACATAATTTAAATCTATTACCAAGGGGTATTCGACGTCGGACATGGAATTCGGAACAAAACAAGCACTTTCTTTTGAGCTTACCTCCAAACTCTATTGACTCTACTCAATTTCACATACCAGGTTCTCATCCATCTCAATCTGAGCCACTTCTTCCATGTCACAGTTGTCGCATATGATGTTCAATTCTTCATCACTCAGTGTTTCTTCAGAACCATCTGGCTTGCCCAAGTTTGACCAAGCATCACCTCGGCCTTTCGGTATCTGGCCATTCTTGAAGAAATCCATATAGCATGGGTACACCATATTCACTTGCACTTCTGGTTGCCCCCCAAATTGGATTGTTGCCATTTCTTTGGCTGGTTTAAGTGTCTCAATTTCCTTAACTTCCTTGCTTTCAACCTCTTGTGCTGATAGTTCCATGGGTGAAGAGCTTCTTTCGATCCCTTCTTGCTCTACAAACATGGCTTCGAGTAACCTGGACTGGTAACTAGCCAATGAATTGGGAGAAAGTGGATCAAGATCTTCTTCGAGTATGGCAGAGGCTACTTTCTTCAAAGTCTCCCTCTCATGATACTGGGCTCGAAACTCTTCTGGGTCCCTTTTAACCCTGTCAAACCGTGGATTAGGCCTTGCTCCCTTGCCTGATTCTTCCCCCGTTGAGGATTCTCCTGATTGGAAAAACGTATATTTTCTCTGGAGTTTCCTCTTTTGAGTTCTTGAGAGCAATGGAACCATCTGTGGTATTTGGGATTTGGGATCCCTAATTAACACCCAATTTTCAGAGTTCGAAGTTGGTGGCTTGAAAGTTCTGTTCTCATTCCTGTTGGAGCCTCTGTATCCTTGGAACAGATCAGGCTTGACTTGCTTGAGAAACCAATCAGGAACCCCTTTGACTAAAGTGAATTCCTCTTGTTTGGCTTCTCCTGGTGCCTCAGATGTCTGGCCAATGTTGGCTCTCTTCGAAGGCGGCAGCTCCCTTCTGTGGATAGCTGGGACAGAGCTAGTGGGCACATCTCTCTTCGATGCCAACCAGGGCTTGCTATCACTTGGCTTCGCTTGTACTGGAGCCATTCTCTTCATTCCCATTTCCTTAGGAAAAAAACTCACACCCTTTCTATCTAAGTCCTTAAAAACCAGATAGTTGGCCCTGCATCCTACACACAGGCACTCTAAAAATGAGGCTTCTAACATGGACAGATGATTATTACCTGGCAACTTCTGTAAAGAAAAACCATCATTGGCTCGCCTATAGGGAGTTGGCCTCATTCCCATGCCTCGAGGATGGCCAGCGTATGGCTTGCCTCTTCCATACTGAACAGTATTCATATTCACTGGCGCCTCCTTATCCTGCCAATATTTCTTGACAGTTCGAGCCAGTGAAGAAGGCACATTGGTGTTGACTTCTTCTACCTTTGAAAAATGCACTGTATCAATTCCCATAGCCTTTTCAGGAAATTTGATTCTTCCCTTCTTGATTTGTTCTTGAATCATGTCACGAAAAATATTACAAGACTTAATTGAATGGGATCAAGAGTCATGCCATTTGCAATAAGTCTTCCCATTCTTTTCTTCTGCTGTGGGCAGTTTCACATTCGAAGGCAGCTTAATGATTTTCTTTCTTAACAAGAAATCAAAAATCTCATCAGCTTTTGATACATCAAAAGAGTATACTTTAGTAATCTTCTTTTGTTTGAATTTCTGCCCTAGAGACACATTCTTTTGAATTAAAGGCTCGCAAACACAAGGATCATGCTCTATGATTTCTGCAGCATCTATCTCGTAATTGGGGTCCCTATAATATGTAGGGTAGCTCAATCAAATGGCAAATGATTGTGTGCGGGCGTGCCAGAAAAGAAATAACTTCAGAAAAGAAATTACTCTTTTCAAATTGATTTGAAATAACTAATCTCAATCGGGCAATTGTGTTATCCGTTCGATTACCTCAACTAAGAGGATTTTTCCTTAAGGTATCAACCAAATAAAAGATTGACGCGCTTCGAATTAGAAAAGATGATTGAACACAAACAAACCTGAATTTAATCAAAGATAAATTTGTATGCAAACACTCTTAAGACTCTTTCAAGAATAATACAGAAATATAAGCACACTGAATTTAATCAAAAGTGGACTTACAAACGACTATTC
>BPLS01005261.1:0-10276 GCA_019656275.1 Rhododendron kiyosumense
CTCCGCTAATGTATAGGCTAATGAGCTGCAAATTCCAGTAGATTGTTGATCAAAATTGAGTTTGTACAGTCTCTTTTTTCCGCATCGCCTCTCGTCTTGTTTAGTGATCTGACACATAGTGTGCCAACACCTTTTGACACCACATATTTCCGTATACTCTACACATTTAGTACTGGGCTCCATAGGGAAGGCAATTTCGTCTGACCCATCCCTATCCGGTCTGATCCCCGCCCCGAACAGATCAGCAATTTAAAGATCCATTCGGGCATTGGGTAGATATGGGGATTTTTTTTTGAAAATTTTCGAGAATCAGGTAAGATGCGGGGACAGACATCTCCGACCCGAATTCGTTTGGGGCATTGTGTAGATAAGTATCAGTGATTTTTCTCTCTCTTTCTGTTTCCTAGTTGTAGTCAAGTTGAGTTGGTGTGGCTGGGCTTTGTGGTTCTGGTTATTGGGCTGATGTAAAGGGCTTAGCGGTGCTACTATAAATCTGTGCCAGCACGCACAGATTCCTTTTGGATCCGTTCTGGGTCCCAAAAAAACAGTATTGCTACACACATAGCAAAAGTGCATAGATTTGTTGGGAGGCCCGCTGCGGGTCCCACAAAAATAATTCAAGCCGTTCATTAAATGTAGAACATTTTTTTAAGGGCTCTTGAGAAAAAATTGGCTCAATCCGATACTTAGAGATACTTGATTTAATCATTTAACTTTTCATTCGGATTTTATGATAACGAAAAGTTAGATGATTGAATCGAGCACCTATAAGTGTCGGATTAAGCTAATTTTTCGCGAGGGCCCTTGTAAAAATGCTTTACAATTAATGAATGGCTCAGATCGTTTGTGTGGGACCTGGAGTGGGCCTCACACACAGATCTATGCGTGATTTGTGTGGCAATTGTCTGTCCGCACAGACTTTTTTGATCCGCAGACTTACTGCCAAAAAAACGTTCGGAGTTGATCACTTTATTTAAAATACACAGAACTGGCTTAGAGGGGAAGTCGTCGCTTTCGGTCCCCAATTTTTTGGCCCAAAGAGGGCTCCGAAAAATATAGTTTATAGTTTTAAAAAATGAGGAGTTTTAATTGCCTTCGATCTTCTTGGTCATGTGGCAGCTTAGGTTCTTTGGATATATGCTTTACGAGCTAGGTAGTTTAAATAATAAGGAGTTTTAATTGCCTAACATCTTCTTGGTCGTGTGGCAGCTTAGGTTCTTTGGATGCTTTAGAAGCTTGGTTCGAATCTCCACCCCTTAAGTTTCTCCCAAATATCTTTGGGCCGGCACTGAAAATACTTTGTTTATGATTCCTACTAAATAGCAACTGAATTTAATATCATTAAGGGTGTTTACGAAACATCCAATTTTGTCCCAAAGTTTGAGCTAAAAATTGAACATTCAGTCTTAATCATCAAAATAGGCTCGGATGACTTGAGGATCTTCATCATTGCAACCATGGGAAGTACTTACCATCGGAGGCATGAGAATATGTGGGCCACTAAGTTCAGCTGGCCAATGTCCATCTTTTGACTGAATTGCACAACTCAATCGAACGGCCTTTTTGAGAGCAGTTGTAACAGCTTCATGGTTGACTTGTTCTTTTTCCCCTAGTCTCACTGGTGGCATGCTTAGATCGATGTTGCTATTTTCCTTTTTGAGCTGCGTTTTTTAGTTTCATCAAAAACATTCAAACTGATGAGAAAACAATTCTATGAATTCTGATAACACCTTCAACTGAAACACGCAATCATTATTTTGTAGAGCTAACGTGCATCGGACAAAACCATACATATTTGTGTCCAAATCTGTGTGTACGATCTGCTACGTGCACAAACTTTTTCTTAAGAGATTTTATTTACCTGCATTCGCATGAGAACATCGCCGCAAGGATGAACCCGATATCTATTTTTCCGGTAGTCGTCTCGAGCTTTTTCAACTGCTTGTCTTTCCTCCTGTGTTCCAGCATCAGGATCGAACTCCCAAATTTGTCTACCAACAAAGTTGTTGGTGCTATACAACCATGGCCCTTGGCCTTCTGCAACCTTTAGCTTCCACATGTATTCTTTTCTGAACTTAGTTCAATGGCGCCTCCCGCCCTTTCTCTTGGTACGTAGCTGAGGTTGCATGAAACAAATTCAAAAACAAGGGAATTAGAGGCGGATGCAAGACTTATATTTAGCGAGTGGGTCCGAATCACATGTATTTCCACATCAATAACAAAAATACATTGTTTCAATACATAGACAATTTATATTGCTTGTTACTAGATTTGGAAAGAGAAGTAGTATCGTACCTGTTGTTTAGATCGTGCAATTCAAAAAGTAGAGAAATTATTCTGGAGTGGTGAAGGACCCAATTGCACCCCTGGCACTCATGCTTTTTCCACTAGGGGACCAATTTCACTACCAACAAGAGGAGTAGAATCCCATGCCTACCAATTGTTACAAGTGAAATGGTCACCTATTACCCGGCTCACTAACTCTACCTGGGGTGGGGTACCTATTATTCGTCGGCGGTTTGGTGCATCCCTACTATACAAAACCGCCCCCCAACTCACTTAACGGATGCTGTAACATTACAAAGGAAATTCTTTTTGAATCTAGAGAGTTCCTTTTTGTTAAGCGCATCGAGCCTAAGAATTGTTACAATGTTTGCCTATCTCAGTTTACTTTCTTTCCTTTTCATCAAATCAAAAATATATTCCAATTCTTGAAGTCTATAAATAAACATGAATTGGAAGAAAACGTTTAATAGGATACCAGTTTTACTTACAAGAGGCCTGGATGACTTTGGCTGTGTGTTGTGGAAGCTGCTGTGGAAGTTCAAATATAGAAACCCCAGGTATCATGTTATTTATAGGGGAAAAGCTCCAATACACATCAAGTATAACTAGATATGTTATGCCTCTAAATGAGAAATGTTATGTCTCTTGATAGTTAAGGGTACAAACGATGTGCACCGTTACACCTACTGATAAAATGTTACGTTTCTCAGTGATAAATATTACGCCTCTGGTAAGTGTTATAAATGCATGCCCATATCGTATGTTAATGAGAGCGGCAGAGTCATCACATGGAGGAAGACGGAGTCGCATGGATCGAGGAAGGCAGAGTCACATGGAGGAGAGTAAGCTGTCACCTCCAATTTTGATCAAAGAAATGTTTTTTCCACAGTAATGTAATGTATAATATGGTGAGGAAATTATTGACAGTGTTTTATGTCTGGAAGGTTAGGAATGATTCAATCTTTGGTAATAAGCAATGCATTTCGGATTCCGTTTATGAGCAGATTGTTAAGGATGTGCGGGATAGAGTATTCTCTTGGCGAAACTGTGGCCGTAGCCCTCTGAATAGAGTCTTGTGTAGAGCTTGGAACATCTCAGAGAAAGTTTTGTAGCTAGTAGTTAGTTAGGCCAATATCTTTGTTTTTGGTTTCTGTTTTTGTTTCCAATTTGCTGGACAGTTTGCTGCGGGTATGCCCCTTTGTTCATTTGTATCTTGGTTTTGTTTTTGGTATAAAATCCTTTTTTTTTTTTACCAAAAAAAAACATGCTCCTTCAGTTCCTAAATGTTATAGTTGGATAATCCATTTAAGAATGTTCCAAAATGTTTCCCTCTTAAAAAATCAAAAATCTATAATTGGATAGTATTCAAAATTACCCTTAGATTGTACTTCAAAAGAGTAACAATATGATAATGTAATTCTTAATTGGTTGATTGCGTCGGGAATCTAAAGATTCCCATGGGATAACCCATGGGATAAGAAAGCACATTTCCACTCAATTTGATAATGTAATTCTTAATTGGTTGTGTCATCAAGAATCAAAATTCTATTCATGTCTCTTTCAAACGTGGAAATCCTGAAAGTATGACATTACATTCGTATTGATGTCTCTCCCAAACGTCGAAATCATGGAAGTATCACATCATATTTTCATTCTTCCCCAATATTCCTTCCATCCAAATTGAGCCTTTAGGGGGCATTTTCGGTAGGGAATAAGTTATAAGAAAGAATTTATTACAATCAAGTTGTTAGTTGTTTCCGGCAGTAAATAAGTTGTTTGCCTATAAAAAAATAATAAGTTGTTGAGAAATGTCAAGTTATTTTCGGTAGTGAATAAGTTGTAGATAGGTATGTGAGTAAAAAAGTTACTGAGAAAGAAATTGTTGTTGACAAGTTGTTAGTCAAAACAGTTAGTTAGTCAGAACAGAAAGCTGAAATGCCAAAACTGGTTAATTAATGTGAATAAGATGGTAAAATAACCTACATTTTTTTTTACCAAACACGTAGTGGAAATGCCCCGGTAGCAAACAATGAGGGGTAATAAAAAGTAACTGAAACCTTGAGACCCCGTTCGTTTAAGGGTTTTGGATTTTTGATTCTAATCATTATTCTATCAATAATTCTGTTGACACAGACAAAGTGAACACAGATTGCGCACATATTTTGTGTGGGGCCCACTACGGGTCCTATACAAATGATCCAAACCGTTCATCAAATGTAAAATATTTTTTTAAGGGCTTTCGCGAAAAATCAGCTTAATTCAATACCTATAGATACTCGATCTAATCGTCTAACTTTTTATTATCCTGAAATCCATATGAAAAGTTAGTTTATTGGATCAAGCATTTATACATATCCGATTGAGCTAATTTTTCGTGAGGGCTTTTGAAAAAATATTTTACATTTAATGAACGGCTTAAATTATTTGTATAAGACCATTAGTGGGCCTTATACAAAATCTATGCGTGATCTGTGTCCTAATTGTATGCGTGAATAGCATAGTTGTTATTCTATTTCTCTGCAATCATTACTCTCATTTTTCTCTCTATCGATCGCTCTCCAATCATTATCCCTATTTTCAATCATTACTTTATTTCTCTCTACACTCATTACCTACAAATTCAAATTCAAATCCAAAATCCCAAAAACGAACGGAGTCTGATAGATGATATAAAGTGTAATGATTACATTTCAAGTTTATGCAGAATATGTAAACTTTGTGATTTTAAAAAGAAAAAAATGGAAACGGTACACTACTGTGATAGGAGTATTTCAATTGCTTTCATTTGCAAACATAGAAGAAAGCTGAATATATAAATAAAGCCTTCAGTTTGTGGCAAAGAACAAAACTCATGAATTTATCTAAAATTGGAAGCTTTATCCAGCTTTCTTCTTCTGTTATTGTAAATCCAGTTATGTGACTTATTTAACACTCAATCTTCATTTCGACAATTATACGCACAACATGCAACAATATAAGTGGAGTTGGACACCCATCAAACAACACTTGTGAGTCTAAATTCTAACTCCCCCACTGATTGATGATTACTATAACTGAAGCCGATTTTTCAATTGTGGCAAGCATGAACTGCTGGGTACCACGACCAAATAGGACTAACTCAGTTGGCCACGACTCTTGCATCTTATTAGGAGGTCAGGAGTTTGAGTCTCCCTACCTGCGTGTGAGTGTTCTTCACTTAGAGGGTTTTTCATTTCTTTCTTTATTTCTTGTATTGGTTGAGTTATTGGGTTTGGTTATCTCGTCAACTCTTACAATTGATGAAGTGTTTCGGGCTTATACTCTGTACTTTATATCTGATATTCTATCGATTGACAAAAAAAAAACTGCTTGTACCATGATCATTTGCCATTCTATAAAAGGTGTAAATATTCCATGCCCCTGGGACACCACATGGGGTGCCCTAAACTCTTTCCTATCACATATTTGTGTGGTGATTGTGGAGACCATACAAACATGCGATAGAAAAGAGTTTGCGGCATCACGTGACAGTACCCCAGGGGTATTGAATAATTTCCCAATGAAAATGTTGGGTTTTTCTATTAGCAAAATAAAAAAGTATATAGAGAATATTGATAATGGATTCCCTAAAGAAAAAGAATTAGAGCCTCTGGCGTAATCATCAAAAAGATTTCGATCTTTTGGACTTCTTTTATTGATCCCAATAAATAAATAAAAAATTCAATTCCTCAATTATTGAAGTTTGGTGCTCAGTGTACACTGAATTCAAGTCTAGTGTGCGTTTTTTTTTACTCGATCAGACACAATCTGAAGGTGAGGGTGGTTGTGAATTGACGAAAAATCTCATAAAGTTTTTGATCAGCTGATCCATAAATCAAAGCAGATCATTTTGTAAAATTCGTTGACAATATCAATTCTAACAAAGATGATCGATGCGATTGGTGTACTGATAAGTGTTATAGAAACACATTTATCTTCGAGAAAAAATGAATTGACATGCATGTTGGATTGGAACTCATTTTTATCTCAAGATCAATCCATAGTGTTTTTATTTTGTTAAGGAAATAGAGTCTCACATTGCTTATGAGTGAACATTGTTAAGATCATTTAATAACATTTGAGACCTCTTCACTTATTTTCAATCGGTTTTTGAGATGAGCATAAGCTGTTCGGGATTGTATCGTGGACTGTTTGTGTGTTGGGCCGAATAACTGTGGCTGAGTCAGGTCGGGTGGCCCAACGGCCAGTCCAGGCTAGCTGGACCTGAGTGGAAGGACCGGACCGAATCATAGCCCGAGTCCACAGCTCGGGCCATTCGACACACTTATTACACGGGCCAGCAAACTGGACCCGAATGGTTTGATCCGAGCCGTTCAACTGAGGAAACGTACCTTATCGGATCCGACCGTTATAACCCATGTGATTCACGGATGCCGGCTCACCGGTCTGCACCTAGCCAACTGGCTACATATTTCATACTATATGAAGTCATCTAGACGGTTAGGTTGGGTTTTTGGCTACCTTAAAAAAAATTTGTTGGGATTTTTGCTAGTGCTAGTGCTTTTGACTTGAGATAGGGGTAAGGCCGCGAACATGAACACAAGTCCAGTTTGTAACGCGGTGAAAGAGTGGAATGCTGTTCGGGAATAGCACGGACTGAAATGACAGTGGAGCTTTGGGGATACAGAGTAGGGGGAGACAACTGGTTTGCTCTTGTGGAACTCTGAATTTCTTGATGTTTTTAGGCAACACTTGAGTATAGTTTTAGGCGGTGTTCTAAAACAAGGAATTAATCGGCGATTAATCGTTGGCGGGCCTATTTGATTCGGTCAGACTAATGATTAATCTGATTAATCGTTTGAAGGTGGCTGACCGCCCGACTAGTGCCTAGCGACTTTTAGAACATTGGCTTTACGTGGTAGAAGAATAGTCAGGTATAAAGGTGATGATCACCCCTGGGTTCTTGGGTGGATGAAACTGAACTCCAAAGAATAGGATGCCACATGCTTGTAAACGAAGTTCTCATTGTAACTTGGGGAAAACGGAAAAGAAGAGCATCAAAAATGTCATTTGGTGGTACAAATGTTTGTAGTTTGTAGATTGCTGCTGCTGCCGCGCGCTGCTATTTGGATTGAGTACTTATAGTACACCTTGACTATGAACTTCTTACTTTCTCGTTCGATACATCCCTTCGGCAGGTAATAGTAACAAAAACCAAAGCTTGACCATAACTAATGAGAGCAACTGCTGGTTTTTTCCCCCCGTTGTGCGGCTGCTCGAGACATGTTTGGTTTTGATATGGTAATGGAAAGAAAGGAAATTTTAGAAACTGAAAAAACTCATTGGACATCAGCATAGTATCTTTTGCATCCTGCAAATGGAAAAAACTAAAACCCCACGTCTATGTTTCGGCTTCACTGCTGGTATCTTATTTAGGTTGATGTGCACTGTGCAGACTAATTATTCATTAAAAACGGAGTTGAAAATGAACGAAGATGCAGGCCAATTTTACTGTCTAAGCAATTTTTTTTATGTTTTGGCAATTAACAAGTTGACGCATTAGGCGTGAAAAGCATTACATATACCACTCTGATTGTGACGCGCAGTATCATGACTGACAAGCCCCTAACAGCTCTAGACACGTTGGGGATACATTGTGAAACATGTTCGGTAGGATTCCATCAGATTGTTCAAGCTCCAACAGATTTTGAAGGTTCCAGATTTTGCACCAATATATTACTTGAAATCATAAGGGATGTGCATATCAGAATCCATACATCTCAAAACTAGAGACAAAGCATAGTACTTTAGCTAGATGTTGAGCTACCGAATTACTGATTTAATTCGATACTCTAGCTCTCTAAATTCCAAACCCTCTCTTTCAATATCCTCCATCTCAATCTGCACAAGAGCCAAACAAATGAGATTGCTACCCATACATAGCTTGTTTGAATTTCGCTGAATCAACCTCAAGGACAACCTCAGAACACTTCAGCCATTTAACATAGTGACTGGCTTCACGGCTGCCATATCTTCTGCCTTTAAAGTAGTTCCACCATCCCTCTTGAAGGGGCTGCCACTTTCCACTTCAGGTGTACTTGTATGTGGGCTGATTACAAGCCATAGCTTGCCAAACTTGCCTTGTCTAGACATGCAGTTTAGGAGTTCAATAACACTCTTCTTTCTTTCTTTTTTGCAGTGATTTTCGACTTGGAGCTCCCAATTGAAAATTCGCAAGTACTACAGTTGTTTTTTCCACGTAGCTCCAACAAGTTGACTGAAGTCATCCCTAGATATACCACCCAGCCAAACCCATCAAGCATACTGCTAAAAGTTTGCTTGAACGAGCAATGGTTTTTTACCCTTGCCTTTTGAACTGTAAGAAGAGTTCTGTGTTGGAAAAAATGGAGATTTCCCACTTGTGTTGATGAAAGAAAATGAACAATGAAGCGCATATGGCTCTCAGGAGTGCGAACTACAATCAAAAGAGATGCAAGTTGAGGGTACATTCACAGGACCAAAGTCTGACTCCAGTAAACGAGTTTATAAATGGGTTACAAAGAGATGCAAAGATCCCACAAACGGGCAAAATGCAACACGATTGTCCTCAAAAATAATCTGAAGAGACGCTGAAATCAGCCGGAAATACCAATTCTGCTGAAACATATCATTGCCCTGTATGATAAATTTCCCCAAGCCCTTGCTCATACAAGATAGACTTTTTTAAGCTCTTTACTTTGCCTCAGCAACATATCTCTTCTTGATATGATAATATGTTCTTCATAAATGGCTTCCATTGCGTATCCATCACGTAGTTGATTGGATCAGTAGTATGAATCATTGTTTTCAAGTGGTAAATATATATCAAATTCTACGCCGCAATTAGCCAGCCAATTTGACCAAAAATAAAAAACAAGAAGAAGCAGCAGCCCTAGTACTCTTTAACACAAAAGTGGAAAATTACAAATGAAGTAGTTCTCATCTCTCTTACGTGTTCAAAAATATTTCACTAATGGGACAACCTAATCCTGCAATGATTTGATGATGCATGATGTGCATAATTTCAGAGATATGAGAAAGGAAACAAACCAAAGAAAGGAACAAACCATCACCTCAAGGCTTCACAAGCAGAAATCTTTGGGTTAGTCTGAGGGACTCATTCTGATAATCAGACTCTAGAAGAAACAAGAAAATATACCTACGGTACCACCATAACAAGGAAAACATATGAGCAATTTGATACTACAAAAGAAAAGCAAAGAACAAATCACAGGTTATTATTTATTGGTCCATGAAGAGTAGCAGACTAAAAGATAATAGCTTGTGCTCTTATGCAACTAGTAGACTAGAAGGAAGAGGGCACTTATTTAAGGGCAGGGCTGCAGACACAAGACTCGAATCCAAGCACAAGAGATAGACGGCGCAGATCCAGACATAGATGTATGGAGAATTGTCCGAGATCGAAAGACTCCAGATATACGACATCCGTATCTCGAACATCTTCCTTCATTATAATTCCTCCCTATTTGACAAGCCCCAAATTGAGAATGCCCCAAGAAGTGTGAGGCCATGACCTCTCTTTGGCTTTCATGAGCAGGACTCTAGCCCAAGCAATCCAGCCTTCCCATGACATCCTCTTGTCCCAAGGGCTTCCCCATTCCAACAACAAGGTTAGCCCTTTCACAGCTTCCCTCTCACCTTCCTCAAACCTCCCAGTGCTCAAATAAACCTGAGCCAACACCACATGAGGCTCTCCAATAAACGGGTTTTTCGCGATACACCCAACCAACAACTCCTCTGCTCGCTCCAAACCAGCACTACAATTGACAGCTTCCCAGTACATATCCCTGGCAATTATTTGCTCCCCTGCATCCAAAACCCTAGTGCAACCATCGAAAACCGGCGGTACCACCAGCTCAATCTCCTCGTCTCTACCGGCCTCGATCACCACTCCCTCACCACCGCCACTTTTTTCCCTTCTCCTCTTTTCCAGCAAAATCTGCTCTTCTCT
>BPLS01005348.1:0-11764 GCA_019656275.1 Rhododendron kiyosumense
CAATACTTCTTTAAAAAAATACTGGCCAAAATTACGGGTCGCTACATGCGCTTTGTTTTCCAACTACTTTTGTGTGTTTCCAGTCTTTTATCATTTCCCTTTCTTATTCCAAAACGTTACAAAAATATATTGGTTTCCAAGCTGACTGATATGGCTCGTCAAAACAGAATTTTGATCCTTGATTGGATATAAATTTTGGGTAAAATGAGGTCCAATTGTTGGCTATGTGCTTTGAAAACGAGAAATTGAAGTGTCAAGGATGAGTTTACTGTCCACATTGGGGGTGATGCCAAGAGAAGAAGAATAAGACCATTATTTAACATTGGTTGAGACTTGAGATAGTAAACAAAGATATGATAGGAGTGATGTGACTTATTTTGTAATCGGCTATAAATAGATCAGTAGAAGAGGATAAATGTATGCTGTTCCCTTAGGTACTGAAACGGCGCTTAGTCTAGATAATTTGAGATCAGCGGGTCATTGGTAGGTGCTCCTTTGTGTGTGAACATATTCTATGGCTGCATCTTGGGTGTACTGAACTCAACCAAGCCCAAATCCAACCAAGTTATATAGAAAGCTTGGGATCATCTGTCTATAGCTTGGTTTGCGTGTGCAGAGAAGGTTTTGAGTTTTATGTTTCTAAATACTAGCCTGATCTCTATTGGATTGGGCTGATCAAATCTAAGCCCATTACGCTTATTGGATAGGTCTGATGAACCATGAGGTCAGCCATGTGGCCCTGGGCCTAACCATTTATTGTATTTGGGACCTGTAATTTACAACTTCTAATCTTCACGCTCGTTCAACATGCCCTGCCTTGCGTGGCGCACAAAGCCTGCCGCTCTTTATCTTGTTTCCTGCTTGCAGCATCGTCTCTATTGTCTTTTTCGCCTTAGTGATAGTTGCATCACTTGCACCAGCATTTTCGGTGTATATTTGTTTGTTTGATGGAGTTGTAATGTTTTGCTTCTTTTTGATCTATCGTGTTTTGTTGGGAGATCCAGTCTTTTTCTTATTGTGTTTCAAGGATTGAATTTGTCTCAGACTCTCACTCTCAAGAACAATATCTACAATTGTATCAACCTAGTTAACCTAACGGTCCTAGCCTACCATAGTGCCATGCAGCAGCTGGGTTCAAGTTTTCAACTGACCAGAAGCTAGCCAAAGCTGAATTTCATAAACTACAAGGTTGGATTGATCTACAAGCTGATGCTAAAGTGTCTTTACTGTTGCTCTTAGGTGCCTCCAAGCTTGCCTTGCCTAACCTGTCCTTCGTGCAGTATGGTTTGTGATACGCCTATAGCCCTATTATGTGCCATGTGTAAGGTTTTTCAATTCCATAGATTGCTTTGAAAGCAAGGATTTAATACATTGCTATTAGTTCATATAACTACCAATTACGAGAAGCCAATCCTGATTCGCACAGATCTAGAAATATCCTAGACTCATATCTGTTGTATCTTCAAACCGATGTCTACCAGCTACATTGTGAAACTAAATTATGGAGCAACTGTTAATGCATATTCCCTGATCAATAGGTTTGGTCCACGTTTTACAAGCAGTGAGCATTATCTCCTTTCTTGATTTTCATATTATTTTTGTTTGAGTTCGTTCATGATGTATTTTTAGTTCTCGGTAGTTAATTCGCTTTTGAATTCTTTTTGCATCTAGGTACTTGCATGAGGGTTGTTCCCCATCCTCTGTTCACAAGAACATCAAGTCATCTAATATTTTGCTAGACACTGAGCTCAATCCTCGTCTCTGCGAATGCGGCTTGGCTACCTTTCATCAGGTACCATATTTAGTAACTAATCGATTTCATTCCAGTTAACCACATCTTAAAATACGGATCGTGGGAGCAAGCAGTGGTTTAATAATTAATGAAATCACGAAGGAGTGGAGAGATTATTGGCTTTGATAATTGGTGATTGTTTTCTTTTCAACATCACTAGTTATTTAACAAAATATACTACCTGCATGAAAGTGATGGGGGAAGATTACCTAGTTTAGCCTGAGAAGTAGGCTAGTTGCACTGGCATGTGGGTTAAAATTTCCAGACCTGCCTGTTTGATAGTTCGCTACCAGTTATACTTTGTATCTGTTACACCAGCAATTAGATTTTCTTGTATGGTAATTGAAGTGCAAGAATGAACAATATCGGGTGAATATTTGTCATGTCATTATTAGAGCTGCTAGCAAATGCTTTCAAGATCCTATTCCCC
This sequence comes from Rhododendron kiyosumense, assembly GCA_019656275.1. Classification (NCBI taxonomy): domain Eukaryota; kingdom Viridiplantae; phylum Streptophyta; class Magnoliopsida; order Ericales; family Ericaceae; genus Rhododendron; species Rhododendron kiyosumense. The sequence goes on from BPLS01005348.1 coordinate 2,223, forward strand.
TAGTTTAAAGAGCCTCTCCTTCGTGCCATCACTGCCATGCTATCTATCCCCTTGATAAAAGGACCGCACTCATCTTCAGTTGCCTTAAATACCATCAGATTCTATAAAAGTGAATTGGAGGCCCCATAGCTATAGCACTCCTTTAGACCACCTCTTTCTTAAAACAGCATCCCGTAGAGGACTAGATTAGGTATAGACAGAAAGATGTGCTGTTCTTTCTGAGAATGACTGTATGCTGTCCTTTCTGAGAATGACTGTACACTGATCTTCATACCAGAAAATGTTGAGAAACTCAAGGATACTTCAGATGACTCCTTACCCTGAAAATGACAGTGACATGTTAGAATCCGGGTCACTCAACAACACAACGATATGAGGAAAAACTCCCTTAATATTATTTACAGAATAATACAAGATGAAAAAACCTCTCCGGGAGAGCCACAACTGGCTTTCCACGCTCCGGTGAGCCACACCGGCTCACCCACTCAACCTCACCCTCTCCTTCACATGGTTTCAGTCACACACCTCTCTGCTCTCATATACATCAATATATAGGCAAAAAGAAACCCTAATACGCATAAGGAATTAAGGTGGGGAGTGATGCGCACACGACCCCACTTGAGTGGAATTCCAACAATCACCCCCTTCCAACCAAGTGGGGTGATCGTCAAACCGTTTAGCTACTCTAACAAGCGCCTGTTATCACTACCTAAGTCAACGTCTTAGCACCCCCTCACAGAGTACATGCCTGACCGAGTGTCTCCCTGCAAGACTAGATCTTCCGTAGCTGAACCCGCATCGTTGTCCGGCTGCAATATTGACATCTCTGCCGATATTTAGCACCCCCTCAACCAAGTGCTCACACACCCTTAACTGGAGTGTCCGCATCCAAACCTGAATGCTCCACATCTCAAACTTGAGATGTCCACCGCAAAGTGCATTTCTATCCACACTCCTCTGCTGCCTGAGTGCCTGCAGCACACCCTGGGATGCAATAATCTGCGTCCGCCAATCCACGAACGCCCGTGCCCAGTCAATGGACACAAAACCCGATTGAACTAGACTGCCCCCGATCACTGTTAATCATCTCTGCAAACCATCACGCTCTAGTGAGCGCCTGTGTCACTGCTAGCCATCAAAAGTCTCACCACCCCCACACCGGAAGTGTATATACCAACTGATCAAGTGTCTCCTTGCTCAACTAGCTCATCCGCGACCTCATGCCTTGATCAACCTCTGATCTCTGCAAGTCTGCTCTGTCAATCGTCTGCCACTTCCCGAGCCACCTGCCACTCTCTGTCATCTTATTCTGAGTCTTCTTCTGCCACTTGTCCATCCTTGTTCCATTTCCAGCTTTTCCCAGTGTTCCCTGACTTTCTCAAGATCACCGCGAACTATCACCCTAAACAAGCTCCTGTTATCACTTCCAAGTCAACGTCCTCTAACCTGACTGAGTGTCTCCCTGCTTGCTAGGTCTCCTACAACTGATCGCCTTGCAAGGAACAAGCATCCTCATAACCCAAACAACCTCCAAAAATCTTACCCGACCGAGTGTCTTCCTGCTTGCTAGGTCTCCTGCAACCGATCGCCTTGCAAGGAACAAACATCCTCACAACCCGAACAACCTCCAAACATCCGATTCTTGCTCCATTAAGCAATAGCACCAGCCTAGGAGCCTCACACGTGAAAAACGAAGTCTAAACGACTTCGAAAAGCGCAAAAAACCAATCTAGAATATTTTCGGAATATTCCTGTTGACCAGCAGTTGACCGTTGACCAGTCACGTCATCGTTGACCTGCTAACGTGGCACGCAAACTAGGTCCCTTAGATGTTGTGGCATGATGACGTGGTGCTGATTCACTGCTGATTCATCATCATTCTCAATTCTTCCACGCATCCGTGAACATTACCTTCATGAATAGTACCTCTAATTTCCAAATCTGACGTGCACGCATGCGCACCATTTGACCGGCGCGTGCGGGCTCCTCGGGCATCTTTCTGTGACGTTCTTTGTACCGTTGGAATCGTCTCAACGAGACGCTACTGACCCTATGCTCAAATCTTGAATCCTAGCAACCTTGAAACTAGGCTTTTCAAAACAGCCCTCGGTCTCTGTGCGTGGTGACTGAAGTGTGTAGCTTACTCTGGCATCTTTTGACGACGGGCTACCCAGATCCGTGATCATCTCCGCAAGACGAACGCAACGCTGTGCTCAAAATCTCTGTAAGATCACTCCTGATCCAAGCCCTAACATGGACAACCTTCTCACCGTCACCCGTCGCCTTTCGAAACGCCCGTGAGACTTCTTCTGGTGACAAAACCCGACCGCCCACACACCGTGGCAATCCTCTCTGTGAGGCGCACAAACCGCGCATCAATGGAGGTCGTATATTTTTTCGGTGACCCCCCATTTGCTCTCCGGTGCTCTGATACCAGTTGTTAGGATCCGGGTCACTCAACAACGCAACGATATTAGGAAAAACTCTCTTAATATTGTTGGAATACTAGTATACTTGTCTACTAGTATATTGTGTTTAGTTCCACATTGCTTAATTATATTGTGTAATGAACTATCTCCTTATATAAATAAATGATTATGTGTGAAGGTTAATTAACATCTTACACACCTTTTCCTCTCCAAACAACATGATATTAGAGCGGGTTCTTAAACCGCCATTGAAACCCTAAACCCTCACCTCTGACAGCCACCACCATAGCCACCTCCCACCCTAGCCACCCATTCTCGGCAGCCAACAAAAAAAACCCTAAAACGACCTACCCAAACCTTTTAGAATCCTAAAACAACTTACCCACACTCATCAAAACCCTAAAACGACACTGTTCATTGCATCACTGTTCACATCACTATTCACCGGTACTGTTCACACGCACTGTTCATCGGGTACTGGTCACGCGACACTGTTCATTGAGGCATTTTTTGGCGTCAATCTTACCATTTTCGATCAGAAACCCCTATTCAATCTGCTTGTCTCTTGGCGATATGATTTAAGGTGATTTTTTGAGATACAATATGTTCCTTCTTCGTCCTTGGTTGTGCCAAGTTGTTCTCAATGCAGATTGGTGTTCATGGATGGTCTGCGGTGAAATGTTTTTTTTTTTTTTTTTGCACCTTTGGTATGTCACTTCTGTTTCTGCAATCAGCTTCTGATGTCACCTCTGTTTGCTGATGGTATTCTAAGTTTTTCTCGATTGTGGGTTATTTGTTTGCTGCTGCTTGGCTACTTTGGGTTCATGCTTCCCTCTTGGTCTTACTCTTTTACTGTTGTTGTTCGCTGGTAATTGTGACTTGTTGATGTGTGTGCCTGCCTCTGTGTTCTTGGCCTAGTTTCTTGTTGCCTGCTTCAATTTCTTTTTTGATTACTTGGTATATTTGACATGGGCTCCGGCACCGAATCTGTTTCTAGTTCTCTATCTGCAGGTAGTACTGTGACTTCCGCTGTTAGTCGTTCTTCTCGGTCTCGTGAGAGGTTATCTATTACCTCCACCTTGTTGAATGGTCGAAATTATGTTGTTTGGGCTAAGGCTGTTGAGGTCTATTATGTGGGGGAATTAGAATACCATTATCTTACTGATGACCCTCCCGCGGCGGCTGCCACATCATATGGTGCTTGGGTTCCTGCATATGCTAAGATTCGTATTGAGCTTCGGAATAGTATGAAGGAAAATATTAAAAATACTCTAGTTTTCTTATCTACTCCAAAAAAAGTATGGATGAAGGTTAAGGAGATGTTTTTTGGGGCTGATAATCTCCGTCGGACTTATGCTTTTCATCAACAGTTCTTTTCTCTTGAACTTGGCAGCTTATCCTTGGAGGAGTATTATTCCAAATTCTACGGTGTTTGTGAGGAGCTCAACACTTGTGAGCCCATTTCTTCCGATATTTAGGTTATGGAGCGTCAGCGTGAGCGTTTGCAGGTGGCTCGTCTTCTGTTTGGATTACCTTCGCTGGCCTATGATTCTATCCGGTCTAATCTTTTCGGTGATAGAGATTTACCTTCTTTCAGTGAGGTATTCAGTCGCGTCCGCCAGGCCTCTGTTCCTGACCCCAGTGCTATTGATTTGACCCCTGCTGCCCGCTCGGCTTTGGTTACCAGTTCCTCGTGGTGGTACTTCTTATCGGGGTTTTGACCGTGGCGGTCGAGAGTTAGGGGGAGGCAGTCGTGGCCCTCCTGGCCGTGGCTTTGGTCGTGATTCTGGTAGCAGTAGTCCGGTGCAGTCTGTTGGTAGCCGTGATTCTGGTAGTAATGGTTGTAGTCGTGATTCTAGTAATAGTAGTCGTGCTTGTGGTCGTGGGTCTCGTTCCTGTACCTATTGCCACGGTACTAATCATACAGTTGATTTTTGCTGGATTCTTCATGGCCGCCCATCTGCTCATCAGGTTACCGTTTCTGAAGATGATGGCTCGGTATTTGTGCCTAGCCCCATCCCACGTGTTGTTACTATTCTCGAGGATAAGTATCATCGCCTGATTTCCAAGCCACTTTCTCATGTGCCATCATTCTCCACTGCTACGTTTGCTCAGAAAGGCTCTACCTTTGCTTGCCTAGCCTCTAATTCTCCGTGGGTTATTGATTCTGGTGCTACCGATCATATGACAGGCCACTCCATCCACCTCTTTGGTTCTTGTCCTCTTGTGAAGCCCTCTTATGTTGCCTTGGCTGACGGTTCCTCTTCTGACATTGCTGGTTTGGGTTTCTGTTATTTTACATTCTTTTCTTACCTTACACTCTGTTTTACATGTTCCTCATTTTCCCCATAGTCTTATGTCTGTTAGTAAACTTACCCAATCCTTAAATTCTTCGGTTACATTCTTTCTTGGTTATTGTGTATTTCAGGATCTCCAGACGGGGAAGAAGATTCGTGGCGGTGTTGAGCGTGGTGATCTATACTATTTTGACACTAGTAAACCTCCTGCCTCTGTTGCTCTTCAGGCTTCCGTATCTCCCTATGAACATCACTGTCGTCTTGGTCATCCCTCCCTTCAGACTCTCAAACAGTTAGTTCTGTCGTGTCGTAGTCTTCAGTCTTTGCCATGTGAAGTCTGTGAATTCAGTAAACACCATTGTGTTTCTTTTCCACCTAGAGTAGAGAGTCGTGTGTCTCGTCCTTTTCATTTAGTTCACTCCGATATTTGGGGTCCTGTGCGTGTTTCATCACGTGGTGGTTTTCAGTATTTTGTTATTTTTGTGGATGAGGGGTCCTGTGCATGTTTCATCACGTGGTGGTTTTCAGTATTTTGTTATTTTTGTGGATAATTATTCTAGACTTATTTATGTTTATCTCATGAAAAACCGGTCAGACTTGTACTCCATTTTCAAATCTTTTATATGGAAATGAATACTCAGTTTTATGTTTCTCTTCGTATCTTTCGTTCTGATAATGCTGGTGAATATTTCTATAATATTTTGTCTGCTTTCGTTCTGATAATGTTCGTTTTCTCGCGCTCCCCAATAGAATGGGGTTGCCGAATGCAAAATACGTCATTTGACAGAGGTTGGCCGAGCCCTTTTAATCCAGCGGGCGGTTCCCAAATTCTTTTGGGGCGACTCTGCATCGCGAGTTTGTCTGTGCTGATGTTACGTTTCATGAGTCGTTACCCTATTTTCTGACTTTACCTCATGCAGATCAGTCTGAGTATATGCATATTTTGGTTCCTTCTGGGCAACCTCAAAAGCAGCACCCCCCAATGCAGGTATATGTTCGCCGTGCCAAAGCTGCACCACTGCCACCTCCGCCTGCCGCTGAGCATTCTCCTCCGTTGCGAGATCCGAGTCCACCTCCTTTGGCCCCTACTGCTCCACCTTCTCCTCCCATTACTCTTCGTAAAGGTATTCGCATGTGTACTATCTCTCATCCTATTGCTAAATTTGTATCTTATGATCATCTGTCCCTCACCCTTCGTGCTTTTACTACCCCTGTTTCCTTTATCTTTGTTCCTAAAACTGTTTAGGAAAAAGGGGCCTAGCGCTTGAAAGCATCAATTCCATAAGCCTTAGGGTTAGAAGTTCCTTGCTTTCCTTAGGTCAATCAATTAGGTTAATCGAAGCCTTGTCTATTTCTGAGTGGCGGACAGCTATGGAGGAGGAGATCTCTACACTCCATGATAATAGGACTTGGGAGTTAGTTCCTCTACCCTTTGGAAAATCCACTGTGGGGTGCTGCTGGGTATTCACCGTGAAATATCATCCTGATGGGTCTGTTGAGCGTTACAAAGCTCGCCTTATTGCTAAAGGCTACACCCAGACTTATGGTGTTGACTATGCTGAGACCTTTTCCCTGGTTGCGAAGCTTGGTTCCGTCTGTCTCCTTATTTCTCTTGCAGCCAATCTTGGCTGGCCCTTATTTCAATTGGATGTCAAGAATGCTTTCTTACATGGCGACCTTCTTGAGGAAATTTATATGGAGCAACCACTTGGGTTTGTTGCTCAGGGGGAGCGTTCTCAGGTATGTCGTCTTCGTAAAGCTCTTTACGGGCTTAAACATTCTCACAGGGCCTAGTTTGGCAAGTTCAGTGATGCAGCTTTGAAATTTGGTATGAATTGATGTCAGTCTGATCATTCTGTTTTCTCTCTCACATCTACTCGAGGCAAAGTGTTATTGATTGTGTACGTCGATGATATTATTATTACGGGTGACGACCATAAAGGTATTGATGCGTTGAAGGTCTTTCTGCAGAGTCAATTTCATACTAAAGACTTGGGTAGATTGCGATACTTTTTAGGTATCGCGGTAGCATGATCTAAAGATGGTATTAGTTTATCGCAGAGGAAATATGTGCTGGATATCTTAGATGAGACTGGTTTATTCGGGGCGAAACCTGTCGATACCGCTATGGATCCCAATGTCAAATTATGCATTGATCAGGGGGAGGCACTATCTAGTCCTGATCAATATCGCCGTTTGGTTGGTAAACTGAATTATCTCACTATTACACTTCCTGATATTTCATTTGCAGAGAGTATTGTGAGTCAGTTTATGTCTGCTCCTCGTCTGCCACATTGGGAGGCCGTTCTTAGAATTGTCAAGTATCTCAAGTCTCATCCTGGATGTGGTCTATTTTATAGAGCTAATGGTCATTTGCGTATTGAGGCCTTCACTGACATATTCACCAAGTGATTGTTTAAGCCCCGGTTGGAGATGTTATGTGACAAGCTGGGTTTGTGTGATATCTATTTCCTAGCTTGAGGGGGAGTGTTGGAATACTAGTATACTTGTCTACTAGTATATTGTGTTTAGTCCTACATTGCTTAATTATATTGTGTAACGAACTATCTCCTTATATAAATAAATGATTATGTGTGAAGGTTAATTAACACCTTACACACATTTTCCTCTCCAAACAACAAATATTATTTACACAATAATACAAGATGAAAAAACCTCTTTCCACCGCTCCGGTGAGCCGCACCGGCTCACCCACTCAACCTCACCCTCTCCTTCACATGGTTTCAATCACACACCTCTCTGCTCTCATATACATCAATATATAGGCAAACAGAAACCCTAATACGCGTAAGGAAATAAGGTGGGGTGTGATCCTTTTCTTTGCGGTCACCACCTCACTTGAGTGGAATCCCAACATGACAAAACCCTCTACTTGGATTGATGAAGAATGACACAGGGGCTCACCAGTGTTTCGCGGTTTTGAAGTTATTTTGGCGTTTGAAGGGGGGAGAATGGAAGGGGGGCATGTTTAGGGTTGTAGAGGAGGATGTATTTGTTTGAGAAAGTCAATTAAAGAGTAGATATAGGGTGGATCATGCACTTGAGAATTCCACTAAATTGAGAGTGGATATGAAGAAAAATTTGAATATTAACTCAATTATCTAAGTCATTTTTTTGTTCGAATCTTCTTGCCTGTTGAAGTGCAGATATGCAAGAAAGAAAGAAGGAGAAGAGAACGAGTATAGAGGCCTAGGCAACCCACCAATGATTTGATTACATGACACTCTCAAAAGAAGCATATTCTTATGGAAATTATTTCTAAACAGCAAATTTGTTGATTTAGGGCTTTATAGACTTGTGAATATTCTGAATTGTAATAGAAGTCGGATTCGCATTAGGAAACTATGAATTTAACCCATGCAAAACCAAGTAAGACTCGCGTATAATACCTGAGTGCTTAACTTGACTCATACCATGACCCATGTGCAACCCCACAACCCGCATCCAGAAAATCTGAAAATAACCAATACTGTTAAAAGTTGACCATCATCATAAGGCTTAAAGTGAAAAAGGATTGTCCTGCGTCTCTGGTTGTAATCTAACGTCTAACATATCGAAGCTTGAGCTTTGGAAGCATCACTCTCATGCCTCTTGCATGGTGGGGGCCACTTGTCTCCACCATTGAACCTTCCTGCCAGAACTCCACTTCTCTGCCACTTGAAGAAATGACCTGTCCGTGTTCTACCAATACCTCTGCTGAAATGCGCCTTGACTCCTAATAATGCTATGAATATTCTATGGGTGCCCGGAACATCTGCAACTTGCACAAACTACTTAAATTGCTTTACCTTCATCCGCCCTCCTCTGGGAATTAAACTCCATCAAAGACCTGGCCACAGTGCCATACCATTCCAATCATCCCCAGTGTTTCTCATTTTGGAATGCATGCCCCAATTCGAGCTCCCATTTTCTCCTCTCAGGTGGCCAATGAAACTCTCCCCACCAATTCTCCTCGACAACTCCTGCAGCTTACAACAAAACCGTCTGTAGGTTTTTGTCACTCATTACTACTCGCTCACAATCTCTTTCTGCTATTTCACTTCCAACCCAGTTCGACAATTTTCCTCATGCTTCCAAAACCTCCACTGCTAATCACTTGTTTAAGAGATTACCTTACACAAAAAAATGCAATGTGGTCTTCTGCACTTCAAACTTAAAAGTATTGCGTTCCGTTGTGAGTTATTTAGAAATTGCAAATTTGTAAACGTTCTTCATCCTAAATTGGCTCTTAACTTTTTCCCCTGAAGTGATCTATGCCCAATTATGTTTCATTGTAACGGGTTTGGTCACCCTTCTTTCATATTGTTTGCTCATCATCATTCTGTATCATCCGTATTGATCTCTTGCCAGCGAACAAGCCAAAACCTGGGGAGTGGGTACAATGCTCCTGAATGCACCAAGCCTTCTGCTTATACATTGAAGAGCGATGTCTATAGTTTTGGGGTGGTCATGTTGGAGTTGTTGACAGGTCGAATGCCTTTTGACAGGTGGGGTGGCCTTTAAGCTTCATTTTGATTTTTACTATGGTCTGCATGCACTACGAGCCTTTTATCTGAAAGTCGATTGCTTTCTTTGTAGTTCAAAGCCAAGATTAGAACAATCTCTAGTCCGGTGGGCCATACCACAGCTCCATGATATTGACGCATTGGGGAGAATGGTGGATCCTGCTTTGCGGGGACTGTATCCTCCTAAATCAGTTTCGCGTTTTGCTGACGTAATTGCTCTGTGTGTACAGGTGAGAGCCAACTGTCCATCTCCAATGCCAGATGGGCTTAGTATTTGGTATGGCTTCATA
>BPLS01005376.1:0-12005 GCA_019656275.1 Rhododendron kiyosumense
AGTACAGACAAATCATTTCAGCATTGTTCATGGTTGGCTCGAATCTGGCTCGGATCGAAGTGTTTTTTCTCTCTTGAAGTTTTCGCTCGGATTCGAATTTAGAGATGTGATTAAATACTGTAGGTAAAATTAGAATGCTCTGGTTTCTTATTCTTCTTGTGTAAACTATTTTGCTTTACGAAGTCAGGGGGTTCTATAAATGAATGGTTCAGATTCACACCGTTGTGAATCTGAACTATTCATTTCCATTTCATAGAACATTTTATGTACCATAACAGGCCTCATATTTGTAAACCGGAGGAAGGAGGAGTTTGGTAAAGATGATGGAAGCCTTGTAAGGAAAATCAAAGCAGCACACGGGGTTGGATTAGATCCTTTTATTCAAGTATTTTGTGCAGTAATAAAATTCTCTTTTGCTGTAACTTGAGGATTCTTCTTTTTTATTCTTTCGTACAGCTACAGACTGAGGGGAATGGTCGAATCGCTAAATGATGTAGTATAAAAATGGAAAGTGTTTTTGTATTTTATTTTTATTGTTTTAGAATAAGATTTTGGCTAAGAATATTTTCATTTAGGTTAGAATTATTAACTTTTCATATTCTGTTTGATTTTGATTTCTACATTTATTAAGATTCTTGGTCTACAAGAATTAAGATTTTATTTTAATTAATTAAGAAATATCTTTTATTTAATGCCGTTTGTTTTGGAATGATTTATTATTTATTTTACAGTAGGATTTCAAGAGTTAGGGTTTTATAAGAAAGGTTGTAACCTATTCAATTACAGTATAAAACTTTTAAAAGCTTTTAATCAATAATATTGCAGAGTTTTCTCTTTCTTTCTTGTATGCAAGGTTTGGTCGTTGTGACGAATTGTTTATCTCGTTTGGATTAGTACACTAACTAGTTTTTCGTGAATTCCGCCGCGTCGTTTAAGTTCTAGTTAATCACTCTCTCCATAAAAGGCACATATGCCAAGTAACTATTGGGGTTCATGCACTTAGTAAATAGTAATGGGCTTTACATGTATGTGAGAGATTATGGATGGTGTTACGTTTGGATTGTTATGTATGAAATAATCCAAACAAATAGAAGGGGTAGTTTTGAAGAGTAAAAATATGTATGAAAAGTGACTGGTGGAGTAAAGGGCATATAAGTCCGGTGGAATAATGTTTTGGCAAGAACAAATTGGGTTTTGGAATCATCAACTCCCTACAGTAAATTAGAATTTCCAACCTGTTGGAAACTTAAATTGTGTTTGAATCCTATCCTATGAAAAAGAGAGTGAAGGAAAATTAAAGATGCTAACCCTCCCCTTTTTTGGTTTAGAAAGAAAGCGAGAGATAAATAAGAAAATTATTTTTCTCTTACTTTTCTCCCATTTATTTTGGAAATGAGGTACCTACGTACTTATTTTCCGACAAGTATATAGCCACGGAGACGGCTTTCCTGTAGTCATGGCGTGCAGTTCTGCATTTTTAGTGCCCTTTTCAAAACTCGCTCGATGATCGGAATCGTTCATATGATATAGTTCGACGAATACTTTAACCATATCAAAAATCATGTTCATCGGATTCCGATCAATATCCTATTGAAGCATGTTTCTCTAATTTTACCATGACATTTCTCCAATTTGAAACCAGTGAGACCCCGTTCTAGAATACCTTCTTAAAAAATAAGTACTTATTTCACATTTTCAAACTTAAAAAAATAATAAAAATGAAAAATGATTTTTCATTTTTTTTTGCATTGTTCAAAAGATCTCAATAAGATTTATCAAATTAGATCCATATTGCTAGAAAAATTATTTACGTAAACACATTATTTTTGAGTTTGAAATTACATTTTGAAAAAATAAATACGTATAATGGGTTCTGAAATGGGCCTGAGTGTGTGTTTGTAAATTTGACTCGTTCGGGGAAAAACGAAGTTGTACTAGTAAATTTTGGTCCATGGATTAGTTGACGCTTTTGTTACGGAGTCCTCCCCGAAGTTACTATCCTAATTCCTATGATGTGACTCATGTGGGTCGGTGGCTGCTTGCTCTCTCTCTCTCTCTTTTACACCACCACTACTATCCTAAGACGTGACTCATGTGGGTCGGTGGCTGCTCTCTCTCTCCCTCCTCCACCACCACTTCCTCGACCACGCGATTATATATTGTCTTTAGAATCGGTCCAATATATATATACTGGACATTTGATATACTACTCCTAGCTCGTCGTATTTCTTTTTTTTTTGGTACTTAGCTAGTTGTTTCTTTCTTCCTATTCTAAATGGCAGTTGTTCGTGCAACAATATGCTACTACTACGACCCTTTTCTCGTTTCTCTATTGCTACTTGTGCTATTTCTTCCTACTCTTTCCGTCCCAAATTCATTGTTCAGTTCGAAAAATGGGGTATTAAAAATAATACAATTTTTGTAATAAAAAATCAAAAATTTTTCAATAACTTACTAGATATCAATGAGTATTTTTAATTTGTGAAAAAGTTTGAATTTTTTTTTGAAAAAATTGCATTATTTTTAACACTCCGTTTTGCGGTCCGGACAAAGAATTTGGGACGGAGGGAGTAATTTTCATCAAACAACTCTCTCTCTCTCTCTCTGGTGTTCGCAATGATTTGATGTAGTCTCATATTCAAGTTCAATCATACCCTCAAGGGATTGGTTTAGTAATTAAAGCTTGAGACTTGGAGGTTTTCTTCTTTTATGATCGAAACCTCTCAGGTACTATAATTCCTGTTGGACAAGTTCGTACAAGAGCTTTAATACTTAGCAGGGTTGAGTGACGTGGCTAACCAACTTTTGGCGTCGCCACTGTGCAGCATAATCCTTTTAAGCATAATGCTCGGGAAACATTGGATTAACTCAAATATGTTTAAGATTTGTGTCCCTAGCTAGCACCGGTAGTTTTTGGGAAAGTTTTCAATATACATCCCTTTAAGGTGTGTATCATACCTATTGTGTTGTTCATATTGTGTCATCTTATAAAAAAGTACTTGTAGGACCGGTCATTCATAACATTTTTATTTCGTATCGTAACTTTTATATTAAAAATTCGTAATTTTTCATCAATATGATTCGTAACTTTTTAGCAATAGATTTATAATATTTTGGGAATCATAATATTTTGATGTGTTTTATTGAGGGTGCATATGATACACACCAAAATAAGGAGTGTGTATTGTAGCACTTTCCATAGTTTATTTGCTAACAAATGAAATAAAATTTGTGCAGATGCACAAATAGGGGTGTGCAACGGACGACAGGGCAACAATTTACCCTCCGGTCAAGAAGTCCAACGGCATTGGGAGAATGAGAATGTACGCTCCAAATCCACAAACACTCCAAGCCCTCAGGGAATCCAGCATTGAACTAGTACTTGACGTCCCCAACCCCGATCTCCAACGTCTCGCTAACACAACTGCCGTTGCATTAAAGTGGGTCCGAGATTATGTCTTGAACTATTATTCGGATGTCAAGTTCCGGATCATAGCCGTTGGGAGTGTGGTCAATCCCAACGGCTTTCACACGGCTCGCCTTGATCCGTTTGTGCTCCTTGCCTTGTCAAACCTTTATGATGCACTTGCCTATGCTGGCTTGAAGGACAAAATCAAGGTTCTTTACTTCAAAATCTTACTTTTATTACCATGATTTTGTAATCTTAGCATGAGTTTCCTTCAAGTCGCTCGTTGCTTTCTATCATATCGATAGTTTCAAACGAAGTTTTTAACCATAACATTTCTCTAATATGAAGCCGTTGTGAGTTTGGGATGATTTAACTTGTTATAGTATTGTTTTTCGACTTAACTTCTTGCTTTATGAGTTGTTTCTTATTACCTCACGGTAAACGGATACAAATCGTATTGATAGGATAAATAAAGATAATGTAAAGCTATGAGCCATAACTTCGTTTGGTTGACATGAATTAGAAATGAAAAAAAAAATACAAAGTACTAATGCTAGTTCTATCTCTCTTTATATAAATGACTCTGAATAGATCGTCATCTAAATTCCCAATAGGTTTCCACTGCAACACATTCGGCACTCCTAAGCAACACATACCCTCATTCTCAGGGCTCTTTCGAAGGCGCTTCGGGGTCATTCATGGGACCGATCATCAACTTCCTAAACAACACCAGCAACCCATTGCTCATCAACATATACCCCTACTTTTGCCACATTAGCTAGTGATCCCCAAAATGTGCCTGCCCTTTTCACTGCCTGAGGAGTTGTTTTACAAAATGGTCAATTTTCATACAGGAACCTCTTCGATGTCATGTTGGACGCCACCTACTCTGCCGTAGAGAAGGCGGGTAGACTTTGTTAGTAATTTATTTTAATCAACGGGTATCTGTAATTTTAACGTGGGGAGATTAATAAGTATTTAATATCATGGAGCTCGTAATATAATTGAGATAAGGAAGGGAGTGCAATTATAATTCTGTAGTGGGGTGAATTATAATTAGTTAAATAAGAAATAAAATCCTGGTGGGATTAGGTTTTCTTATTTACACTGGGAGTCCAGACTTATTACTCCTTAGATCCCTATCGTAGCCCTATATATACACGTTATGCTCTCTAGGTCAGATTGATATTTTTCTATTATTCAGTAAATAGAGGTAGGCTTAGAGAGAGTAAACAGATCACGAAAGAGTCCACACTCGGTTCATGTTCTAGGCGTGTGGGGAATACGATAGAAGATCGTAAGGTACGGTCGAGCAGTATTCATGGTTTATAGCAAAGCGTGCTATAACAAGTTCAACCAGCGTTCGTGTCGCAGGGAGTTGAGGTAGAACCCTAATTCCACTTTATAGGATTTTACAATTTTTGTTGTCTAATCTGTACGTGTCATTACTGGGTCTTAGGGATTCGGTTTCCTAACAGTGTTATCAGAGCATGCTGTAATCACGCGTATAGATTAAACATGCCATGTTGTCCATCGGTTATAGAGGGTAGAACGTTGAACTGTGCTAACCCTGTTTTACAGCATTCTTACCCAACTATTATGGTCACATAATTTTTGTTGATTTTATGTGATTGGATCCCAGGATAATTTTTTCGTGGTTATTGTTGTTTATTGGGTACCGCGATTATTTTTCGTGGTTGTAATAATTAACGTAGCATGTGTTATTTATTGGGTGCCACAATTATTTTTCGTGGTTGTAATAATTAATGTAGTATGTGAACTCCAATGGAGGCATAAGATCAATGTTTGTATGGTTCTTCGATTGTAAGCATTCGACGGTTATTCAGAAATCGGAGAAGGTAGATACAAAAGATACAAGTTGTTTGGCTTGCAACAGATTTTTTCCAGATTCGTAGGGTCTGATTGCAGGGCTATTTCGACCCAGTAAACATCGGAATTAGAAAATCTGTTCTTCACGAAAATTGTAGATAATTGAATTTTAAATCCAACCCAATTTGAATCACTTCAATTGGAGGTCGGATGAGGAAGATATAGCCAAAATACTGAAAGCTGTGCAGTTTACGTGGGAATATATCAAATTTGAATTTTCCTGTCTAAACACGGTTGGATTTTGGTTTCCTTGATTGATTTATAGTTTCTTAGTCTTTCACACAAGTATAGCTGAAGGATTTCAAGTTTGGAAGGATTGCTTAAGGATTTCAAGTTTGAAAGAACTCCTTATTGCTTAAGGATTTCAAGTTTGGAAGGATTACTTGTTACTCAAGGATTGCATCCTTGACCATAATAGCTGAATTCTTTATCTTGTATTTCCTTATTATTTGTGTTTCCATATTATTTGCATATGTGATAGTTTACCATATTGGGACAACATGGTGATAATTGGCTTTGACCTACATCGTAGTTTTGCAAATTCAAAAATTTTGATAACCCTCACAATTTTTTTTAAATAATTAAGTGGGAGAGGGAGTTTATTTTTTATAAATCCCACGGCCTTCATTACTAGTATGTAGATGATGTAATTAATTTTGTGTGATGGTTTTAGAACCTTCCCTCCCATCGGGTAAAATTAATTATGGCCTCATCGGTACAAACTTTCTTAAAGGATAGGTCTATGATAATTGTCGTGTGAATTACTTCACCATCTGAGGTAATTCATAATGGAACAACGGGTCATGGGGCTAAGTAATGGTATACACTTAGCTATAAATAATAGTATCCTCACCATCTGAGCCACTATTATTATTTATAGGAC
The DNA here is from genome assembly GCA_019656275.1 of Rhododendron kiyosumense. Taxonomy (NCBI): domain Eukaryota; kingdom Viridiplantae; phylum Streptophyta; class Magnoliopsida; order Ericales; family Ericaceae; genus Rhododendron; species Rhododendron kiyosumense. The sequence continues at coordinate 6,183 of BPLS01005376.1, forward strand.
CGAAATTATATTGGATATTTAATTTTGTTTGGCACGGTATAGTGTTTGCTGGGTAGTAAAATTAAAAGGTTGTGCTTATCTACACGAATGATGAAGAGTAGATGACCTTCCCATTGAGGCATACTCTTCACGGTGTGTAGGGTTGCCAATATTTTTCTTTTAAAATGTGGTTGAGGGAACTAATATTAAAATGAAATTTAAAATTTTTATTGCCCTTCATAATTGTTATTATGTGATTCTTAGATTTAAAAATGGATTTTTTCAATCTACTTGTCATTATTCTCAAAGAAAATAAACTTACTGGATCGAATTATATTGATTGAAAAATGAACTTGAATATTGTGTTAATTGCTGAAGGGCACAATTTTTGTGCTGTCTGAGGTGTGCCCTCCTAGACTTAATGAGAATGCCACAGAACAGAAAGTAAAATTTTATGAAAAATTGGTGAGTATCACCCATGGTGAAAGGACCCCGATTAAGGATCATGTTCTGAAGATGATAGCTCTTCTTAATGAACTAGAGATCCTTGGAGCTGAAATTCATGGGGAAACCCAGATCGATTTCTTTCTTAACTCACTGCAGTCTGAGAGTTTTAAGTAATTTCGTCTGAACTATTATATGAACAAAATATATTTATCTTTGGCGAAACTTCTTAAGGAACTCCAAACAGCTGAGGGTCTTTTGGTTGTGAAGAAACCACCATCAGTGTTAGTGGCAGAGAAGGTTTCTACTTCTAAGCTGAAAGGCAAGAAGAAGCGGAACAAATCTCAGAAAAAAAGTTATGGAGGCAGTTTATGCACCTCAAGGTAGAGTGAAAAAGCCTGCGGGCAAGTGTTTTCACTACAAGTATCAAGAACACTGGAAGAATGAATATCTATTCTATCTCAATAAAGTGAATAATCAAGATACATTTTTTCGCTAGTCGTTGAATCATGTTTAGTGATGTCATCTGCCAGTACCTGGTGTGTGGATACGTGAACCACTAATCATATTTGTAATTTATTGCAAGGGTTCCAGGAAATCAGAAGACTCAGTGATGGAGAGATTTATCTACACATGGATAATGCTACGAGAGTGGCAGCAATTGTAGTAGGAAATATTATTTTAAATTTTAGTAATAATAGGAGTTTAATTTTGAGAGATTGTCTTTATATTCTCATACTTAGAGGAAATTTGGTTTCAGTTTCTAAATTGATTAAAGATGGATATTTGGTTTATTTTAGTAATTTTGTAGTTATTAAGTTAAATAAACGTTTTATCTATTCTGGTTCATTGGTGGATAATCTCTACTTTATTAATCGTATATTTCCTACAGTGCAACTACATAAATTGAATAACACTAATGATATGCCTTGTAAGAGAAATGAGTCTTCTAAATTAAACCAAATGTATCTTTGGCACTTATGCCTTAGTCATATTAATCTGAATAGGATTTTTAGACTAGTCAGGGATGGACTGTTAGGTTCATTGGAAGTTGAGGAACTTCTAGTCTGTGAATCCTATTTAGAAGGTAAGATGACCAAAAAACCTTTTTATCAGTAAAAGGTTATAGAGCCAAAGAACCATTGAAATTGGTTCATTCTGATTTGTGTGGACCCTTGAATGTCCAAGCAAAAGGTAGTTTTAAGTATTTCATCACTTTGATTGATAATTACTCAATGCTTACATTTATTTGATTCATCGTAAGTCCAAATACTTTGAGAAATTCAGAGAGTATAGAGCGAAAACGGCGAAGCATCTAGGTAAATATCGTAAGACACTGCGATCTAATCGTGGTGGCGAATACCTCTTGGGAGAGTTTAGGGAGTATTTGTTAGCTGAAGGGATTACATCCCAGTTTTCAGCACCAAGTATCCACGTCAAAATGGTTTAGCAGAAAGAAGGAATACGACTCTTATAGATATGGTGAGATCAATGATGAGTTATTCAGATTTATCAATTTTATTTTGGGGACATACACTAGAAACAGTAATGTACATTCTTAACTTGGTACCATCTAAGTCAGTACCATTTACACCCACAGAACTGTGGACTGGGCACAAACCTAGTTTGCTGCATGTTCGAGTTTGGGGTAGTTCAGCACATTTGCTAAATGGGAAAGCAGATAAATTGGAATTAAGGACATAAGTTTGTCTGTTTGTGGGGTACCTTAGAAGAACGAAATGTGGATTATTTTATAGTCCTAAGAATTAGAAGGTTATTGTTAGCACCAATACTCGATACTTAGTGAAGGACTATGAAATAGACCATAAGCCCAGAAGCAAAATTGTTCTAAAGAAATTGAGAGGAGAGGGACCAATAAAGACTTCTTCAACACTAATAGAACGTGAGGTTACACTGCAAGAAAGAGTTGTTGACACACTAGTACCTCATCGTAGTGGGAGGGTTGTTGTCCTATCCAATCAATATACGTTCTTGGGAGTATCTTATGATATGATCCCTGCAGAACAATATGTTGAACCCTGTAATTACAATGAGGAATTAGAAGATAAAGATGCAGATTTTTGACAAAAGGCTGTGAAATCTGCATTCCTGAATAAAAATTTGGATGAACGCATCCACATAATGGAATCAGATAGATTCATAGCAAAGGGTCAAGAGCGTACGTTATGCAAGCTTAAGGAGTCTATTCATGGACTCAAGCAAGCATCTAGATCTTGAAGCATCTGTTTTGATCAAGCAATCAATTTTTTTTTTTGATTTTGATCAATGTCTAGATGAATTATGTGTGTACAAGAAGCGCAACGGAAAAGTGGTGGTATTCCTGGTACTATACGTAGATGATATTCTACTAATCGGAAACGATGTGAGAATGTTGTCTTCGATGAAGGTGTGACTATCTAGCCAGTTCGATATGAAAGACTTGAGAGAAGCCGGTCACATCTTGGGATTAAGCTTATGTGAGATCGCAAGTATAGGATGTCGGGCTTATCATAAGTTACTTATATCGATGAGATCCTTATTCATTTTAGCATGCATGATTCCAAGAAAGGGTTCCTCTCTTTTTAGACATGGAATCAACCTATCTAAGGATCAGTGTTGTAAGATACCTGAGGAGATGGAGAAGATGAAGGCAGTTCCTTATGCTCTGGCAATAGGAAGCCTCATGTATGCTATGCTATGTACTAGACGTGATATTTACTTTGCTGTTGGCATGGTTAGTAGATTTCAGTCTAATTCAGGGTAAGAGCGTTGGACTATTGTGAAACATATTTTCAAGTATCTAAAAAGAACTAGAGATTATATGTTGGTTTACCAGTCAAGTAGTCTGATACCTTATGGATACATAGACTAAGACTTTGTGTTAGATAAGGATTCCAGAAGTATACCTCGAGATATGTGTTTACCTAGGAGGTAGAGCCATAAGTTGGAGGAGTATCAAGCAATCGCGCATTGATTGATTCCACCATGGAGGCCGAGTATGTGGTAGCTTCTTAAGCAGCCAAAGAGGCCGTTTTGACTTAGAAACTTCTTGATGGATCTAGAAGTGATTCCTTTAGTGCAATTAGCTTTCACATCTATTGTGACAATAGTGGTGGAATTGCTAACTCTAAGGAGCCATTGACTCATAAGAAGGAAAACACGTCGAGCGTAAGTATCACCTGTTTCGAGAGATCGTTTAGCGAGGTGATGTAACTGTATCCAAGATCGCATCGGTAAACAACCTAGCAGATCCTTTTACGAATAGCTTACAAGCTAAGACTTTTGATAGTCATGTAAAGGGAATGGAAGTGAGATGCGTGGCAGCATGGTTTTGAGTCTTAGTGGGAGTTTGTTAGAAAATTATACTAAAAGTTATGCTTTTGTGCAATGGATTAATATTTGATTGCTATTTATTAATCAGTTTTATCCATTTTTGATGAGAATATTTTATGGGTTATATTTGTATAAAATTATTGTATATTGTGCATATGTGTCTTTTGTTTTACAAAGTAGATGTTCTAGTGTGTAGAGTTCGGCTTACACACAAAAGATCAGATCATCAGTTCTTGTGAAATATAAGATATGGTTCACAGTCTTAGATGGAACTGGACACACCATCGGTTTAGGACTGTAGTACAATATTTAGTAGGTCTGTCTTGACTATAGGGAACGGTCTAGTTCTAACTCATTGTGCTAGTACACTTTACGTGTATTGAACAGGACCGCATTGAGGTAATTGTCTGTAATCTTAACGTGGGGAGATTAATAAGTATTTAATATCATGGAGCTCGTAATATAATTGAGATAAGGACGGGAGTGCAATTATAATTCTGTAGTGGGGTGAATTATAATTAGTTAAATAAGAAATAGAATCCTGGTGGGATTATGTTTTCTTATTTATACTGGGAGCCCAGACTTATTACTCTTTAGGTCCCTATCGTAACCCTATATATATACATGTTATGCTCTCTAGGTCAGATTGATATTTTTCTATTATTCAGTAAATAGTAGGGCTGCTCGCGGTCCGGTTTGGTTCGGATTTCTAGGAATCCGAGAACCGAACCGTTAGTCACGATTTTTACAAAATGAAATTCGTGTCCGGACCAAAAGTCTTACGGTCCGATTCCAATCCAATCCGTGACTCGTGGATCGGTTACGATTTTGTCCACGAATTTTAGCAAAAATAAATCTCAAGCAAATATCCCACATTAAAATGAAGAATGTTACACTTAGTATTAAGTTTAATACCACAAGAAAGTATTTGTTATATAAACTATCAAATGCCTATTTCAAAAATCAAATTCAAAAGAATCTAAACACTAATAGATTGTATTATTATAGTACATAACATAAAACCAAACAAAAAAAAAATCGAGGGGGGACAACTATAACACCAAGGAGGTGAAATTGTATATTTTATCCAAATGCAATGCACGGAAACTGTAACGCCCCCAAAATTAAGGTACGTTAAATGGACATTTTATTACAGAAAATAGAGAGAGTCACTGCTCTTATTACAACATAGCTCTCGTAAGAGCATTTGAAATACAAAATAGGATAACAAAAGGGAACTAGGGTTCCTAACTACAGCTCCTCTTGCTTCTTCATCCTAGCCAGCTCCTCAACTCCGAACGCCTCCAAGTGAAATGTTCATCTTGATCATCTACAAGGTCTGATACATTATACCAGCGTCGCCACCGATATAATATGTCAAGGTCACCAAAAAGGCAACACCATGAGCTACAACGCTCAATAGGAAATTTTTACCCACCAACCTTACAACTAACAATCACATATTCGTTAATCATCTATCGTTGGTGTCCAAGATTTCCCGATTTCTCATACGCGACTCGTCGTAGACCGTGTCACCATTTTCCACTTACAAAACAATCTTTCAAAAACATTTGCATTGGCTCCGTACCGCGGATAACCAAGCCTTTCAAAAATCTTTAGCATTGGCTCCGAACCGCGGATAACCAAGCCATACACACCCAACCTCGGTTCCGCCGTTCCGGGTTCCCGAGTATCCTCACAATGGTTCCGCCGCACCGGGTTCCCATTGGCACACATTGCATTGGCTCCGTACCGCGGATAACCAAGCCATACCTCACCATGGTTCCGCTGCTCCGGGTTCCCATGGGAACGCACACACCCTCACAATGGTTCCGATGCTCCGGTTTTCCATTGGATCACACACACACACCTCACACAATGGGCAAGTCCGGCCACATTGCGATTTTCAAAACATTTCAACATTTTCAAACACACCCTAGGTGTCATGTTTCTACTTTCTCGATTCTCGTGTCTCGTTACATGCAAAGACTCCGTGGTAGGACAAAAGAAAACATCATTTATCGTAATCCAACAAGATCATCCAACTCTATATTTAACATGTTCAAA
>BPLS01005397.1:0-10928 GCA_019656275.1 Rhododendron kiyosumense
TTGTGGTGTTTTTTTAGTTGTCTAAATAGTTGTCCATTGAACCGCCCCGTATACACACACACACACACACTTCTATGTACAAGTAAACATATATAAAGAAATGTACTTATGGTACTATGTGATCTAATGGGATTTCAAAGCCAAGATTTTCCTATTAAATTATTCTAATAAACACATATGTACTTTGTAATAATATTAAGTATATATAAGTCCAAGCACACACATACACACACACACACACACACACACACATATATATATATGTATATATAAGTGTGTACCATGCAATCTAGGTAGATTTTCAAATCAAAATTTCTTATTAAAATAGTCCAAATTGGCACATGTTCTTATTATAATATTGTACTAATGTACCTAGAAAATGTAGGGTATTAAGTCTATACGGTACATACATATACATATATATATATATATATATATATATATATATATATAAGAGTATATCATCACATAGAAAATCTAGGAAATGATTTATTTAATAAACCCTATTACTTGTTGGTATGACTAACTCTATTATCCAATGAATAATGTTTTTCCTAGCGGTTATTGACCAATGAGTAAGAAGGTGTGAGATAAAATAAATCTTGAATAAGACTTCATGTCCTTTTAAGCATGAATATAAGTCTATATATAACTATATATGAGTACTCTACAATAAAATATCTTTGATAGAAAATCTAGATTTTCTATTATCCAATGGATAAAATTTCTCCTAATTTTTATCGTCCAATGGGTAAAGATTCATCTAGGGTTAGGAGAACGTAACCAGGTTAAATGGTGGTTCGGTTTCTTCAACTCATCGGTTAGAACTCATTCTATTTGCCAAGTAGGGCTTCTAGTCAAGTAATGAAATTTTAAGGATTAAAATCCAATTGCAACGGATTATCAAAAAATCAAAAAGGAATTTTAAAAGCAATCCAAGTAATTAAAATAATAAATTCAAATATTTAAATAAATTTTTATTTTTCAAAATTCAGAGTTATTACAGTACACATTACACTTTGAGAAAGTTCAGGATGGGGTTACGTTATGCAATTTGATCATTCAATCAACATTATTGACTCGAGTAATTGAGGCTCAACAACATGATGAGGAAACAGAGAAACTTCATGCCAAATACCCTAGCGGAAATGCTCAAGAGGGATGGATGATTCTGTAGAGACCCGTATTTTTGAGGTCGTATTTTTCTTTTATGAACGTATGGCCCGTCGAAATAGACAGTACGGATATTCGGTGTGACGTGTTCGTAGAAGGATATAAAGGTAATTATGTGAGAGATGCACGTGTGAGTGTGTGGTGCGAGAAGCGGGGGATTGCTCCCCACTTCTATAATTCTCCCCAGGAGAATTATTTCTCCACTTTTCCTCTCTCACTCTCTCGGCAGTCTCTCTCTCTCCTCCTCTCCTCCGAAAAACTCCCTCCTCTCTTCTCTCTTTGATTTCATTCACCTAGGGTGAGGTTCCGGACAAAGCTCGAGTATTAAAGTTGCTATTCGGAGTACGGGCTTTCCGAATATCCAAGAAAAATCATGATCGGACCTCGTGGAGCTACGGTTGACTTGGTCAAAGGGTCGGGTTTTGCTCAAAACCCTCGAGGTAGGGATTTCTCACTTCTATTATGTGTGTATGTGTTGATTTGGTGTTTAAATCGTGCTCTAGATCGTCGTTTTCGTTGTTAGAAATGTTCTGGTGGAGTCTGAAAACTGTGTACTGAAAACCCAAGTCCTACCGGTAGGAGTTTTGGTCCTACCGGTAGAAAAGCTGTCCAGAAATGTCATTTTCGTGAAATTGTGGTCTCCTACCGGTAGGAAAAAGTGTCCTACCGGTAGGAAGTGAAAAATTCAGCATTTTGGCAAAACTTCGAACGGGCATAACTTTTTCATCCAAACTCCGTTTTGGGCAAATTTTATATCGAAATTCATGTGCCGGACGTCTACTTTCCAATGGTGGTGGTCTCATCTCCTAATTCTTAACCAATAAGATTTGGTAGCCAAAATAAGAAAGATATGTTCGTATAACGTTGGAAAATCCTTTTTCTTAGAATCGTTTGAGTGAGATACGGATGTTCTTAGGTTCTCCTAATTGTTTAATTGAGTGGTTGGACGAGGCTAGTGGTATACTAGGCTTTGTGGTGGTCATTGAGTTCCGTATGAGTCCTGTAACACCGAAACAAGGGTTTAGAGAACATAAGAGATGTAGGTGGGCGAAGGTTGTATGTGTTAACACGCAATGTGAGAAACAAACACATAGGACACTCCTTTGAGTTAGGCAACGCTAGGCATGGGTACGTGAGACATTTCCCTTGTGTTTGACAAGTGATACGTCATTTGCGTAAATTGTATGGTTTTATGAGTTGCAAAGTGAAAATCTATGAACCGTTACGAGAGAACATCCTTTGAGAAGTGAATGCTTATATGATGGATGAATGGTGTAATGATTATGAGTTAAATGAAGTCGGATTATCCTGGTTATTATTACAGCTACTGCTATGTGAATAAGTTTGCGTTATGAGTTTGTTATATGTGATTGAGATAAACGACTAAATTGTAAAGTATATTGGATGAACTGTGGTGTGGTGAACTATGATGTGTGACTTGAATTAGCTCCCCTGTGAGGGAGGTACTAGTGGGGAGTATCGGAATTTCTTGATTGGCCCGGCAGGAGCTTTTGCTCATGATACAGAATGATGAGGAAATTGTGACACGATGTGAATGGAAAGGGGCTATCATTGTGAAAGTGTAAGTGATACGAAGGACGTCGGTGTTGTAATTATTTGATTACGATAGTTTCATAAGCCAAGATATTGGATTGGTGATTTGAAGTAATATGAGGGATAGTGGCAGTCATGAGAAAATCGTATAAATAGTAAGTCCTCGTGATTGAATTATAGTTTTGGGTGTGTAGTCACGGTACTTTATTTATATCGTTGACGTTGGGGAAAGTTTTTAGTTGTGTTTCGTCTCATCTTTTGAGATACCGTACCTTGCTTCTGTTTTTCATTCTACCTGTCATCCCATTCGTATATAATAGTTGTGTAGATTTCTCTACTAGGCACGTGTTTGCTCAACCTATCATTTCAGGTTCATTGCAGGTCATGGTCATGGAGTACTTGGAGTGCATGCTGACTTTATCGACTAAAGCGATTTTGGAGAGTACTTTATTATTCTTGTATAACAAACGATTTTGTTATGAAATTTTTACTTTGGAAGATTGTATTTGTAAACCAGTTTGTGGAAATGGAAAATGAATTGTACTTTGGGGTATTGTATGTACGATTGTGAGGACTTTGTATTTAAAATGGTATTGTTATTTATGTTGAAAATCGAGGGCGTAACAGATTCACACTGATCAAAGTTTGGATTATCAAAGAAAATTATTTGTACCCATTTCAGTGTTTGGTTGGATGAATGAGAAGTAAAAACATTTTCATTGCCAAATAATTTCCATAATAAGGGAGAAAATGACTTACGCAGGAATGACGATAAGTTTTTTCTACAAAGCTTTCTTGCCTCGATAATATTTTTCGCAAGTCAATTCTGTTTTTTTTTCATTTTACATCAGAGATGAAGTGTAGAGTACAAACTCGGGATCCTACATCAATTGTGAGAGGCAGACACTACTACATCTTGTGAGAGTCCACGAGATAATCAAACTCAACAACTCAACCAATACAAAGAGAGTCCACGAGATAATTAAGCCCAACAACTCAACCAATACAAGAAATAAGCCTATTATAGAGTAAAAACAAATAAAGAAAGAAAAACCCTCTAAGGGAAGAACACCCACCTAACCTCCTAATGCGATTCAAGAGTCCTAACCAACTGAACTAACCCTAGTTGGTTACAAGTCAATTATGTTTAATTCTTGCAAAAGTCTTTCAAGTACAACCAAACACCAAAAAACAAAATAAAAAAGGAATAATTCTGGGCCGGTCCTATTTTTTGAGTTCATGGCTGGGAGGATCCTCCTTTAATTATTCCATGTCTTATTAGATTCTTCCCAAATTAACTCAGCTCTCCCTCTCTCGACCATGTGTGTATTCATTTCGTGCTCTATCTCTCTCCTCTCTTTTTTAAGTTTAAAATGTTAGAATGTTTATAACTTTTATTGTACATACCAATTTTCTTTTATAAAATTTATATATATAAAATCTACTCGTAGAGATCTAACTAAAGAGACCAATATTAAATGTAAATTTTGTAGAAATAAAATTTTCATATTTCAATATCCTTTTTGTTTTGTCCAAATTTATAATTAACAGATTAAATTCACAATTAATAATTAATAGTCTAAATTCATAATTAACAATATTCATTTATCAATTAACTGTGTTAAAATTAACAATTAAGAGTCTATCCATAGTGTTCGTTTAACATTAGTTGTGCTAGAATTAATAATTAACAATCTATTCACAAGGGGAAATTACAGAACCCCCCTCGAACTACCACTTGGCCACAGAATGCCCCCTCATACTACAAATTCCAACTCTTAACCACCTTCAACTACCAAAAATAGAAAACGCGACTAACTCTGTTAACAAAAATCATGAAGTTACCTTAGTACCCCTCTTTCTTTTGCAATATATACACACATATGTGGGACCAAATCCCCCTTACCTCACGAAAAAAGTAGTGCCAAATTGCTCCCTCATTTCCCTCCACTTTCCTTAGTATATAAAGCAATAGTGGGCTTTAACCCTAAAAGTTCCTTATCTTCTCTTGCTCCAGCTGAGAGATATGTTCCTTTTGTCCCTCTTTTTTTTCTTCCAAAAAGCTGAATTGAATACGCTAGGATTCAATGATTTAGAGAAGTGGTTGAGTATTAAATGATTAGGAAAGTTTGCGTAGTCAATTTTTGGGAGCAGTTCTATTTTTTTTTGTTGTTGGATGTGGTCCCAAATGCAGTTACTCATGTTTCTACCCAATGAAATCAGTGAAAATGGTGAAGGATTGTTTTGTTTTTTAGTCTTTGACTTATATGATTTATCTGATTCTTTAACGTTTATACTACTTTATTGATTAAATTCATGCTAAGGTGTACTACTTTATTGATGAAATCCATGCTAAAGTGTACTTGTTTAATTTGTAAATCTCATGTTTAGGATGACTAATCCAAGATTTGTGTTTGAGGTCCACAATGGGGCCAAGATTGACTTTGTAAGGGATATGGACAAATATTTGATGTCATATTTTGAGATGGTGCACATGATCAAGGACTTAAGTTATTCTGAAAAATGCAACATATATCACAAGCTTCCAAATTGTGATTTAGATGGTGGGTTAAGGGATATAAAAACTGATGATGATGTTGTGGACATGTTTGATATTCATAATGATAAGGAGACTACAAGTATTTATGTGGTTAATCCAATGGTAGAAGAGGGTCAAGGTGCTGACTTGGTGAATTTAGATTGGAGGGGGGTCTTCCCGAACAAAGGAAACACCCACGAAGGGAGGTATGTTGATATACATGATTTTTACCTACTATGAATTAGGGTTTTATGAGTACGAAATACTGACTTTGGCATCAGAGGGCCTTTGCCGACGAAAGGCAAAGGTGCACTCACGGTGTCTTGTTTTGCAGAACTAGGGTTCTGGCACGGTGGCATGCACGTTGATCTCAAGAGATGTTGAAAGAATAATAAGCGGATTTTTTTCCCTTACATAGAAGGCTGTCTGGTAGTGAAGAATGTTTGAATATAACTAAGTACGAAAAAACTTAGGATATGGGTGCGCCATGCACAAACAAAGGCCCAAGCATGAAGAAGTTTGGGGCCCAAGAAGTGAACATTACTTTGGTATGAGTAAAGCCCTAGATAAATTAGTTACGACATAGACCTAGGCACAACAGTGGATTGGCTAAAAACGAGTATGCTTAGGCCATGGTAGTGAGGAATGCTAAAGTTGACAAAGTCCGAGCAAACTTAAGCCTTGGCTATGAGCTGAACCCGAGATAGGCTAGGTGCAAAGGAAACCTAGGCCTTGGTAACATATGAGACCTGAAACAAGTCCAAACGCACATAGGTCTTGGCATTGAGTAATAATCGAAACGGCCATGTTCGGCCGAGAATTAGGATGAGTATGAGTACTCCTCGAGTAGTGAACATTGCTAGGAATTCGCTGAGTACGAGAAAACTTTGGGCCAAAGCAATGATCAAATACCGAGAAATTGCGAAAAATGAATGAACTTAGCAGATGGCAACATGTACTATCAGAGAATTCCTAAACATGAGCAGAATAGGTGAAGGGACCTTTTGCTAAGCGTAAATGGACTTAAGCAAAATATAGCAATAAGAAGCTTCTAAGGCATTGAAAGCCTGAATGAACGAACTCAAAAAGCAAGCAAGAAGTACTGTGGTGAGTATACTCAAGTTGTCGTTTAGGCATCCAAAGCAGAGGTACCAAATAATGCAATAAGAGATGCAAAAGACAGATTATTTGTCATTAAGCACTGAAAGTAATGAGTTAAAAGTACGCGCCGCGTGGGGAAGGATTACCGAATGAAGCTTTACCCATTGCCACAGAACAATAGCAAGGGACAAAGCTGGGGAGCAATTGTAGGGGGGTCTTCCCAAACAGAGGAAACACAGCCTGAGCATGTGCATAACACATGACCACATCGGAGCACTATGTGAAGGTGCTAGGTGATAATGCCTAACAGGTGTGCTAGTAGGCAGAGGGTGTTCGGCAATGATACCTAACAGTTGCGTTGGTAGGCGGCTGCTTAGCCTCCAAACCTCGCCTTCAAATAAGGTTGAAATACCCCAAGCGTAGGGCTAGGTCGTCGATAGCATAATATTCGGAAGTCCGGGATCGTACCCACAGAGAATCAAAATATAGCTAATTTGGATTGTAGGTTAAAATGGTAGAGTGCGGCGTTCAAGATGGCCAACTTAGTTTTGCTTTAAACGGTGAAAGTAAAAATGGAGAAGACTAGAAACGAGTCTAGAAAATAAAAGAGGCAAGTTCAGGGATCGTCTAACCCTTAACAAAGGCCGTTACCGGTTCTTAATATAACTCAGGCGAGAGTCACGACCGCGTGCTCACACCCGGAAGATTTCACATTATCGACTACGTTTATCAAAGGATGCGATTAAACGGAACTAAACTAACCTATTTTTGCTAATGTATCTAACACGTAGGAGGCCACGAGACCTTGGTACGTCGCTTGCCAAGACCGCTTGACTAAACTTCATACCAAGGAGTTAACACCCCTCGCTTAGACCAAAATGGCTAGGTTAATCCAATTCCGAAAACCATGATTTTAAGCCCGAAGGTTTGAGAACCAAATAACCACCAAAGTCATCGGGAAAGATTAGCCCGAGACTTAGCCAAAAGACTACTCACACATAGCTAAAAGACTAGAAAACATGCTTAAGAAAGGAAACATGATTAACCGATAAAAACGGAAATAAACTTGATATTAGTAAAGATCTAGTTCGTAGCTACAACATTAATAAACGAGAAATTAATATAAGACAAATATTTACATAAGTTCTTGAAGGAAATGACTAGAGAAGCTTGAAGAACAACAATGGAGTAAATCCTAGAGAGAAGGAAGACTAAGGCCTAAATCTAACTAAATGGCCTATATCTTTCCATATATGGCATATAAGCCTATTTATAGGCAACTAAAGTTAAGTTACAAAGGACTAAAAAGTCCCCAAAATATCCCAAAAATATTCCACAAGTGGAAACTTTCCATAAATGGAAGGTTGGAAAAGTAGCAAAAACGTGGTTGTGTTCTGCAGCATGAACCGATACAGCCAAAACCCGTACCGGTTCATATCTTCAAAAAAGCTGAAAAATATAAACTCTAGACAGCATGAACCGGTACAGCCAATTCCCGTTCCGGTACAAGCTTGACAGCTTTTTTTGGGCAACTTCGTAGGCTCGCTCCGGACACTTCCGAACTCGGATTTAGGCGTTCTTTGGACCATTGGAAAGCTCGTCGAGTCTACTTTCTAACCCAAGTAGTTTGGATCAAAAATAATTTGTACACCAAAAGTTATGATGATTCTACCCTCAGTTAGTCGGAAGATGAATTGCTTTGGTAAAATTCTTACTTCTTCTTCAATTTCCTTGACCCTTGGGTGACCCAAGCAACCTCCAAACCATCTCTTGAGCACCACAATGGGGTGGCATGTGGCCTTGATTACTTGGTTGCGCCTGATAAGCACCCAGAAATGGAATATAGGGTGCGCTAGTAACTAGGCTTAGTGTTAATTTAAGTGCTAATTAGTTGTTTTTAATGATTTTTGCTCGTAGAATGTTTTGGTGTTGTTTTGCAGGCGAATCGCCTAAGAAGGAGCTTTAAAGGCCTAGAGCGTGGCCAAGGCGTGGCCAAGGCTAGAGCAAGCATAGCCCAGGCAGAAGAGCAACGGCCAAGGCGTGGCCAAGGCTGAAGCAGAATGGCCAAGTCTAAAGCAAGCATAGCCCAGGCAGAAGAGCAACGGCCAAGGCGTGGCCAAGGCTGAAGCAGAATGGCCAAGGCTAGAGCAAGCATTGCCCGAGCAAGACAGCAGCAGCGAGCAAGGCCACTATTAACCTCGGCATCGATGGGAAGTATTGAGGTCCATCGATGCTAAGCCCCATTACAGCCAAGCCCTTACACTACTCGGCATCGATGGGATGTTTCGAATGACATCGATGCCGAGCCTCTTAGTGGCCAACGTATGGCCGTGGGCAGCGATGCCGAGCGCAATAGCGGAGCATCTTCAGAGAATATTCCAAACGGGAAATAAAAGGAGTGATGTAATGAGATCCAAAACAAGTAGTTAGGACGTTTTTGGTAGATTTCTAGTTCTAGGACAGATTTTCTTGCATCTTAATAGTGTTCTTGAGTGTTCTTAAATTTTCAGCTTTGAATATTTCAATTTCTGTCTTTAATTGTTAGTTTTTGATATTTTTGCCTTAATTAAAGTTGTTACTCTTCTTCCGATCTATCGTTTGATCCATTTTATTTCTAGTCTTGTCTTTTCAATTATGCTTAGTCAATTTTCGCTTGCTCTTATCTTCGTAGATATGCGTGAGTAGTTTCAAGGGTTGGGTCATGGGATGATTAGCATCCCGTGGCTTGGGCGAAAATTGCGTTTTCTCACCAATAATGCTTTAATTTCTAGATTTGAAAATTGATGCGGGGTTCGGATTCATTTGGGGAATTACCGAGGTGTTAACCTCTTTGATCATGTGTAGGTAGGAGCATAGACTACCTACCACACATGATGCTTAGAGCTCTGTCGCTCGAGGTGTTCACCAAATGAGTTCTAGAGCTAGCTTGATAATCGGATCTCTTTTTCCCGATTTGGGTACCTACAATTGTGTATTTTAAATCGTGTGAATTGGTGAAAAATGTGATTTAGCCCAAGTCATGAGTGCTAGGATTCCTAGACATAACCTATCTTTTTCCTAGTTAATTCGTTCTTAATTTAGCCATTTTATTTCCACCGTTCAAAGTAAAACCAAGTTGACTGGCTAAAAGTCGAAATCCTTACTTGCATCTACAAATCTGAGGCAAGCCATAAACTAATTCCCTTGGGTACGATCCCGGACTTCTCCGGATTATTTTGCTTCATCGATATTCAAACCCTACGCTTGGGGTAATATTCTTCCACGTCGGAAGATTGCGAAGCAGCGCCCAGAGCATTCCTCGGCGTTCAAACGCGCCTTATTTATACGAATTACCTGAAATACACAAAAACACACCTTACGTGCGATATCACTATAAAAGCTAAATAAACGCAAGTTAAACCAATAAAGTACGAGACTAGTCGCACCAAATATCTACAATATTGGGTGCTCATCAGCGGCACCATGTGAAGGTGCTAGGTGATAATGCCTAGCAGATGCATTGGTAGGCGGCCCCATGTGAAGGTGTTCGGCAATAATGCCTAACAGGTGCGCTGGTAGGCGGCGGCATGTGAAGCTACAAGGTGATAATGCCTAGTAGGTGCACTGGTAGGTGGCCCTAGTAGGTGCACTAGTAGGCGGCCCTCATGTGAAGGTTTTAGGCAATGATACCTAACAGTTGCGCTGGTAGGCGGCACCATGTGAAGGTGCAAGGTGATAATGCCTAGCAGGTGCACTGGTTGGCGGCCCTCATGTGAAGGTTCTAGGTGGTAATGCCTAATAGGTGCGCTGGTAGGCGGCACCATGAGAGGTTGTTCGGCGATAATGCCTAATAGGTGCGCTGGTAGGCAGAGGGTGTTAGGACATGATGCTGAACAGGTGCGCAACACCTGAGGTTGCTCGGCAGTGATGCCGAACAGTGTTAGCTGCACCACATAAAGGTGCTCGTTGGTATGGGCCGAGCATGTGGTATTGTTCAATGAGTTAGCTTAACACATGGTACAGGTGCACTATAGTAACTGTGCACCACCAATGTACATTGGACCAACTCTACCTGGATCGCTAATGTGGTGTGGTGGTATAATGTTCCAGAAGGTTTTAGAAAGGAAATCCTATGTGATAGGCAAGTGTCCCATGAATAAAGGGATTATAACTAAGTTACCATATGGGAGGGAATTCTATATGGGCTAGGATTCCTAATGAGGTTGGAACCCTAGGCAGATAAGGAGACTTGGAGAACAAATAAATCTACATCTATAAATAAGAAGTAACACCCACGAAGGGAGGTATGTTGATATACATGATTTTTACCTATAATGAATTAGGGTTTTATGAGTACGAAATACTGACTTTGTCATCGGAGGGCCTTTGCCGACGAAAGGCAAAGGTGCACTCATGGTGTCTTGTTTTGCAGAACTAGGGTTCCGGCACGGTGGCATGCACGTTGATCTCAAGAGATGTTGAAAGGATAATAAGTCGATTTTTTCCCCTTACATAGAAGATAACATAATTGATTGTGATGACAATGAGCATGAGACTGAGGGTGATGATGATGCAGTCAGTC